>OX336365.1:72865318-73465318 GCA_946902895.1 Fragum fragum | reverse complement strand
AAGCAATTTCTTCATTTTACACATTTTTTTCGCAATTGTTTTTAGGCGACCTGAGTACAATGTGGTCATGGTGAGCTTTTGTGATCATTGATGTCTGTCGTCCTTCAACAATTGAAGTGTTTACACTCTAGAGGCCACAGTTTTGACTCAATCTTCATGAAACTTGGCATGATAATTGTTAAGTCATAAGGATGAACCCTATTGATTCTTGGAACGTTATATTGGAAAACACAGGAAAAGGAGCCTTAATGATAAAATCTTTGTTTACATTCTAAAGACCACAGATTTGGCTCCATCTTCATGAAACATGGCCAGAATAATTGATCGGTAATAAGGATGAACCCTGTAGATTGTGGGAGGGTTCCATTGGAAAACACAGAAAAAGGGACCTTAATGAAAAAATCTTTGTTTACACTCCAGAGACCACAATTTTGGCTAAATCTTCATAAGGATGAACCCTATTGATTATTTGAGGTTCTATTGGAAAACACAGGAAAAGGGGGCCATAATGATATTTTCTTTGTTTACATGCTAGAGACAAAAATTTGACTCAATCTTCATGAAACTTGGCCAGAATACTTGTTAGGTCATAAGGATAAAGCCTTTTGATTATGGAAAGATGTTTTGGAAATCACAGCAAATGGGGCCTTAATTACAATTTCTTTGTTTACACTCTAGAGACTACAATTTTTTCTCAATCTTCAAGAAACTTGGCCCAAATAATTGTTAGCTCATAAGAATTAACCTGATTTATTATGGGAAGGTTTTATCGGAAAACATGGGGAAAGGGGCCTTAATGACAATTTCTTTGTTTACTCTAAAGAGCCAACAGTTTTGGGTCAATCTTCATGAAATTGATTATAATTATTTGGCTCCACTTGCATTTTTTTTAACAGCAGATGATTCAGGTAAGCAATTTAGGACCATCCTGGTCCTCTTGTTTCTTGAGGGCCATCAATAAGCACCATTGTGTGGGAATGGTTTAACCCATTCCCTGACAATAACACTTTTTGATGACATCCCACCCACCCCCCCAAAAAATTTGGAAAATATGTGGATAATGAAGAAATTCCTTTTTACAAGCAATTTCTTCATTATCTAAACATTATCTAAAATGGCTTCTACCATAAAAGAAAAAAAAAAATCTCCAAAAAATTATTGTCTGCAATATCTTTCGGTATGTACCAGACTGAAATTTTGTCATTTGGTAATCAGTTTATTACATTTTAGCAATTCAGTAGAGGAAGTATCAACAAATTTATACTGAGTGTAGAGAGACCGCTGGGACCTCTTTCCTACTTGAGGGTATGGCATGATAACTCTGGTACAGGAAAACATCAAGGCTGGTACCTGAGTAAGATCATAGTAGAGGACCTTCAGAATGAGAATATGTAAGTATACTGTATAAAGAGTTAGTTAACCCATTATCAGACAGCAAAAATTTTAGACTGGTCCAAATTGAGTAGTTGCAGACAACAATTTAAAGTTGATGAATCTTTAGATTTTTTAACTTTCACAATAGAAAACATTGTGTAAAATGAGGAAATGGCTTGTTGCAAGCCATTTCCTCAAATTACACAATGTTTTCCCATCGCTTTTATTGGGGGACATCAAAAAGCGTTTTTGCCTGAGAATGGGTTAACCTTATTTTCAAAATTTTTTTCTATATTGTTTTTATGAGAGTTTGACAAATGTTACATCTTTCGTACTTTTTCTCTAATATTTTCACTAGGTGTTTTACTAGAATTCCAATGATCCACTGATTGTAAAGTTTTTGTGCAAAACTACAAATCAGAAGTGCTTCAAAGTATAATATATTTCTTAGTAATGTTAAAGTTTTAAAGAGAAAAGGGGGAAATTGAATTAACCCTTTCCCACACAATCCCTCCTTTTTATGCCCATTAAGAAAAAAAGCTATGGAAAACATTGAGGACATAGAAGAAATTTCTTGATTCAAGCAATTTCTTCAATGTCCACAATGTGTCCTGCCCCCCCACCCCCCCCCCCACTCACAAAAGAAATTATAATTTCATCAGCCTAGAATAATTGTCTGCATCTTCTTTCAATTTGGACTAGTCTAAAATTTTCTAATACCGGAATGGGTTAAGCTGAAAACTTAATTCTTCTGGCTTGTAATCAAAAGAGATAAACTAAAATTAGTATAACATACCAGCAGTTTAGTGAAATAAAGAAAATGTTGTTTTCCATGTTTTTTAAACTTTATTTCAGATCTGTTTTTCTGTGTAATCAGTGGTTGGCAGTAGAAGAAGATGATGGAATGATAGACAGGCTGCTTTCTGTAGCTAACAGGGAAGATTTGACAAGGTTCTCAAGTCTATTTATGGCTAACACGAAGAAAAACCTCACAGATTCACATCTCTGGATATCTGTATTTTCGCGACCAAACTGGAGTAATTTTACAAGAGTACAGCGAGTTTCTTGTTTATTTGCTCTAGTAATGACATCAATGTTAGCTAATGCTATGTTTTATAAGGCGGAATCGAGAATAGAGCATGCACAAGGGTACACTATTGGCCCACTGAAGTTCACTTTACAAGAGTTGTATATCAGTATTGTTTGTAACTTAATAGTTTTACCAGTGAGCATTATCATTGTTCAGCTATTCAGAAGAAGCAGACCAAAGAAATCAATTAAGGAAAATGCATTTAATGTAGTGAGACCAATATCAGCTTTGTCCAAATTAAGCTTAACATTTTCTAATATCTTTCGTACAAGAACACAGGTCACCCCTATACCATCAGAAGAAGGCAGTGATCAGCAAGATAAACTTGATTCTATGCATGATTTAAAAGAGAGTTATATAGCTTCTCATTGTATGACAACAAAGGTGATTAATGTTCCAAGAGTGACAGAGACACCAGCCCCGCTCAAACTGATAGAGACACCAGCTCCTGCAGTATTTGGTAGATCTGTATGTGATCCTCCATCGCCAAGTTATTTTGATGCCAGACACCATCATAGTCCTGCACCAGCCTTAGTTCTAAAGGTAACAGAGGGTAGCAGAAAATCTGTTACGTATTCTGGTGTCATACAAGAGAGCAATAATTACATAAAGTCCAAAGGTAACAGAGCAGTAAATTCAGAGCATGTATTTGGTTTTAACAAACAAAATAGTCTGAAATCCTGTATGAAACCTAGACCATCCATGACAATAGACATGTGTGCATCTAAATCAAGAGAAATTTTACCAAGAGGTGAAGCAAGTCTAGAAACAGTTCTTGATAATCTTAACTCATTGTCAGTGACACCAATGTCCTTATCACCCAATATGTCACCAAATATTTCTCCTGGATATGATATAATCAAAAGTCCTTCAGGAATCTCAGCATTCAGTTTTGATTCAAGACGATCATCTATGTCTCTGTCACAAGAACTGGACGATGTCGCTGTGATAAAACATGAGGAACATAAACAATCAACAAAAGGGCTTGTTACCATCCCACACTGTTGTGTGTATATAGCCTGGTTCCTGGTGTTGATTTCATCATCTGTGTCAGCATTTCTGACGTTTTTATACAGTATGGAGTGGGGCAAGGAGAAGTCTCTAGCCTGGATTGCTTCTATGATATTATCTTTGGTTGAGTCTGTGTCCATTATACAACCAATAAAGGTAAAATTAACTCAATGCTTTATTAGACTACTGAATGTACATGAAATTAGGCAAGTGATAAGTTATGGCCAAACTTTAAAATTTGTATTGTTGCCATTATTTTAGTCTTTTCATTGTGTCTTTCTTAACCAATTCCCACACAATAAATTTTCAGACTTGTCAAAATTCAAAGAAGTTGCAAACAACAATTCAAAGTTTATGAAATCTTTAAAATCCTTGTCTATTGAGGTAGAAAACATTGTGGATAATGAAGAAATTGCTTTATTAACCCTTATCATGCTGTATAAACAGCCTCACCGAATTGCTGTAAAACCAAAAGGCTGAAAGCACTGATAGAACATGTTGTTCAAAAATCAATATTTCTTTTAGAAATCAATTTCATTAACAACTCTGGCAGGAAAAGAATAAGCAGGAGGCGTTGACTAAGATCAGACTGCATTGTGCAGGCTGATCTTGGTCTACACCTCCTGTCAAAACCGGAATATTCCAGGTTCAGCATGACAAGGCTTAAGCTATTTCTTCATTTTCCACTCTGTTTTTCGAAGCTTTCATATTGAGAGGCGATTAAAGCATCATTGTGTGGGAATGGGAAACTCTTTTCTTTTGGTCCTTAAGAAATTCAGACATTATATTGGAAAGTATACAGTAAAGTCACAGAAAAGGTGAAATGTCAAAATTTTGATGGTCAAAGCATTTTCTGTTCTGATAGGTAAAAACTCATATCTGAAGGTGAGAAGATAGAATTCACTTAACCTATTACCAGATGCCAGTATTTTAGATTGATTGAACTTTAAGAAAACAATTTCAAGTTTGTAGAATTTTATAATTCCTTGTCTTTATGGGTTGAAAGTGCTTTGGATTTTATTTTATTGTTTATTTAATTGCTTGTGACAAAACTGTCTGTTAAACAGTTTTCTAGTTTATGATTTTTCCAAACTTACATGAATGGTTATATACACTTACACTATAACCAACAATATCTGATTTCAGATTTTACTGCTTGCCATATTTGTAGCGGCCATACTCCGTAAACCAGAAGAAGAAATAGAAAAGGAAGAACAAAGTAAAGTGTTGTATGAGATACAGCCTGATGAGATCAGTGCTCCGTCGTCAACTGGCAAATGTAAGATATCTCTAACTATGAAGTAGGGGGAGTATATTAGTATTACCATGTCTGTCTCTGTATTTGTCAGTCAACTTTTTTGTTTTCATGCTTTAATACTAAGACCAACTGACCTATGACCATGGAACATCATGCAATGATCTGAGGGTTTGTTTTGGAGACATGTAAGTCAAAGGTCAAGGTCATAATTGAATTTGATTGAAAACTGTTTCCATGGTGTAACTCATAAGCCTTTTGACCTAGGAATCTGAGACTTTATACAATTGTTATCCATAACCCAAGAACATGCGCTATTGTTTTTAGGTAGCTAAGGTCAGATGTCAAGTGTGCTTTTTCAGTGACAAAATGTTGGTAGGAGTGTAAGTCCGCTTTACAATTATTCTAGTTCTCTCTTTTTTTGAAAGAATTTGATTCTCAAACCAACAAACTGGTAGTAATTCTAAACAAATGCACATGTTTGTAATCTTGTGGTTGTTCCATACTTTGGCCTTAACACCTAAGGAAACTAATGAGGACATGATAGCAACATAAGGGAAGCATGCCCAATGGTCAAGAAATCGATGCTGCAGGTGTTGACACTAACTTTGCTTTAGTGGGATCCCATAGGAATCCCTACCTATTACTTCAGGGTTTCCTCCAGATAATCAGGGATCCCTCCTTGATATTCATTAACTCATTCACATGCAATCCGGCCCTTCTAAGCCCAATATGATAAAAAAAAGCTTCAGAAAACATTGTGGAAAATGAAGAAATTGCTTGTTACAAGCAATTTCTTCATTATCCACAATGTTTTCTACAAAATAAGCAAAAACAAATCAGGAGCATTAGTTGATACATTAAAATCTATTGTACTGGAGAAATATCGAAGGACCCCGACAGAATCCCTAGCCCGAGATTGCTGGGGTCCTTTCCAATTTTTAGGGATCCTTGGGATCCTGAGACACTGTTAGTGTCGACCCCTGGTGATGAAATAAAACGCGGTAGAGAGAGTCTTGAAGCTGATTCCTGTCCTGGAAGGCTACAAACTGACATCTGAAAGGACACTACTAATAAATCCATGATATGATAATGGCAGATTGGCACATTACACAGCATTACATTGATGATAACGTCAAAGAAGATATGGACATGTTTTGGGGGGGATAGGGGTTACCTCCTCGAAAGGTATTTTAACCCTTTCCCGTACAAACCCGGGATTTTACGTTGCTGCAATTTAAAACTTTAGAGAACATTGTGGAAAAAGAAGAAATAGCTTGTTTCAAGCAATTTCTCCTTTTTCCAAAATATTTTCCACCACATAGGATGGTTTCATAATACATTGCTTTGCCAACTTTGATTGTAGTCTGCAACTTCTCTCTAATTGGACAAGTCTGAATTGTCAAAAAATAGGAAAGGGTAAAATGCTTCAACATCAGATGTGGACCCAGTGTTCAAGCTTAGGAGGTGACTATGTTGAAAAAACTCTTTCTCTCAGCCTCAGGCCATGGACTTTTCAAATACAACCATATCACAATTCTAGGCCAGTACTTGTAAAAATAAGGTAGTATCTTTATCGAATAATTTAACTTTTTGTAATGAGACTGAAAGAATGACATTTTTTCACCTGATATCAATCATAAGACAGGTGACTGTTTATCCCAGTTGTTCCTAAAGGGTTGCATGCTGTAGGCCTCTTATTCAACTATTCATTATAATTATGAAACAATATGTTGCCTTAGTCGATATTTTCTCTACCTCTAATGTTCTATTATAAACATTTAACCCAATACCAGACGGCAAAATTTTAGGATGGTCCAAATTGAAAGGAGTTGTAGACGACAAATTAGAGTTGATGGAATTGTAGATTTTTTCACAATGTTTTCCTAATTGTTTTTCTTGAGGGGCATCAGAAGGCGTCATTGTGTGGGAATGGGTTAATTGGAAAGTTTCATGTGTAATGTTTCAAAATTAACCAAACTTTTACATGTCTATCTGTTAAAGCTGAAAAGCATTGTTGTAAAAGATGAATATACTTATTGCCTTACTATAAATTTCTCAACTGCAATGTTCCTTAACCCATTATCACACAACTCTGCTCTCTCCTTCCCCAATCAATATGTCATTTAGGAATGGTTTAATATCATTTATAGAATGAGTTGTATTGTTCTAGAGGTTGATTGTTTACCAATGAGGACATGATGTCTTTCACATTTTATATCCATTTCAGTGATCCGACAGAATGACCATGTGACACCACCTGACCCAGACATTTTGAAGAAAGCAAGAAAAAAGCGACTGAAGGAGATGAAAATGTTCCAAATCATCCAAGAGATTGTGTTTTACTTGTTCTATCTGACGGTTCTAATTTTGGTAGCCTCACACAATAGGGACTCCAACTCTTACAGGGTCAAACAAGTCATTATGAATATACTTTCCCCAAAACAAAACTTATCCAGGGTAAGGGCTTTAACCCATTCCAACAAAACAAAATTTTAGACTGGTCCAAATTCAAAGAAGTTTCAGGTTACAATTCTTAGTCGATGAAAATTTAACAATTTGTAAATTTTGTGTTAGAAAACATTGTGGATACTGAAGAAATTGCTTGACACAAGCAATTTCTTTATCATCCCATAATGTTTTCCAAAGCCCTATTCTTGAGGGGTGTAAAAAAGCTGGACCATGTGGAAATGTGTTAACATATTGCTACAGAATATACAATTTTACTGATCCTTGAAATAATTAGTTCCGAATACATTTAAGATTGACACATTATTGTACGATCCCAACACAAGACAGCCTTGAGACATTTCACTTGGTAAAGATATTGTAAAAAAGTAACAAATTGCTTTATTTTTTCAAACACTTTGATTGGTGATCTTTAAATTCTTTACATCTGGACTAGTCTAAATCATGTCATCAGATAATGGATTAAGGGACACACGAAAAAAATAACTTTCATCTTCATCTTTTTCTTAGCAAAATTTTAATTGAAACTGAAAATTTATGTTGTTTTATGTATTTTTTTTGGCATGTTTTTTTTAGCTCAATTGACCACATAGTGATCATTGTGAGCTATTGTGATTGGGATGTGTCTGGCATAAACTTTTACCTTGTGTGCACTCTAGTTACACATTTTTGGTTCATATGCCTTGAAACTTGGTAGGAATGTCTGTCTACACAAGATCTTGGACTAGTTCAAAAATTGGTCATGTGGGGTCAAAAACTAGGTCACTTGGTAAAATCTTGGTAAAAACATTGTGTGAAGTCTAGAGGTCACATTTTTGCTCAAATGTCTTGATATTTGGTCTGAATGTTTGTCTACATGATATCCCTGATGAGTTTGAAAACAGGTCATTTGGGGTTAAAATCAAGGTTACCAGGTTTAATCTTAAAAAATTATTGTGTGCTTTCTAGAGGTCACATTTTTTGCTCAAATTTCTTGATATGTGGTCAAAATATTGTCTACATAAGATCTTGGATAAGTTCGAAAATGGGTCACTTCGGGTCAAAACCTAGGTCACTTGAAAAATCTTGTGTGCACTGTACAGGCCCTTTTTGTGGCTCAAATGTCATGACTTTTGGTCAAAATGCTTGTCAGCATGATATCTTGGAAAAGTTTGACTCCATGTTACAAAGGGTCAAAAACTAGGTCACTAGGTCAAAGTTGAGAAATACCTTGTGTGCAATTTGAAGGCCAGTTGTCTAAGCTCATCTGAGCACAATGTGCTCAAGGTGTGCTATTGTGATCGATAATTGTCCGGCGTCCGTCTGTCTGTCCGTTCATAAACAATTATTAAAAAATCTTCTCCTCCTAAAGCATAGAGCTTTCATATTTGGTACATATCATCACCTATTGACCCTCTACCAAAACCCTTCAAAGAATTACTGTACTCTCAAAATAAATCCTTTTCTTTGCGATTCCTGATTTTACAAAGGAAATCTTTAAAAGTCTTCTCTTCCTAAAACATAAGGCCAAGAGCTTTGATAATTGGTACATATCATCACCTATTGAACATCTACCAAAATACTTTGAAGAATTATCGTACTCTGAAAATTAGCCCTTTTTTGTGCAATCCCTGATTTCACAAAGGAGTAAAGAAGGAAATCTTTGAAAATCTTCGTCTCCCAAACCATAAGGCCTAGAGCTTTGATATTTGGTAAGTATCATCATCTATTGACCCTCTACCAAAATACTTAAAAGAATTAATGTTTTCTGAAAGTTAACCCTTTTCTGTGCGATCTCTGGATTTACAAAGGAATAAAGAAGGAAATCTTTGAAAATCTTCTTCTCCTAAACCATAAGGCCTAGAGCTTTGATATATGGTATGTAACATCTATCGACCCTCTACCAAAATACTTAAAGAAATTACCATATTCTAAAAATAAGCGTCGCCGTCATAGCGCAGTTGGTAGCGCGTCGGACTGTCAATTTAGAGGTCCCAGGTTCGATCCCCGACGGCGGCACTCATATTTGTCTCTCACCAATGGGTCGATAATCGTAACCTATGTGGGATAGCAGCTGGAGGCTAGGAAAGGATGTAATGGTATTACTGGTGTGAGAAAACCAGGATTCCATTGTTAGGTGCTCCAGCCGCCGCGATATAACTGAAAGATTGTTGAAAGCGGTGTAAAACCCCATTCAAACAAATCTAAAAATAAGCCCTTTGTGTGCGATCCCTGATTTTACAAAGGAATAAAGAAGGAAATCTTTGAAAAAATTCTCCTCAAAAAACCATAAGGCCAAGAGCTTTGATATTTGGTATGTATCATCTATCATCCCTCTACCAAAATACTTAAAAGAATTACCATATTCTAAAATTTAGCCCTTTGTGTGCGATCCCTGGTTTTACAAAGGAATAAAGAAGGAAATCTTTGAAAATATTCTCCTCCCAAACCATAAGGCCTAGAGCTTTGATATTTGGTATGTATCATCACTTATTGACCCTCTACCAAAATACTGAAAAGAATTACCATATTCTAAAAATTAGCCCTTTGTCTGCAAACCCCGATTTTTCAATGAATAAAGAAGGAAATCTTTGAAAATATTCTTCTCCAAAACGAGAAGGCCTAGAGCTTTAATATTCGGTATGTATCATCACCTATTGACCCGCTGCCAAAATACTTCAAACAATTACCATATTCTGAAAATTGGCCCTTTTCTGTGTGATCCCTGATTTTACAAAGGAATAAAGAAGGAAATCTTTGAAATTCTCCTTCTCCCAAACCATAAGGCCTAGAGCTTTGATATTTGGTATGTATCATCATCGATTGACCCTCTACTAAAATACTTCAAAGAATAACCATATTTTGAAAATTAGCCCTTTTCTGTGTGATCCCTGATTTTACAAAGGAATAAAGAAGGAAATCTTTTTAAGTCTTCTTCTCCCAAACGATTAGGCCTAGAGCCTTGATATTTGGTACATATCAACTATTGACCCACTACCAAATTACTTCAAAGAATTACTGTTTTCTGAAAATTAGCCCTTTTCTGTGTGATCCCTAATTTTAGTTAGGAATAATTAATGATATCTTTAAAAACTTTCTTCTCCTAAACCATTAGGCCAAGAGCTTTTATATTTGGCATGAATTGATGTCTTTACTTCAAAGCATTACCATATTCAGGAAATTAGTGCTATATTGGGGGATCATCAATATATCTAGGATTAAAAGAGAAATCCTTAAACATCTTCTCCAAAATTATTAGACAGAGGGCTTTGCTATTTTGTTTATATCCATAAGCTATGAACCATCATACTCAGGGGAGTGATTTAGGACCATCATGGTCCACTTGTTTGCTCGAATATTTTCATTCTTAATCGGATTGTTTGTAAGATATCTCAATCAAGTTGGACATCAGATCATTTGGGGTCGGGTCAAAAAACTAAGACACAGGCTCAAATCATAGAAAACCTTTGTGTACACTATAGAGGCTGCATTTTTGGCTCCAAAGGTTTAAAAGTTGGTCAGAATGTTTTTCTCTGTTATATCTAAGTCAAGTTAAATATATTGGTTCACATTGACAAACTAGATCACAAGTTTAAAACTTGGAAAAACCCTGTGTGCATTCTAAGGCCATATGTTTGTATCAAAGGTCTTTATATTTGTTCAGAATGTTTGTTTCCATGATCTCTTTCACATTTGACATTAGGTCACATGGTTGATAAAGTAGGTCACTAGGTCAGATCTTATATTAACCTTCCTTTGCTGTAAAGTCACTATATTTCTGGCATAAATATCTTAAAACATGATAAGAATGTCTTTCTAATTAAATGTCTGAGACAAGTAACAAGTCTGGTTTGAACAAGATAAGGTCACTTACGCCATTTTCCTTTTACTTGGGTGAGCGCTTTCCAGTCATTGGTATGAAGATGTTTTCATGAGCTTCTTTTTATGCCCCCGCATCGATAGATCGGGGGCATATTGTTTTACCGGTGTCCGTCTGTCTGTCTGTCTGTCTCTGCAAAACTTCCAACTAAACATTTTCCTATAACTTCAACCCTAATTAAGTTACAATGCTAATATTTGGTATGTAGATAGGTCTCAACAAGGCACAACTGGGGAAGGTCATTTCATCAAGGTCAATGTCAAAACTTTAAGCCTTTTCCCTAAAACATTACTCAAAAACTTAACCTGCCAACTAAACATTTTCCTATAACTTCAACCCTAATTAAGTTACAATGCTAATATTTGGTATGTAGATAGGTCTCAACAAGGCACAACTGGGGAAGGTCATTTCATCAAGGTCAAGGTCAAAACTTTAAGCCTTTTCCCTAAAACATTACTCAAAAACTTAACCTACCAACTAAACATTTTCCTATAACTTCATCCCTAATTAAGAAACACTGCTAATATTTGGTATGTAGATAGGTCTCAACAAGGCGCAACTTGGGAAGGTTATTTCATCAAGGTCAAAATTTTAACCCTTTTCCCTAAAACGTTACTCAAAAACTTAATCTGCCAACTAAACATTTTCCTATAACTTCATCCCTAATGAAGTTACAATGCTAATATTCGGTATGTAGTTAGGTCTCAACAAGGCGCAACTTGGGAAGGTTATTTCATCAAGGTCAAGGTCAAAATTTTAACCCTTTTCCCTAAAACAAAGAAAAAAAAACCAATAAAAATCACCCTGTTTCGGGGGCATGGTGTTTCACAAACACATCTTGTTTCAGTTTTCCTTTAATTGCATCTTGTTAAAGGATATTAATCTATATTTATAATAAAGCTTTTTGTTTCAGATTTATGAGACCAAAGATGTCTGGAATTGGATAGACAAATTCTTGATTCCTGGACTATATCCTTACCAAGACTGGGATAATAGAACTGTACATGATGATGATAACAGACTTGTAGTCACACAGACAGCTTATAGACTGGGACCTGTTAGGTTGAGACAACACAGAGTTAGGCAAGGTAAACTATATTCACATGATAACAGACTTATCGTCACACATACAATATATAGACTGGGACCTGTTAGGTTGAGACACAACAGAGTTAGGCAAGGTATACTATATTCACATGATAACAGACTTGTCATCACACAGACAACTTATAGACTGGGACCAGTTAGGTTGAGACAACACAGAGTTGGGCAAGGTAAACTATATTCACATGATAACAGACTTGTCATCACACAGACACTTATAGACTGGGACCAGTTAGGCTGAGACAACACAAAGTTAGGCAAGATATACTATATTCACATGATAACAGACTTGTCATCACACAGACACTTATAGACTTGGACCAGTTAGGTTAAGACAACACAAAGTTAGGCAAGGTATACTATATATTTATTTAATTACAGACTTGTTGTCATTTGGTAATGTGTTCAAATATGAGGATGGCAAAAGACTTTTAGTAACAAAGAGAGCTAGATTGAATTATAGACTCTGACCAGTCACGTTGAGTTACTCAAGACATACGATTACTAACAGAAACCGTCTACCAATCAACCTATTGATCTCTATTTTCCACACCATATAATGGGGATAGGTATATAGAATTACCTCTCTTCATGTTTGAGTGTTTGCATGTGTATTTGTGCCCAGTCCTTGTGCAGAGCAAGTCTTCTATATTAATCGAATGATTTCAAATAACATTGCAAAGTTGTTCTCTTAAACGCATTCCCATTCAATCCCTCCTTTTTACGCCCCTCAAGAAAAAAGATTTGGAAAACATTGTGGAAAATGAAGAAATTGCTTGTATCAAGCAATTTCTTCATTATCCACAATGTTTTCTTCCCTAAATTACTGGTAAATTTAAAATTCCATCAAATTTAAATTGTCGTCTGCAGCTTCTTTCAATTTGGACCAATCTAAAATTTTCTTGTGTTGGAATGGGTTAATGAGTACTAGTGTCATGCTTAAAGTTGTTTTGGATACTGCCAAATTTAAGGTATCAACTGAAGGTCATGCGACAAGCAGTTAACACATTCCCACCTGACAAATTTTTTAGACTGGTCCAAATTGAAGGGAGTTGCAGACGAAAATAAAAGTTGATTAAATTTAGGTATTTTTTAACTTTGGGGGTAGAAAACATTGTGGATAATGAAGAAATTGCTTGTAACAAGCAATTTCTTCATTTTCCACAATGTTTTCCATAGATTTTTTTTCTTGGGGGCGTCTAAAAGCGTCATTGGGTGGGAATGGGTTAAGCTAGGGCATCTGGTCTCTGACACATTTCTAGTTTCATTACACCCTTGTCGAATGGAAAGGAAAATTGTATTATTGTTAGCTCTACTGGCCGAAGGCCACTAGAGCTATAGCGATGGCTTTTTCCCGTCCGGCGTCCCTCCATCCGTCGTCCATCCGTTAAACTTTTCCTTGTTTACACGATTAAGTCCACAGTTTTCATCAGATTCTCTTCAAACTTTCTCAGAATGATTGTACCAACGTAAGGATTGTTCCTTTCGAAAATGGGTATGATCCGTAAAGAAACACGGGAAAAGGGGCCTATGAAAATTTAATTAAAAATTCAATTAAAAATCCTCGTTTACGCCATAGAGTCCACAGTATTCATCGGATTCTTTTCAAACTTTCTCAGAATGATTGTACCATCATAAGGATTGTTCCTTTCGAAAATGGGTCTGATCCATCAAGAAACACGGGAAAAGGGGCCTTATGAAAATTTAATTAACAAATCTTCGTTTACACGATTAAGTCCACAGTTTTCATCGGATTCTCTTCAAACTTTCTCAGAATGATTGTACCAACGTAAGGATTGTTCCTTTCGAAAATGGGTATGATCCGTAAAGAAACACGGGAAAAGGGGCCTATGAAAATTTAATTAAAAATTCAATTAAAAATCTTAGTTTACGCGATAAAGTCCACAGTTCTCATCAGATTCTCTTCAAACTTTCACAGAATGATTGTACCAACATAAGGATCTTTCCTTTCGAAAATGGGTATGATCAGTCAAGAAACACGGGAAACGGGGCCTTATGAAAATTCATGAAAAATTCAATTAAAAATCCTCGTTTACTTGATAGAGTCCACAATTTTAATCAGATTCTCTTCAAACTTTCACAGAATGATTGAACCAACATAAGGATCGCTCTTTTTGAAATTTGGTATGATCAGTCAAGAAACATGGGAAAAGGGGCCTTATGAAAATTTAATTAAAATTCCATAAAAAATCCTCGTTAACGCGATAGAGTCCACAGTTTTCATTGAATTCTCTTCAAACTTTCACAGAATGATTGTACCATCATAAGGATTGTTCCTTGAAAATGGGTCTGATCCATCAAGAAACATGGGAAAAGGGGCCTTATGAAAATTCAATTAAAAACGCCATTAAAAATCTTAGTTTACACGATAGAGTCCACAGTTTTCATCGAATTCTCATCAAACTTTCTCAGAATGATTGTACCATCATAAGGATCGTTCCTTTCGAAAATGGATCTGATCCATCAAGAAACACGGGAAAAGGGGCCTTATGAAAATTTAATTAAAAAATCTTCGATTACGCGATAAAGTCCACAGTTTTCATCAGATTCTCTTCAAACTTTCACAGAATGATTGTACCATCATAAGGATTGTTCCTTTCGAAAATAGATATGATCCTTCAAGTAACATGGGAAACGGGGTCTTATGAAAATTTAAATTAAAAATTCAATTTAAAATCCTCGTTTAAGCGCGATAAAGTCCACAGTTTCCATCGGATTCTCTTCAAACTTTCTCAGAATGATTGTACCATCATAAGGATTGTTCCTTTCGAAAATGGGTCTGATCCGTCAAGAAACACGGGAAAAGGGGCCTTGTGAAAATTTTATTAAAAAATCCTCGTTTATGCGATAAAGTCCACAGTTCTCATCAGATTCTCTTCAAACTTTCACAGAATGATTGTACCAACATAAGGATCGTTCCTTTCGAAAATGGGTATGATCAGTCGAGAAACACGGGAATAGGGGCCTTATGAAAATTCATGAAAAATTCAATTAAAAATCCTCCTTTACACGATAGAGTCCACAGTTTTAATCAGATTCTCTTCAAACTTTCACAGAATGATTGAACCAACATAAGGATAGTTCCTTTTGAAATTTTGTATGATCAGTCAAGAAACATGGGAAAAAAGGCCTTATAAAAATTTAATTAAAATTCCATAAAAAATCCTTGTTTACGCAATAGAGTCCACAGTTTTCATTGGATTCTCTTCAAACTTTCACAGAATGATTGTACCATCATAAGGATTGTTCCTTTCGAAATTGGGTATGATCCGTCAAGAAACATGGGAAAAGGGGCCTTATGAAAATTCAATTAAAAAATCTTCGTTTGGATGATAAAGTCCACAGTTTTCATCGGATACTCCTCAATCTTTCACAGAATGATTGTACCATCATAAGGATTGTTCCTTTCAAAAAATGGATATGATCCTTCAAGAAACACGGGAAAAGGGGTCTTACGAAAATTTAAATTAAAAATTCAATTAAAAATCCAAGTTTAAGCGCAATAGAGTCCACAGTTTTCATTGGATTCTCTTCAAACTTTCTCAGAATGATTGTACCATCATAAGGATTGTTCCTTTCGAAAATGGGTCTGATCCGTCAAGAAACACGGGAAAAGGGGCCTTATGAAAATTTAATTAAAAAATCCTCGTTTATGCGATAAAGTCCACAGTTCTCATCAGATTCTCTTCAAACTTTCACAGAATGATTGTACCAACATAAGGATCATTCCTTACTAAAATGGGTATGATCAGTCAAGAAACACAGGAAAAGGGGCCTTATGAAAATTCATTAAATATTCAATTAAAAATCCTCTCTTACGCGATAGAGTCCACTGTTTTAATCAGATTCTCTTCAAACTTTCACAGAATAGTTGAACCAACATAAGGATCGTTCCTTTTGAAATTTGGTACGATCAGTCAAGAAACACGGGAAAAGGGGCCTTATGAAAATTTAATTAAAATTCCATAAAAATTCCTTGTTTATGCGATAGAGTCCACTGTTTTCATTGGATTCTCATCAAACTTTCACAGAACGATTGTACCATCATTATATTGTTCCTTTCCTTATGAAAATTCAATTAAAAACTCCATTTAAAGTCCTCGTTTACACGATAGAGTCCACAGTTTTCATCGGATTCTCTTCAAACTTTCTCAGAATGATTTTACAATCATAAGGATCGTTCCTTTCGGAAATTGGTCTGATCTGTCATGATACATGGGAAAAGGTGCCCTATGAAAATTTAATTAAAAAATTTCTTGTTAACACTCTAGAGTCCACAGGTTTCATCAGATTGTATTTAAACTTTCACAGAATGCTTGTACCATCATAAGAATTGTTCCTTTGTGAATTTGGTCAGATCCATCAGGAAACACAGGAAAAGGGGTCTTATGAAAATTTAATCGAAAAATCTTTTAAGAAATACTCTTCAACACTCTGGAGTCAATAGTTTTCATTGGATAGAAATACTTTTTAACACTCTGGAGTCAATAGTTTTCATTGGATTCCCTTCAAACTTTCACAGAATGATTGTACTATCATAAGGATTATTCCTTTCGTAATTTGGTATGATCCTTCAAGAAACACAGGAAAAAGGGGCCTTATGAAATGCATTTTTCGATTTTATTCTGTATTTATAGAAATTATATGTATTAAAATTTCATTTATTAAAAACCCAGACTTATAGATCAAAAATGTGGTTGTGTTTACAAAACAAATCAAAGTGCCACATGCTTGACCCTGCCCTTTGGGGGCATTTGTCACATGGCTGTGACCAGCTCTTGTTTTACAGAGCTTTGTGATATAGCTACCGAGATGATACCATACATCTATAAGTGTAGTTCTGACTTCGACAAAAATCATGGCAGTGAAGAAGATTTTTCTGTTGCATGGGAGCAGTTGCCTAGCAACCAGACATTGTCTCGATCTTACAGTGAACCTTGGTTGTACAAGGACAGTGGAGAAACAGATGGGCTGCCTTATGTTGGAAAGGTACATAGAATTTAGTGAAACATTCTTTACTTGAAATTTGACATTTCTGAAGAAATTATAATTTTCTAAAGAATTTATATTTCTTGAGAACTTTATGTCACAATATTCAAATTCAATGTCACCGCATCTTTGACCTGTTACCAGACAGGAAAATCTAAGACTAGTCCAAATCAAAAGGAATTGCAGACTACACTTTCTGGATAGAAAAAAATTGTATACAACTGGGAAATTGTTTGATACAAGCAATTTCTTCATTTTACATAATGTTTGCCCAGTTTGTTTTTTATTCTCAAGGGGCATCCAAAAACATCAATGTGTGGGAATGGGTTAACTAGAATTGTCTCAAAGTGGAACTATACCCCTCATCACATTTTGTCACAGTAGTACAGATGACCTTTAACCTGTTATCCAAAAACAGTAAGGTACCTCCTAGAGTCATATATGATTTTTGTAAAAAGTTTCTAAGTCCTAGGTCTAATGGCTTCCTAAACGGTTTTCAATTAAAATTCAATTGTGACCATGATCTTTTACCTGTAAGGCACTTCCTTTGACTCACTGGCAACAATTGCATGAAGTTTCATTACTTTAGGTCAATTGGTTCTAGAGTTAGGACACAAGAAGATGGATGTACAGCTGAACAAATGAATAGACAGACAAACAGACACAGTGAAATATAACTCCCTAAAATTCATAGGTTGGGATGAAATAAAATATATTTAGTAAAGCATTAATTTTGTCTCCTCATACTTATTTGTAATCTTATATCATTTCAAAGAAATTGTGACAAGCAATTTCTCCTTTTCCCACAATGTTTTCTACCTCTTATGGCTCTAATTTTTTCAATTTATTATATCTTTGTTTTGTTGTCTGCATCCTCTCTCAATTTGAACTAGTCTTTAATTTAAGTTGTCTTGATATTTTCCAGATTGGTGTTTATGGTGGTGGAGGATATGTGGCAGATTTGATTGGACAAAAAAGTCATGTGATAGACACACTTGTTTTCCTGGAAGCTAATCACTGGCTGGATGCCTATAGCAGAATTTTGTTCATAGAGTTCAGTATTTATAACCCAAACATAAATCTATTCACAATGACACAAGTTGTGCTAGAAATGTCGACAACTGGAGCCATTCTTCCAAAAGTGCACTTTTTTACATTCCGACTATTTACATATTTAGGTGCCTATGGGATATTTATGATTCTGTGTGAGTTAATAGCTCTAGCCTGTGTTGTGTATTTCATTGGACTGGAGTTGAAGCAGATAAAGAGGGATGGAAAAAGTCATTTCAAAAGTTTCTGGAATTGTCTTCAACTGAGCACATTACTGACATCAATTGTTTGTGTGATCATGTATCTACTGAGGCATGCTATGACATCACTAGCTATGGAGAGGATCACAAAACTGAAATGTAAAGAAAGGTTTATTATTGCTTTATGACAACATAAATTTTAACTTGTTCACACTTTTATAACCCTGAAAAAAACTTTTAAAAACATTGTGGAATTGTTTGTTGCACAATATTTTCTACCCTGAATGGCAAACAATTCTTAATTCTACTAATTTTAGATTACTGCCTGCAACAACTTTCAATGTGTTAACCCATTTCATCATTTATCTGCATTCTGATGCATCAAAAGATAAAGCTATAGAAAAACATTTAAAAGAAAATACGAACAAGATTTTCATTATATTCTATTCCTACCATGTATATCTTAATTCCTTCTTTAGACAAATTTTACAGATTTTGCCTAATTGAATTAGCTGATTTAACCCTTTCCTGTTTTTCAAAATTTTGGACCTGCCCAATTTCAAAGGTTTTGAAGGCGAAATTTTAAAGTGGATTTTATTTAAAAAACAGCCATTCAGTTGGGTAGAAAATATTGTAGAAAAAAGAAGAAATTGCTTGTTATGAGCAATTTCTTCTTTTTCTACAATGTTTTCTCAATTATAAAATCACAAGTCATAAAAAGCAGGGATTGAATAGGAAAGTGTTTAACCTCTTTAAAATTGGACCAGTATAAAGTTTTGTCATCTAGTAATGGGTTATGTATGATTTCAGACAAGTTCTACAACTTCCAGAGGATTGCAGCCTGGGATGAGGTGTTCCAAACACTGCTTGCTGTGGCCATCTTTTTCTCTATTCTAAAGCTGATTCACCTACTGAGGTTCAACAGAAGGATGTCTCTATTAGCAAGGACCCTCAAACATTCTGGAAGAGAAATGGCTGCTTTCTCCCTCGTCCTCTTCATATTCCTCTTGGCATTTGTATGCTGTGGGTACTTGCTATTTGGAGCCAATGTGTATGGATTCAGCAATATGCTAAGAGGATTTGAAACACTGATGGCATTTTCACTAGGATCGTATGACTTTCGATATCTCACCAGTGCAAATCGTTTATTAGGGCCAGTGTTCTTCTTTGTGTATTTTACATTTGTTGTGTTTGTGCTGATCAACATGTTTGTGACGATCCTGAATGAAGCCGTTACAGTGGTTCATCATGATGTTCTAAAACAGAGAAATGAGTATGAGATTCTAGACTTTCTATTGGCCAGACTGAAAACTTGGTTGAGAATTGATCTCAATAAAGTGATCCTTGATGTAAAAAAGAAATACATGCCAGGTAAATAAACAAGAGTCTGTTCACCCTTTTCTGTTCAATCCCTGGTTATTATGTACACATATTTTTATATTTTAGTAAACATTGTGGAAAAGAAGAAATTGCTTGTGGCAAGCAATTTCTTCTTTTTCGACAATATTTTCAACCCTTCTGAATGATTATTTTTCAAATGAATTGGAATTAAGATCGTTGTCTGCAAAACCTTTGAATTTGCAAAAAAAAGTAGAGATTAACCCTTTCCTGGATAAACACGGGATTTTACATCACTGTGATTTTATATTTGAGAAAACACTGAGGAAAAAGGAGAAATTGCTTATTATAAGCAATTTCTCCTTTTCCCACAGTGTTTTCTACCACATAGGGTGGTTTTATTTGGAATTGCATCCAATTTTCATTGTTGTCTGCATCCTCTTTCAATTTGGACCAGTCTAAAATTTCAAAAACCAGGAAAACTGAAACTATTAAAAGAAGCAGAAGATATTCAAATAGGCAACAAACAATTATCCCTGTTTTTAGGCTTTCTATTCAAGCTAGCTTGTTTCTTTCCATATTGGGGTACAATTTTACGCTTCTTCATACATCTCTAAATTAACACATTACCAAATGACAAAATCTAGACTCGTCAAAGTCCAAAAAAATTGCAGACAACACTTTTTATACGCCCGTCGAAGACGGGACCTATTATGGGATCACCGGTGGCGTCCGGGTGTCCGGTTGTCAGGGCGGTGTCCACTTCTTTGTCCGGAGTATATCTCTAAAAGTATTATAGCTAGGCTCATGAAACTTTATGGGTGTATAGATCTCACCAAGGGGGAGTGCAGTGCACAAGAACCATAACTCTACCTGGCCTATTGTTTGAGCTATTGCCTTTTGTTGTTTTTCATACATGAATCTTGTCCGGAGTATATCTCTAAAAGTATTATAGCTAGGATCATGAAACTTCATGGGTGTATAGATCTCACCAAGTGGGAGTGCAGTGCACAAGAACCATAACTCTACCCAGCCTATTTTTTGAGTTATTGCCCTTTGTTGTTTTTCATACTTGAATCTTGTCCGTTGTTTATCTCTAAAAGTATGGTAGCTAGAATCATGAAACTTCATGGATGGATAGCTCTCACCAAGGGGGAGTGCAGTGTACAAGAACCATAACTCTACCTAATTGTCCTTTGTTGTTTTTCATACTTTGTTTGACAAAAAATATTCATTCAAAAAAACCAGTTCTATTCAAACCCCCAGTTAATATTAAGCAGTGTGACGGGCGTATCTTATGACAATTTGGCACCTTGTTAATTGATGGAATTTAAAGAATCTTTGTTCTTTTGGGTACAAAACATTGTTGAATGTTGATAATGAAAAAATTGCTTGACACAAGCAATTTTTTCATTTCCACAATGTTTTCAAAAGCCTTTTGTATGACGGGCATCTAAAGGCGTCTCTGTTGGAATGAGTTAAATGTCTATATTACACGATTTTTAGGAACAGAGTAGAGAATAGAACTGGATATGGTTAAAGGGAACTAATACAGTTTCCCACCATCTGTTGCATTTTGTATAGGGAAAGTCCCGGCATTTAAACAAAGATCAAAGAGACCTCTAGTTTGACCATACAAAATTACGATGAAATCTAATGATCTGAGCCAATAAATTGATACTTTGTCAATAACTTTAGAGCAAAAAGGATAACATTTCGGCCCTTGAGGGGCTGTTTCTATACCCTAGTGTATTTTTTGGAAAATGAAGTAAAACTAGCTGTGCGATGAGGGTTATCTTAAAAATGACGTCATAATTCATTGATGAAAGCAATCATGCCATATTGGAATTCAGTTATTTTGACGGATGAATGATTGTTCTTGAATATGATATGATGGTTTGACTCCCTTTAAAATCTCTGGGGATGAGCTATGTGCTATTTTATTATAATGGTCTTCTGTGGAAAACGGGATAGTTCCCGGTAACCATATGAGGTATATGGAGGAGAAACTTGACAACCTGGTCTGTAGACTGGATACAATCTTACCTATACATCATACAGTTGACTACTGTAAATCGGGTTTTAATATCGAAGGTTTTATTTTCGCTAATATTCGCAAGACAGGGAGCTAGGGAATTCAAGAATGTCGCTTAAATTGGACCATTTTGTACACAAAAATACGGAGAGATCCGAAGTAAGCCGAGGACCTACGTAAATGAAATGACAAAATATGTACTATTTCGGCATCATCCCACTTTATTTCATTCATATGGGGATCATCACGTCCATAGTGAAAAAAAAACACACAAAAAAAAAACAAATGAATAAGCTTTGAGAAAAGGACGAAGTTTTTACCAGGTGGAAAAAATGTTTATAACCTTCCACGTAAGTCTGATAGTCTATTGAACACGGGTATGAAAAATATAACAATGGAAAGCAGACGAGTGATAGAATTCTAGGCGACGACGTTTACACAACAAAGAGCTAACAAGAGAGCCATAGTGACAATATACACAGCCACTTTGCTGCTGTTTCACGAAAATAATTGTAGACACTACTTATTTTGACAGAACCAAATTCAAAAACATTTGCAGACTTCCTTTTTAAATTGTCAAGTTCAAACTGTTTGTTTTGATTGATTGGTTGAATGGGCCCAGAGACTAAGTGTCAAGGAGCATAACTCTTGCAAAAATCAATGAACCATAAAATCCTTGATCCATGTACACCTACAAATTATGGTGATGACATTGACCAAATTTCATTTAAATCAAAACAAAAAGTTTGGAGGAGTTGCATTCACATGTCTGCAATTTCAATAAGCCCCAGAGACTAAGTTTTAAGGGGGCATAAGTCAGGGAAAAATTAATGAACCATAAAATCCTTTCTTCATGCACATCTACCAATTTAGGTTATAACATCCTGCAAGTTTAATTTAGATCTAGCCAGAACATTAGGAGTTGAATTCACAAGGCAGCAATTTCAATAAGCCCCAGGGACTAAGTTTTAAGGGGGGGGGATAACTGAGGCAATAATCAATGAACCATAAAATCCATACTTCATGCACATCTACCAATTAAGGTGATAACATCTGACAAGTTTCATTTAGATCCAGCCCGAAACTTAGGAGGAGTTGCATTCACAAGGCTGCAATTTCAATAAGCCCCAGAGACTAAGTTTTATGGGGCATAACTGAGGCAAAAATCAAAGAACCATTAAATTCTTACTTCATGCACATCTACCAATTAAGGTGATAACATCCACCAAATTTCATTTAGATCCAGCCAGAAACTTAGGAGGAGTTGCGTTCACAAGGCTGCAATTTCAATAAGCCCCAGAGACTAAGTTTAAAGGGGGCATAACTGAGGCAAAAATCAATGAACCATAAAATCCTTACATCCTGCACATCTACCAATAAAGGTATATACATATTACTACTTTAAACTTTATTTTGATAATGGCTTTTTAGCTAAAAAAAAAGTAAATCTTAAACTTCAATGTATACTTTTTGATATTAGAACGATTTCAGAAGAGAAATCGTTATATTACGAGAAAAGAGAGTAGGTAAAAATGTTCTTAAATCCATTACAAGTAAGCATTCTATTCAAAGGTTGGTATGAAATGAGCTGTAATCGTATATAGATTTTTCTTCACCAGTGTATTTCCGGGGATACTTACGGAAATTAGCGAAGTATCATACGGCTGCTGACGAATTCATGAACTGGCTAATGAGTCTTCGGATCCTGCTCACGCAAAAATAAGACGATGCGAAAATTATCCGATTTACAGTATTTCATACATCTCTAACATTTACATTACAGGTTTGTTGAGTACAGAAGAGACTATAGACCTGAATATGAGGGATATAGAGGAGAAACTAGACAACCTGGCCTGTAGACTGGATACAATGATAGCTAATGCTTTACATGGTGAATCTCAGTTTGACAGACTTTTTCTGGAGGACTCTGTACTACACTGGTGTGATGAAGAACCATTTTGAGTTATCTTTCTTCATAGTTGAAACAGACTCGATGCCTTATTTCATGTTGTAAAAGCATGTGGTGTTTTCAGGAATTCTAAACAACCTGGCAAATAAATCTAGGCGATTAATTTTTTAATTGAAATAGTTCTAGAGAGGCATATTGAACTTTTGTTTTTCATCTGATCATGATTCTTTTAAATAATAATTCCTATGAAATTTGGTTGAAATCCATCAACTGGTTTCTGAGAAAAACTAGACATTGTCGCAAAGTGGACTAATACCCCCAACAGCGCTTGTCCATATACAACTGCTATCCACCAAAGGGCCATAACAAAAAATGGACTTTTTAATTAAAAGGGCCATAAATCCGTCACAAATAAATGGATCATAACCAAAACAGGATATGCACATGTCTGACTTATACCGAGTGTTTGTGTGAAATTTGAATCAAATCCATCCAATGGTTGCTTGAGCGGACACAAAAAAGCTACAGACAGACGGATGGACCAACCGACCGACAAGCTGACTCCCATATACCCCCCAAACAAAGTTGGGGGGGGGGTGTATAGTAAAGCTTTCACCAATTTTGGATATTAGCCCATCCCATTAAAGCCAATATATTCATCTGATCAAAATTCTTGGAAGGAATCTGAAAAATGGTCACCAAAGAATCAATCCTGTGAAATTAGTTGAAATCCATCCACTAGTTTTTGAGAAGATTTTCAAAGCTTTCACCATGTATGTAAATTAGCCCCATCGGTTAAAGCCATGTTTTTCAGCCAATGGGAATTCTTTGAAGGAATCTGATAAAAGGTCAACCAAGGATAATTTCTGTGAAATTTAGTTGAATTCTGTTATGTACTTTCTGAGGAGATTTTCAAGTTAAAGTTTATGGATGGACAAAATTATTGGAAGGATGGATGCACAATGGACACCACACCATGATACCTGCTGACTTTCAGTCAGTGGAGCTAATGAGCATTAAACCTATACCTATCATTTAAAGTTTGATTGGTGTTAATTTTTGTGTATGGTTTGTTCTTTTTACAACCCTCAAAATGAACTTTGAAAATTATTGTAGAAAACTACAGGCACTAAAGAATTGCTCCGCTGGACTGAGTCTACTTACAATACTGATATTTGTTGAACACTGGCCACACAAGTTGACTCCAACAGGTGGTTAATCTTCGTTATTACCACCCTTACAAAAGGATGTGAACTTTTTATGTTTTGTCACAATCCAAGTAAAAACAAGAGCTTTGTCCACAGGACACAGATGCCCCCACTGGTAGCTTTGACAATAACAAAGGGCAATAACTCCAAAATTATGCAAGCAAGAGTTGGGGTTCTTAGCACTGCACTTCTCCTCAATGGGGTCTATCCACCTGTGAAGTTTCAAGTTGATAGCCATTATACTTTCAGAGATATGCCGCAGACAAAATGTAAGTATTTAAAATAACAAAGAGCAATAACTCCAAAATTATGCAAGCAAGAGTTGTGGTTCTTGTGCACTGCACTTCTCCTGAATGAGGTCTATCCACCTGTGAAGTTTCAAGTTGATGGCTATTTTACTATCAGAGATATGCCCCGGACAAAATGTAATTTTTTAAACTAACAAAGGGCAATAACTCCAAAATTATGCAAGCAAGAGTTGTGGTTCTTGTGCACTGCACTTCTCCTCAATGAGGTATATCCATCTATGAAGTTTCAAGTTGATAGCTATTATACTTTCAGAGGTATGCCCCGGACAATTTCGGGACAGACGGAAGTAGGGACAGACGGACAAATGCTAATCTATATCCCCCCCCAACCCCACATCAAGTGGTGGGGGCATAAAAAAACATTTTCACAGTACGCCTTATACAATGTCATGTATTGAATTTAAACCAAACTATTGACCATTTTCCACACAGTGATGCTTTTGGACGCCCCTTAAAATATACAATTGGGGAAACATTGTGTGACCAGGCCTCCTAGCAGGCCAAAACAAAAATAAAGGTTTTTATAAAGGCTCCAATGTATGAAAATAAAGGCCTTTTAGTGTAAAATATGAAAAAATAAAGAGTGAATAAAGGCTATTTTCGTCGAAGTTCTCATTTCTTTATTAAACCCACAGTCATACCAAAGTCATTTTTTGATGTTATATACTGTTTGAATTATGCAATATAATACATACCTTATTTGATATGTATACCTATTTTCTTTGCATATTTATATCATACATAGCTCCTGTTTTGCAGTGTAGGATCTACATCACCTTTGTTCAAAATGAGCAAATATAAAGGTTTTGAGTGAGAATTACAGGCTATTTTGGCGTTTTAAAGGTTTTCTGGGGAAATGTAAAGGTTTTAAAGGTTTGCTCTGAAATTAAAGGTTTTTAAAGGTTTTAAAGGTTTCACTAGGAGGCCTGTGTAACGAGCAGTTTCTTCATTTTCCAAAATGTTTTCTACCCCGAGTTGTCATCTGCAACTCCTTTAAATATTGACCAGTCTGAAATTTTGTTGTCTGGTAATGGATTAACCTTTTCCTGTACAATCCCTTCTTTTTAGGTCCCTGAGATTTTTATACTTTATCAAAACATAGTGGGAAAAGAAGAAATTGCTTGTAACAAGTAATTTCAGCTTTCCCCACAATATTCTCTAACTTATAGGTTGATTACTTTTCAAAATTCACCCACTTTTAACTGTTGTGGGCAACTTATTTCAAATTGGGCCAGGCTAGAATTTTGAACAAATGGACCATGATGGTCCTATATCACTCCCCTGAGTATGATAGCTCAAGGCTTTCAGATATATACAAATTATCAAAGCCCTACACCCAATTATTTTGGAGAAGATTTTTTAAAGATTTTCTCCTTTAATGATAGGTATAGTGAAGATCCAACCATATTGAGCTAATTTTCAAGAGTACTGTAAGTCTTTGAAGTATTTAAGTAGAGGGTCAATAGGCATTGATACATACCAAACATCAAAGCTCTAGGCCTAATGGTCTAGAAGGAGAAAATTTTCTATGATATCCTTCTTTATTTCTTTCTAAAATCTGGGATTGCATGGAAAATGGCTTATTTCCAGAATATGGTAATTCTATGAAGTATTTTGGTATAGAGTCAATAGGTATTATTACACTCTGAATATTACTCTAGGCCTTTTGGTTTGGGAGTAGAAGATTTTTAAAGATTTTCTTTATTTCTGTGTAAAATCAAGAATAGCAGAATAATTTGGTAGAGGGTCAATAGGTGATGATTTACACCAAATATCACAGGTCTTGTGTCTTGGGAGAAGAAATTTTCAAAGGTGACCTTTATTTTTTTGTAAAATCAGGGATCGCACAGAAAAGGACCAATTTTCAAGATGTAGCAATTCTTTGAAGTATTTTGGTAGAGGGTCAATAGATGATGATTTATACCAAATATCAAAGATCTAGGCCTTATGGCTTGGGAGGAGAAGATTTTTTTAAGTTTTTATGCTCCTCGAAAAATTTTTCGGGGGGAGCATATAGTCGCCGGCCTGTGCGTCCTTCCGTCCGTCCAAAGTCATATCTCAGCAACCCCTGGGCCTAATTGGAGGAAACTTCATATATAATCTTCCTAGTAAATTTCAAAGACCCGATTTTTGATTTTTGTTATTTCAAGGCTGCGTCATGGAAAAAGGGGCCTTTTAAACTAGTTTTTGCCAATTTCTCCAAGACTAATTGTTAGAATTTCATGAAATTTCATATTTGAGTAGCAAATCAGATCCCCTTGACCTTAAACTAACAGGAATTTTCGTATAAAAAGAATGCATCATGGGAAAAGGGGCCTTAATGTTATTACCATTACGTTGACTGTCTTTTTTCCCTGCAAAAACTTAAATTGGCAATAACTTTTGATTGGGTTACAGATGAAGTCTTAATATTTCACATGTGCATTGCTTGTGACAAACCCTTTCTGTTGGTACCAAGTTCAAGGTCATCATTCAAGGTCAAGGTCATTTCTGAAGATCAAAATTTAGAAAATCTTCACTGAAACATTGTCTATTAGTTAACAATATTAAGTGATATAACCTTCATATTTCACATGTGCATTGCTTTTGACATGGACTTTCTGTTGGTACTAAGTTCATGGTCATCTGTCAAGATCAAGGTCATTTCTCAAGGTCAAAATTTGAAAATTTTAACTTTAACATTGTCTATAAGTTTTCAATGGTAAGTGATATAGCCTTCAT
Organism: Fragum fragum; assembly: GCA_946902895.1. Lineage (NCBI taxonomy): Eukaryota > Metazoa > Mollusca > Bivalvia > Cardiida > Cardiidae > Fragum > Fragum fragum. Next base: position 73,437,377 of record OX336365.1, on the reverse strand, counting down.
ATTTCTCATGTGCATTGCTAATGACATGACCTTTCTGTTAGAATTAAGTTCAAGGTCATCTGTCAAGGTCATTTCTCAAGGTCAAAATTTAAAAAAAAAAAAACTAACAGAGCCCATAAGTATACAATAGTAAGTGATATAGCCTTCATATTTTACATGTGCATTGCTTATGACATGGACCTTCTGTTGGTACTACTTTCACTGTCATCTGTCAAGTTCAATGTCATTTCTCAAGGTCAAAATTTTGAAAATTTTAACTTTAACATTGTCTATAAGTTTACAATGGTAAGTGACACACTCTTCATATTCTACATGTGCATTGCTTATGACATGACCTTTCTGTTTGTATGAGGTTCAAAATCATCTGTCAAGGTCAAAGTCATTTCTCAATGTCAAAATTTTGAAAATTTTAACTTTAACATCTCCCATAAGTAAACAATGGTAAGTGATATAGCCTTCATATTTTACATGTGCATTGGTTATGACATGGGCTTTCTGTTGGTACTAAGGTCATTGGTCATGGTCAAGGTCATTAATTTTCAAATATTCCTCCTTCCCTAATTGCCAAAATTTCTTGTTACTTTACATTAATGTTGTTCATTTAAAGCCCTAGGTAATTTTTATTTCAATTTTTGACCAAATGAGCCTTGCCATGCTAAAAAGGGGCTTAATGCCATGTAGCTTTATATTTTGTATATATCCTATTCTAAAATAAATCAGTCTATTGCTTCTGCAAGACTACTCAAGTTAGAGTCTTCATTTTTTGTATGGAGACATTTTTCGTTGATAACTTGGATAGTGAAGGTAAAATATTTAACCCTTTACCAATGAATGATATTGAATTTTACTAGAATCAGGCCTGTGAAGCCAAACAGCTTCCTTCAATGTTTGTCAAACTTCCAAATTTCTTGTGAACTGCACTCTCAAACTATAGTTGCTTTCAATAAAAAGTTTTTTGTCCAATAATGGCATATAGTTCTGTGACAAAAGCCTTATTTGGGGAGCATAATCCGTCTCTGACAGCTCTTGTTTCCCTTGGTTGCCATTACATTCAAAGTTCTTTATGGATTTCAATTCTTTGAAGTATTTTGAAAGAGCTTGACCTAGGGATCATTTCAGTGAAGTTTGGATGAAATTCCATGGCTAGTTTAGGAGGAGATTTTTTGTAATTGTGAACGGACAGACAGACAATGACTGATCACAACAGCTCACCCAAAGCACTTTATGCTCAGGTGAGCTAAAATGGGACAGGGTTAAAGCCATGTTTTCAATCAGATCTAAATCCTTTGAAGGAATCTGATAAGGAATGGTCCAAAGATTTCTCCTTTGAAATTTAATTGAAATCTATCAACTGGTTTCTGATAGGATTTTGTAGATTTTCATTATATAAACCATATTTAGAACTTATTCCTACCCGTAAAAGCCATAGTTTTTATCTGATCAAAATTTTTTTTAGGCTTCTGTAAAAGAGTCATGAAAGGATCATTACTTTGAAACGTGGTTGAAAACCTTTAACTTGTTTCTGAGATGAATATTTTCAAAGCTTACAAAATACACAATATATGAAAATTAGCTTTGACAATAAAAGTCATGCTTCTTGTCCAGTCAAAATCCTTTGAAGGAATCTGATAAAGAGTCATCAAAGGATCATTCCTTTGACGTTTTGTTGAAATCTGTGCAATACTTTCCGAGAAAAAGACTTTTAAAGTAAAGTTTACAGACAGAAACAACACCATGACAATAGCTCACTGGCTTTCAGCCATTGAAACTTATCATATCCACTTTAAATTTTCGTCTGCAACTCCTTTGAATTTGGACAGGTCTGAAATTCTGAAAAATGGGAAAGGGTTGATCATCTTAGTGATGATTTTTGGTTATTTCATTAAAAAGAGTAACACTTTTTCAAAGTACATTTTGTTTTTATTAGATAAATAATGATGATCACATTAAAGGGACTAAAATACAGAAAATGGAGACAATACATTGTGTAATAAACATATCATACTTTGTGAGTAGAACTACAAAGACAAAATACTCAAATGACAATTTTTATAGATTCAATATATTTAACCAGGATTGTTCTAAAACTTGTATCTTGTGTTTCTTTTCATAAACAATCATATTCTTGTCCTTAACCCTATTGCACAACTATTTTTAATCGCCTAGCTTTGGGCCTCCAGATATCTGTTTTTAATTAATATTTTGACAGTGAAGAAAGTTGAAACAAAAATATGACAAATCCATACTGTCAAGTTATCATTGTAACTTGTTGAAGCTAAAGCATTTCTAACTTGAATACTTTAATCTAAATTTGTTTGCACACATTTGTCAACAAAGAGTTTTGGTCATAAATGGCTAGTTTTTTGTTTCTTATCAAATAACTTGTGTTCAAATAAAAACTGTATTGCGTAAATTCTTGACAAAGTATGAAATGTTGACTATACATCTGTATTACAAATCTTCTACTTGCAAGACCACCTTATGAAATATTGCATCATAAGGAAGATTGCACAATTCAGCTTTATACAATAAATGACCTTAAAGAAAGGTCAAGATTTAACAACTGTTTGTAGGTTGGTTTTAGCTTAATTTTCAGTTTGAATCATTATTTTCTCATATAAACGTGTATACAAGATCAATGACTTTTTGTCAACAATAATATTCCATTAAAAGTTATTGACAACTATGAATTGAAATTCTGACAGCAATACTGTACCAAGTGGAATTGGAAATTAAGTACTGCTATGCATTCTTCACTTTTAACCACATACCAAACAACAAAATGGACTGAACGAAATTAACCTGTTCCCAGACAACAAAATTTAAAATGGTCCAACTTATAGGAAGCTGCAGACAAAATTTAAAATGGGTGATTTTTTTTCTGTCTTTTCAGGTATAAAACAATGTGGAAAATGAAGAAATTGCTTATCACACGCAATTTCTTCATTTCTCATATTGTTTTCTCACTCTTTTCTCAAGGAGCATAAAAAAGCAGGGTTGTTTGGGAATGAGTTAAAAGAAGCTGCAGAAAACATTCTAGTTGATAAAAAATTAAAGTCTGTTGGAAATTAAGAGAATTTCCACAATATTTTCCCAACCCTTTTCTTGGGTCATAAAAAGGGGAATTGTATAGCAAAAAGTTTTCACAATAATAAATATTGACATATTGCCATGTAAAATGGACTGTTAAACAACATTTGTTCCATTACTTGGTCAAAGCTATTCCAAACAGTAATTGTTGCAGACATTCCATTGCCTTTTTTTAACCCATTCCTACACAATAACGCTTTCTGACGCCCCTCAAGACAAACAATTGGTGTTTTCTACCCAAAAAGACAGAATTTTTTTTTATCAACTTGAAATTTTAGTTATTAACTTCTTTCAATTTGGACCAGTCTAAAAAAAATTGAGGTAATGGAATATCAATAGGTTAATGGAATATTTGAAAAGTAGAGAGTATCAACTAGTTCAGCGACCGCAATGCCTACAGACTGATCGTTCAAATCTTTCATAATTTTCCATGTTGATCCCTCTCCATACAATGCCACATTTCAACAGCCTAAATAATACAGAAGTGAAGATGTAGGGGAAAACGATGCATAGGAGAATATATTGCATGGACCAAAACAGAGTGAAATTGCAAATTTATGTAAATTGCACTTAAGAAAAAATAGTTTTCTTGTCAAAAAATAAAAACTTTTCAAAGATAATTTTACATAGAAAGTAGAAATGCATGCTCATAGATCAAGGAAGCTTTGAAATAAACAGTGAGAAAATTGAAAATAAATTATGACAAAAGAATGTCTTAAGCAGATAAAAAACAAATGTTGACCTTGAAACATAACTGAATGCTATTCTTTGGTTTGAATACTTGATCTAGAAAGTTCTTTATCATTTGGAATAAATATTCCTTCAAAAATGAGAACAAATAGTAAAACAACAAAACTCAGTCTAGAGAAATCTGATGGAATCAAACTGTAGATAAGAAAATGCAATCATTTTCTAAAAAAAATCTATTTGTATTATCCGAACTCGGTAACGTTGGAACTGTACTTGTTATGATCCCACTTTTTAAAGACCTAACAAGCGAAATCTTTGTTAGAAAAAAGTAAATTGCCTTAAAAAAGCCATTTTTCTGGTTTTACAAAATGTTCTCTTCCTAGTAAGCAAAAACCAGCAGTACTGTAACTTCACTCAGTTTGGACCAGTTTAAAATTTTTTTGTCTTATTATGCAATTCCTACACAAACTCACCGTTTTACACCTGTCAAGCTAAAAGCCTTTGAAAACATTGTGGAGAATGAAGATTCATTATCCAAAATTTTTGTTGGTGTGTGACAACGAAGCAACTACAGCTTGTTTAAGCTGTAGTATTCATGATATTGAGGAAGCTCTCCCCCCCCCCCCCATCAATTTCCTTGTCAATTAATGTTCAACCATATATTTTGAAAACCAGTTTACAGCTTGATAATTCTAACTTTGGACCCACAAAAAGAGGAAGTTCTTTTTTGGAGAACTGCAGAGAGTATACCCATTTTGCAATTTGAGTCTCTCTAAATAGCTAACAAAGAAAATTCTTGTTGACTGGATAAGAATAATTTAAAAGGTATGACAATACGCAGGGTAAACTTTATAATGAAATTTGTAATTGATCGACCTCTGGCCATGCCCTTTGGCCTCCTACAGGAAGTTCCAGCTTGATACCTAATGACATTATTTTGCCAAACTTTATGGCCAGTAACACGCAACCAAACAGTAAAATGATTGGTTGGTGACCCAACGTCAGAACTATGACTTGAGTAAGTTTGAGTTATGATATTGAAGTTGCCCGACTACCAAAAATGCTTCACATAAATGTTGGCCAATGTTGGGAGTTCAAAGTTTTATGATTTGATACGTCAGTTGATTCTTTGATTGACAGCCGCCATCAGTTAATTACACAAAAACCTATGAAAAACAAAAACTTTTTGATCCATAAAGAGCATGTTTTCACATGTACAAGAGAAGATTGTTCGGCGTAGTTTATATGCATGAGAACAACATAATAACTAAACAACCCATTCCCACACAACAAAATTTTAGACTGTTCCAAATTGAAAGGAGTTGCAGACAACAATATAAAGTTTATGAAATTTTAGATTTTTTTAAGTTTCTGGGTAGAAAAAAATTGTGTTGAATGAAGAAAATGCTTGTCACATGTTGTTTTTCTTGAGGGGCATCCAAAAACGTCATTGTGTGGGAATGGGTTAACCTATTCCCACACAATAACGCTTTTTTTTACACCACTCAACATAAAAACTTTGTAAAACATTGTAATAATTATCCCCAATGTTTTCTACCCCAATAGACAAAGATTTTAAAGATTTCATCAAATTAAAATTGTCATCTGCGCCTTTTTTTTAAAAATTTTGACTGGTTTTAAATTTCATTGTGTGGTAATGGGTTAAATGGTCAAGATAATGGTCATCTTATAATGAGAATATGGCAGACTGCAAGAGTAAGAGAGAAATAGGAAACATGAAAGATAGAGACACAACTGAAATTGGCTTTGGTTGTCTTAACCAGACAATATTTTAACTTCTATTTTGTTCCCAGTCTAGTCTGCAGGTCACGTTATTATCATTAAACAGTTATTGAGAGCAAGACTTTATGAGCAAATAATCTTTTTTAACTCTGAGCAAATAAAATGATTTTGAGTCATACATAATTTAAATGAGGCTAGTTTAGTATTTGATTTGTTGCAAGTGAAATGCTTTCTGGTGATTAATCCATTTCCTGACAAGAAAGACTGGTCCGAATTCAAAGGCATTGAAGACAATGTTTTGTTGTTGTTGTTATTGGTCTAAATCTAAAAGAAAATATTATCTTTTTGAATAGAAGACAATGTGGATAACAAAGAAACCGCTTCTAATAAGCAATTTCTTTTCATTTTACACAAATGTTTTCTAAAACCTTTCTTGGAGAACGTAAAAGAACAGGGTTTTGTTGGAATGGGTTAAGAAACAGCAGTAAGATGCCACTTGCAACACTGATACCTTGATTCTTTTCTTCTTGGTTCAAATATCAAAATCTTAAAGAATTCTTTGGAAATTACTTTCCATTTCAGCTATTGGTCTTTTTATACTATTCCAGGATGATTTCAAAGTAGAACTTAATTAAAGACTAACACAGGATAAGATTTTGAATGCGATAGAGAGATGGTGACAAAAGAAAGAAAATAGAACTGAGGGAGAGTTGAGATGGACAGAAATATTTTATGATATAACATAGTTAAAAAAAAACAAAAACAAAAAAAATACTAATACTTAAACATGTTGTTTTTGTCCTTAAATATGTATATATATTTATATATATATTTACAAATCTATCTACTCACAGACACAGCAATAGTCCAAGTAAGAGGGACTCTCCTTGTTTAGAGAAAGGAAATATCTCTAAAAATAATATAGTTTCTCTTAACCCTTTCCAATACAATACCCTGATTTTAATGTCCCTGTAATATTATACTTCAGGTAAATAAAACATTGTGGAAAAGAAGAAATTGCAGGTAACAAGCAATATCTTCTTTTCCCACAATTTCTTTGATATTTGAATTGTAAATGGCTTTATAATGCTGTCTGCTACCCTCTGAATTTGGACAAGTCCAAAATTAGGAAAGACAGTAAGGGTTAAATAAAAGGGAAAGATAACTTAAATCTTAGTAAAACCATCCTCTCAATACAATGTGACACAAAGCTCCCTACCTATCAACAAAGCACTGAATTAGGTTACCAGACACTTGGCTGTTGGGTGCTTGATATTGACAAAACAAAGATAAACGGAAAAGGGTGCATAATTCTATGAAAAACACATTTTGTAGTTATCCCCCTTGATTGTATAGAATGCTATTTTGATATTGAACACTTATTTGGAGTACAGATTGATATGGACAACAATGACAGGGATTTAACTTATTGTGACACAATGATGCTATCTGATGCCCCCCAAGATAAAAAGTTTAAAGAAATTGCTTGTCACAAGGAATTTCTTCATTTTTCACAAAATGTAAGACAAAGATTTTTTAAGATTTTATCAACTAATATTTGCCATCTGTAAATCCTTTCAATTTGGACCAGTCTAATATTCTGTCATCTTGAAATGGCAAAAAAGAATGTCAAAGTTTTGCACCCAGATAAGGCCAATGCCAAGGCAACAGCAATAACTCTCATTTTTTCAGAAAATAGTTAAGCTACAATCTTTTCATATAAAGCAAAAGTAATTCTCGATCATTTCATCAACAAAAAATGTTTTTCTATACATACAAGCTATTTCTTTATTATCTACATTGTTTTTTTCCCTCAGAATACAAAGATTATAGAAATTTCAAGTAAGATTTGTACTCTGTATTTTTTTTTAATTTAGACCAGTCTAAAATTGTTTTGGGTACTAATTGGTCATGCAGCATATATAAATGCATCATCAATCTGAACAGATCATTTGTCAAAATGGGAAAATACAAGCCTTTGTTAAATGCATTTACTGGAGCTAAGTATACCATGAAAATGATTTTAATGAGATTGGAAAATTGTTAGAGTATCTTCACCTCTGGTTTATTTCTAAATTATAGAAAAACTAAGGATGATTCCCTCTTAGAAGAACACTGCGACAAGTAAAATACAAGAAAAAAAAGACAGAGACCATGTTCAGGAAAAATGAGCTTGTCCTTCACTAATGATATGCTTTGAATTGAGATTTGGCTTCAAGTTTGATTCTCTAAAGCTACATTTATACTACAATTATATTCTTTTAGCATGAACACTTAACTTGACAATTTTTCGTGTATCTTAATCCATTCCCACAGAACAAAATTTTAGACCTGTCCAATTTCTAACAGGTTGTAGACAAAAAACTGTAGTAGATGAAATAGTACCTTTTCCCGGTCTTTGGGGTAGAAAACATGGATAAAGCAGAAATTGCTTGTAACAAGCAAATTCTTCATTTTTCTTTACATTTTCTAAAGTTTTTTCTTGACGGGTGCCAAAAAGTGGCTTGAGTGGTAGTGGGTTACATTCCATTAGTTTCACATTTTGACTGCAATACATATAAATTTCACATTCTTCAAATATAAGTGAAGAAAGGTCATTAGATAAAAGTTTTATCAAGAAAAGAATTTTTAGATTTTGTTTGCCGTAGGGCAAGCTCACTTGTCAAGGTAGGGCTCAGTTAGTGTTATATTATTAACAGCCTTCATTCATTTAACTTTGTACAATTTATACAGCAATATAATTAACAACTAAAAAAGAAACTGTAGTATGCATTCAAAATAAACATACTTTCTCGTAACTTGTATTGCTTCATCTAACTAGAAAAATATCCTTCTCATTTCATACATTCAGTAAGTTAAGTCATGAAAAGAACTTGAAATTAATGTAGCAAATTCTTTAGACTGATCGAAATTGTCCCATGTCCTGCTGAATATCTATTCTCTTTTTACTATATTTTGAAACATTGACATAAATTGATCTATGTAATGTTCGAGAGAAACAGGTGGTGTAGGCTAAGATCAGACTGCATGTCTGTGCAGGATGATCTTAGTCTATACACCTACAAGAGCCATTGACAAAGCAGGCATATTCCAGCATCAGGATGGAAAGGGTTAAAAGAAAATGAAGGATTACTTATTGTATTCAGCCAGAGCAGAAAAGGATATATCCACTTTCTTAAGTTATCAGCAGCATATTCCAATTTTTGCCTTTATACTTGATGGATTACGGCTGTCAATCAAAGAATAAATCAACAAATCAACAACATTTGTGTGATGCATTTTTATTAGATAGACAACTTAATCATTGTAACTACACTACCAAATGGCAAAATTATAGACTTGTCCAAATTGAAAGGAGTTGCAATCGACAATTTATGGTGTATAAAATTTTTTGGAAGATGAAGAGATTGCTTGTTACAAGCAATTTTCACTTTACACAATCTTTTTTCAGGCATTATTCAAGGGAATTCCAAAATTGTCATTGTATGTGAATGAGTTACACATCCTAACTACAGCTTCAGTAGCCTGTTGCTATTGAAGTTTGGGTTCTGTAATTTGATTGATCAATCAATTCCATTAGTTGAAAGCCGCAATCTGTCAATCATACCAATGAAATAAACTTGAAAGGGGTAGAAAGCATTTTGGCTACCAGTCTTACTTCTTCTCCAGTGTGTCATCTTAAGCCATTCCCACTCAGTGACGCTTTTAGACGCCCCCAAGAAAAAGAACTTTTAAAAACATTATGGAAAATGAAGAAATTGCTTGTCACAAGCAATTTCTTCATTTACTGCAACGTTTTCTTTCCAGAAAGTTGAAAATCCAAAATTTGATAATTTTTTATTTGTCGTCTGCAACTTCTTTCAATTTGGGCCAGTCTAAAATTGTGCCGTCTGGAAAAATGGGTTAAATTTCCTTTCAGTGAGGTGTAAATGAGCAGGATTGCTATGGACAGAAACACAGCGAGAAAACCACACTGTCAACAACCTCTAGTAAACAATTTTGAGACCAAAATCTAAATTAAATTCCAACATAAGCAAAATCATTATCAACGTAAGCAGACTTCTTGAACCCATTACCACATGACAATTTTATTGACTGGTCCAATTTGACAGAAATTGCAGGCAACATTTTTTCGTACATGGAGTTCTAAAAACCTTTGTCCTTTGGGGTAGAAAACATTTTGGATAATAAAGAAATTGCTTGAAACAAGCAATTTCTTCATTTTCCACAATGTTTTCAGAAGTCTTTTTCTTTGGGGCGTCCAAAAGCGTCATTGTGTGGGAATGGGTTAACTGAGACAAAGAACATTTTGCTTTGTTGGCCATTTTGAATCTTAGAAAAACAAAACAATAATGTTATATTTCGCATGAATTACATTTTTTTCACAATTATATACAGCTTGAATGGTAATGATGTTTGCGAGTACATTGATTCACTAATCCAACAACTACTGGTAATGATGATGATGACGACGTCTGTGTGAAAATAGTGAGAATATTTGCAATTCAATGATATGCAGAGATACAAATAGAGGGCTTAATTTGAATTTTAGATTTAAATATTTCAACAATACTGCCATAAACCCGATGTTGTAGGTACTCATTTAAATCGTCTCAATGAGACAATTCAAATAAGTACCCACAATATAGGATTCCGTGGAGAAATGAGGACTATAGAATGCTGTTGCCCCCTCTTATCTAGACCTCTGGATAAGTAATGAATTGAGCTTATTGGAAAGGGGATACAATACATAAGAGTAGCAAGTTGTAGACCACCAAACCTAAAGTGTCAGACAGTCAAAGGAGCTCCTTAGCCTATTGTAATTTAACCCATTACCACACGATGGGAATTTAGACTGGTCCAAATTCAAAGATGTTGCAGACAACATTTTAAAGTTAATGAAATTTCAGATTTTTTCATCTTTCTGGTTAGAAAAACTTTGTGGATAATGAAGAAATTGCTTGAGACAAGCAATTTCTTCATTTTCCACAATTGTTTTCAAAAGCTTTCATATTGAGGGGCATTTAAAAGCGTCACTGTGTTGGAAAGGGTTAATGCAAGAAAACATTGTCACTAATAAGCCCAATCCTGCACCTCACTATTCTTAATTTTCAATTTATTTCAACTCAATCCAACCACATTCTTTTTTTCAAGGAAAACAAGTACTGATAAGGGCTTCCTTTCTTCTAAATAGTAGCACTTGCATTGAGGTTTCTTCCAAAAAACCCCTAAAAAACACCAATTAGAGGCGTTTAAGCCCCTGTATTGCTCCATCAGCACAAATTTACTAAAAACTCATTAACCATTCAATCCCTCATTTTCATAAACCCCAAGAAAAACAATTTGTTCCTTGTACACAATGTTTTCCTACACCAGAAGACAAAGATTTTTCAAATTTCAAAATCTTAGAATTATTGATTAAACCTTATTTCAATTTGAACCAGTGTAAAATGTTGTCACCTGGTTAAACCTTAAAGGAAAATAATAAGTTGGGTTTTTCTTTAAAAAAAAAAAGGGGGGGGAATACAATCTTCAAAATCTCTTTAAAAAATTTCATTGAAAGGTCATCCAAGAAACATTCAAGGAGAAGTTGGCTGATACTTGATACGTTTCAGGAAAATAACTAAAAATGATTTTACAATATACCATAAATAAGCCCTACCTATAAAAATTATGTCTTTACTCGATCAAAATTTGTTCAATGAATATGACAAAGGGTCCCCAATGGAGTATTACTGTAATATTTGGTTGAACTCCAGCCATTAATTTCAAAGTTTTCACTTCACACCACATATATGGAAAATAGCCCAAACAATAATAACTATGTTTCTCATTTGATCAAAATTCTTTGAAGGAATCTGATAAAGGGTCACCCAAGGATTATTTCTATGAAATATGGTTCTATTCAAGTTTCTGAGAAGATCTTTAAAGAAAAATTTACAGACAGAAGCACAATGAACACAACACCATGACAAAAACCTGGTAGTCTGAAGCTAAAGAATCAGTAGGCAAACTCTGGTCATGGTCTCCTACTTTATACTATTTCAATGTTCAATCCAGTATTGCCAAGCATAAGATACATAGATGTTGTGATAACACAAATAATGCCTTGGTAAAACAGAAAACGTGGTCTACAAAAGCTAACCATTATGCATCAACCCATCAACCTCCCCTTTCTTAAAAGCAAATTAAATATTTTTGTCATGCTTTCATGATCATGGCAAATTTGGTAGTTATTTACCCTTTTCTGGACATTATAGTGAAATCCTGGCAAATTTGTATGTATGGCGGTGAAAAAATTGCTTAAATGCTAAATTAAACTTTAACCCATTCCCACACATTGACGCTTTTAAATGCCCCTCTACATAAAAGCTTTGGAAAACATTGTGGAAAATGAAGTAGTTGCTTGAAACACGCAATTTCTTCATTATCCACAATGTTTTCTACCCTAAAAGACAAAGGTTTTAAAGATTTCATTAACTTGAAATTGTCGTCTGCAACTTCTTTGAATTTGGACTGGTCTAAAATTTTATCGTGTGGGAATGGGTTAAACTGATGCATCTGATGTTTTCTTTTAAAATATGCATGAAAGTAATGATTCGTATGTACCTAGAAAAGGGAGATGTTACCAATATGTCATGTGTATATGAGCTGATACTTGATGAATTGCTTTTCACAAAACATGATAATACAATAACTTTACAATAAGCATCAATAAATTATGTTAACAAACTGTAAGTTATTTTATAGAGAAATATGACAACAATAACTTATTTTAAAAACTTTCTGCTGCCTTTCATCGATACACAGCATTAAGCAAAGGGAGGTAAATAAACTCTAGACATAATTATTTTCCTTAAATAAAGAATAATTGAAAATAAGCTGTTTGACTTAAAGACTTTTATCTCTATAATTGGATGAATTTTATAAGAAGCTAAAACAGCTGAAACATTTTTTCAAACAACTTAACAACCTCGAAGTGTATGTTCGTTTAGTGGAGCAACCTTGTTACATACAAAAAAACAACAGCTTTCTATGATATAAAATGTTAAATTACCTCCCTTTACTTGAAGCTCAATAATATTTCTATAGATAAATTTGACATTACAATGATCTTCTATCTTTTCAACTAAATATTAAAAGTAGTTTATGTAATAATGGTCCTTTTCTTCCAAAACTTATATTGTAGCAAACACAGACTCTCTGTAGTAACGAATTGCACATAACAAGTAACTTTAACGAGTGTTTGTTCAATGATTTAGTTGTCTCCCACATATCTTGTAAACTATAATTTTAGCACAGACCTGATAACATACCTATGGGGTGGTGTACCCATTTCCTAGGCGACAAAATTTGAGCTGGTCCAAATTCAACCAAGTTGAAGATGTCATATCAAAGAGCAATTAAACTGAAGTCAAATGGGGTAGAAAACATTGTGAGAAGAAAGGAAATTGCTTGCAACAAGCAATTTCTCATTTTCTTGCAATGTTTTCTAAAGCTTCATTTCTTGATTGTGTACAAATGTGGGATTAATTGGTAATGGGTTAATGATGAAATGTTGGGTTCATCAATAAAAGTATGCTACAGATTTGAAATCAAACACTGCCTTTTCTTGATATTTATACATATGAATTGCCTAAAATCTTCCTACTGTTAACTAATTTATTGCAAGCAGAGGACAAGAAAAGACTGTGAACCAGGGGCATCAAAAAGCGTCATTGTTTTGGAATGTGTTAAAATCAATGGGCTGAAAGCACTTAAGGCTCTAACTGTTGGTCAATATTTCTTTAGAATATTCATTTAGTAAACAACTCAGGCTTGAAAGAAGAAAAAGTAGATGTACACAAAGATCCGACTACTTATAATGTGCAGGCTGATCTTTGTCTACACCTCCTGCTAAAACAGGAATATTCCCAGACTTGGGTCAAATTGTTATTGCTCAATTAAAAAGGTTTGTTGGCTCTATTATGATCCATCTCAAAAAGAAAATTCCAGTAAGTAACCACAATACAAGCAAAAAATCTATAATCCAAATTACCCCCTACATCTGGAAAGATTCTTGACAGGAATATGTTTAGATTTAGAATGACAGTATACTGTAGTGTGGAAATACAGCATTTCCCCATTTGTCCCCATACAAGTAAGGCATGAATCCCCACTTGTCGAGAAATACCTGGTTTGCCAAATAGTTAAGAGGTAAATTTTGAAAATAACGTTGTTAGTTAAGAAAATGCTGTCCCCTCAATATAAACATCATGATATTTTTTTTCCAAAGATAAATCTTTAAAATCTATCTATAACATTCCAAGATTTACCCTTGTATTCACTTGTCCCCAGAAAAAATCACGCTTAAAATGTGTACTTCTCCAGTTGGGCATGGGAACTCCCCTGACAGTGCAGCAATTTTAGAAATTCATATGCATATTATGAATATATATAGGCTACAATTGACTTCAATTGAAATATTTCTTTGCCATTTTGTAAAATACAAACTTGAAGAAAAGGCAACTATATCCAAATGATGGTTCCATTTAATGGACCATACATTTTTACTGGATAGTGCGGTTGATCTGTAAATTGAACAAACTATATTCTTGTAGGAGGGATGTATTAAAGCACAAATATATAAGGTCCCTGCTGAATGAAATCAAGGTCATGAAAATGGGCTCTTTGATACAATATGCAAGAATGAGTTGTAGTTATTGAGTCATAAATGTCACTCGACACACTCTTTTTGCCAGAAAGTGCATCATGTCAGAATGCCGACAAATGGTTCATAAATAAATATGCAGTGTGATTCACCGACACAAGATGAATCACGAGTACACTATCACTATTTGTAAACACGTCTCCCTCTGTTGTCCCTTGCAACACAAGTTTTGTCAATAAATACACGGTACAATAGCACATGTTGCTGTATTTTATGAGAGTACACACAGAATCTGCCTTCCCCTTTAAAATCTGATGAGCTTCAGCAGTTATGTTTTACCAGACATTCAGTGCTCCTAAACAATTAAGTTTTTTAACCCATTACCACACAATGAAATTTTAGACATGTCCAAATTGAATGAAGCTGCAGACAACCAATTTCAAGCTGATGGGATTCTATTTTTTATTTTTCCCGTCTCTTTTGGATAGAAAACGTGGTGGATAATGTAGAAATTGCTTGATAGAAGCAGTTTTTTCTTTTCCACAATGTTTTCTAAAGCTTTTTCCTTGAAAGGTACATATACATAAAGAATGGATTATGTGGCAATAGGTTAAATCTTTGATCACAATGAATAGATGACTTTAACATTAAGTAGAATATGATAAGACTACATTTAGATGCTGTTTGATCTTTGTCTATGATATCTGCCAAAACAGGAACACTTTGGAATCAATGTGAGATGGCTTTTCCACCTCATGAATGAAATATTTGACAATACTTCATGCATATTTTGATTTAGATCCCCTTTTTGAACTATTCAGATTTTGAGGTTTCGTGCTTTTGCATATGATATAAAGCCTCAAGACCATTTCCTGAATCAAGCATAGGGAGCAAGATTTCTGAAATAAGCCATTAATTTATTTTCGACAAGCCTTTAGCTACTATGTCTGGTAAAAGAATGAACATGACACATGTCCCTGTGAAATAATGATCTTTATCTATCCATGTCCCTGTGGATCTAACCTTCTCCTTGTCTGCCCCCAGAAAACTATTTTTGGTATTAGCTGGCCCTTTCTAACATCATTTTTACAATCATTCCTTTAATAAATGCATTTCTTTCTAGCAAACTTCGCCTTCCAACTGTGTTAAATAATTTGTGTACACTACTTTTAAGTATATGTGCACTCTCGTATTTCTCTATGCTGAGATACTCCATAGAAATACTATCTGTTCCAGTCACTCCCTGATACAGTGATTTATATAAACTTAACAAATATGACATCAGATGAAAATGAATGATCCATTCTGCCTTGTTTGACACAATATGGGTTTGTATCCCCATAACAAACATCAGTTCACACTCCCTGTATAGTCTAGCAACCTGTAGTTAAATACTAGGCACCAAATACTGAAACCAGCAAAAGCTGATTGTTCAAAGGCAGCCATGGCGCATGAATAAGGGAAAATCAGTAACACGTTCCCCCCTAACAATTCACATGCCAATTCCAACACCTTTAACAGTCAACAAATTTTCTTGACGCCACACAACTAGGCTGTCAAGTTGCATTGTTAATACAGAAGTTCATTCAAAGCACTATAGAGGTATGTTTGTAACAAGGCTCTGTCTGTCCCATTAAAGCACTTCACAGTCACTAGTCTTTCACATTTTCTCTAGGACAGAGCAGAATCTGCCATATTCACCTTTCACATTTTCATTCACACGTAGAACTCCATTTGGATTCAGTTTTCACATTTTCACGAATCAAAAAGTGACAAAATGTCTTCACTTGTTGCTGTATTTGCAGAGCTTGTGTTATGGTTTCCTGGATTGTTTGAGTTTGGAGTGTTTGTATCATTTGTCTCTGACGGACCTAAATATGACAACAACTCGATAGGATCTCCCAAATTATCCAACTGAAATAAACAATGATTTCAAGCCGTTAAACAAAAGCTTCCCAGAGCATACATCATTCAACTAATTTATCCTAGACATCATCTTTTAAGTCTGTTTTAACATATATATTGAAAATATTACGTATTCCAGCTGTCTGCATTTTCAATCTATTATTTATATGTGTTTTATTACTTATCTGATTTATTAACACATGCATTTTGAATGATAATTAACTACAGAACTTCAAATTTACTCCCTCATTTTGATCTCTATTACATCTAAAATACATTTGATAGATAATTAGTACTCCAGTTTCTACATAAAAAAGCATTAGGTTGTAAAAAAGTTACCTCTAAGCCTGGACCAGGGCCATCTTCACCAATGATAGCTGTGGGGTCAAAGTTCAGATCATCCCCAACAGTATTCTGTGATTGATTTGTGGGCGGAGCTTGTTGCTGAGGGTGTGAGAGAGGGTGTGTTCCATCTGATGGATTATGGGTTGTATTAGAATTCACTGGCTGTGATTGACTGGAAGGAGTGTTATGATTCGTCATTCCTTGGTCATGTGGTCGCATGTGACTTGATGAGTTTGAGTCGGGTGTCAATGGGTACTGGTTTGGCCCAGAATTATTTAATTGCTTATTGATCATGTCATTATTGTTCATGTTCATGCTAGGAGACATTGGTAACATATTTCCGGGGAAGTCCCCACTTTGTGGGCCATTTTGCGGATAACTGCCAGGCGTGCCAGGGCCCCCTACAGGCTGGCCAGGCCCTGGACCATAGTTTCCTGATGAGAAGGGGGGTGCTGAAAGGTAAAATATATTTAGATGTAAATGAAATTAACAGACATAAACAAATCAACAAATTTAAGAACTTAATGAGATATTCATCTCTTATCTAATCACTCAACCCAAAATTTAGTCTGGTCCAAATTCAAATAAGTTGTAGACTACAATTTTGAATAGATAACATTTATAAAATCCTTTAAACAAGCCATTTCTTCATTTTCCACATTGTTTTCAGATATTTTTCCCTTGAGAGGATGAGGGTGGTCTAAAAAAAAAGTGGGACTGTGTGAGAACTAAATCAATCAATTTTGTACAGAAAGGCTGGTAAAGATGATACCTATTCTACTTATTTCAGAATGAGGAAAAACTTTATGACCTGCACATTGGAGAACTGATTTTTTTCATTGTTTCTTGCAGTTGTCAATGGGTAGTTCAGAAGAAATTATAAGAGAGAAAATATATGTGAACCAATCAAATAAGGCAAATTAGAGTTAAGTATTAAGAATAACATATATCAGATTACTCAATTTGAGATTTAGAATTTAGGCTATAATCTACCTGATGATGGTGGTATATTACTGTATGGTGAATGCTGTGGACCCGTGTCCCATGAACTCATGGTTGGTAACTGCATACTAGCAGGAGACATTGCCTTCATCCATCGTGCACAGGGCTCGCCTACAACAAAGGAAGGATTGAGTCAAGACTGGTTTAACACATTCCCAGATGACAAATTTTAGACTGGTCCAAATTCAAAGAAGTTGCTGACGACAATATCAAGTTGATAGAATTTCAAGTATCTCATTCTTTCTGGGTAGAAATGTGGATGCCAACATTTGGCTGCTCAAGTAGTTTAAATTGGGTAAAAAAATTTAAGTCGAAAAAGGGGTAAATTCACTCCAAATTGCAATTAGAATTATCCCCTTTGTTGGAACAGATTGCAGATTCTGGTTATGTAAGTAAACATGTGGCAGATTAACAGAGGTCTAGACATGAGGGGGTAATAGCATTCTAAAATCCTTATTTCTCAATGGAACCCAATATTGTGGGTAATCATTTGAATTGTCTCATCGAGACGATTTAAATGAGTACCTACAACATAGGGTTTATGGTAGTATTGTTGAAATATTTAAATCTAAAATACGAATTACACCCTCTATCTGTAGCTCTGAGACTAACCTATTACAACACAACCCCATATTTTGATCACGAGGAAAAATAGCAATATGGATAACAGTGAAAGAGAAGGAGCAAAATGCTTTACCAGTATTTGTATGTTGAAAACCTATCTGAAACTTGTAATAATTCTGTAATGTTTAAACTACTACAGTATATCTTGTATCAAGAGGCCATCCATGGAACAACCAAATTAAAGTGGTCACCTAAGCCATTACCACACGACAAAATCTAATGAGTTCCGACAATTTTGGATTTATTCATGATATGCGTTTATCAAATATGATCAATTCTTGTGTGAGCTAAAATTTTGAGAAGAGTTTTTTTATTGTGGTTGCTTAATGCAAGTGATGGCTCAATAGAGGTTGTAACTAGAGCAAGATTGACAGTGTATAGCCATTAATATCTGTTGGTTATACATTCTGAAGAATCAAGGTACTGAAAGTACTGTAAGCTAGCAAAGCATGGTTGAATTTAGAAAATATTTCCTTTGTTGGGTAGAAAACATTGTGGACTTTGAAGAAATTGCTTGTTACAAGCAATTTCTTCATTGTCCACACTGTTTTAAAAAGCTTTTTTCTTGCAGTGCTTAAAAAGCGGAATTAATTGGGAATAGGTTAAATAGCATGCTTTTGACAGAGTTCTCTACAATTTGAATAGAATCTAAAATATTCCTGAAATACACAAGAACTATTTTTTATGGCGTAGACATTTAACAGATTTAGTGCTTAAGCCTCCAGTGGCAGTTTAAGACGACCTCAAAATTTTGTCTGTTAACAAAAGCTATCAAAGCTGAAGCTTCACTAGCTAATAATATAAAATCACTTACTATTTGCATCTTCCTCTTTGATATTTTTAAGTTGAACAGGTTTCCAGCTTGCTGTAGGATCAATCGTGACCTCCTCAAACTCTGTGTTTTGTAGGTTGGTCAATATACCCCAGATATACTGGTCTATCTCTAACCCTTCCAGTAATGCTGGTTTACTGAAATTTAAAGGCAGGAACAGATGATCAAAACAATTTCCAGAAATATCCTTGTCTTGGACTTGTAGAAAATCAATTTTTAACTGATTACCAGACAACAAAATTTTAGACTGGTCGAAATTGGAATAATATTCTCGTTGTGATTTTGATGAAAAACATTGTGGGAAATAAAGAAATTGCTTGTAAAAAGCAATTCCTTCATTTTCCAAATGTTTTCCATACTGTCTATTCTTGAGGGGCATCTAAAGGCATAGTTGTGTGGGAACGTCTTTTGAATGCATATTGTTTAACCTTATTGATTTCTTCCTAGGATTTGAAGAATGTTTTTGAACTTCATGTATAAAAAACATTCTTCTTTTCTTGTAACAATCTGCTTCGATCCATCTATCTAGAAAATTTGTTAAGCTCATCATGGTTGATTAACTAACTTTTCTTCTCTGAACTCTGTAAATATCAGCTTCTCTCAAAGAAATTCTTATGACAAGTCCTTTACCTCATTCCCAGATGGCGCTTTATTCGTTTTACACAAAATTTCCCCAATTGTTTTTCTGAAGGCGCGTCAAAAAGCATCATAATTTTCGAAGGAGCTAATGGGCTAAACCACTTATCTTACCAAATTTAAGAAACTTGGTGCATGCTATTAGTCTGCACCTTCAAAACACATTTTTTCTATGCACGAGCCCAAGATTGAGTCAAAAGCATCTATATATTCTTCATTCAAGAATCATAATTCTAAAGTCCTCAAAAAAAAGTAATAATCTTTAATATTCTCTACATAAACTAACTTCAATTTTTATAATACTTTTAGTAATCAAAAAATAAACAATGATGACAAACAGGTATGTACTTACTTGCAGACCGGACATCGCCATTGGCCTCTCTCACAATTCATTTGTAGATAAGACTCAAGGTCGAAGCACTGAATATGTTTGCAGTCATGGCCCCTTGCCGGCAGCGTGATCCGCCGATATGTTATCGGACATTTTAATGACACCCTAATTGCTGTTTGTTCCACGCCATCTTCACCATTTATTGCATTATTATTTGATGCGCCATTGGTAAAGTTTCTTTTGACTAAAAAGAAAGTAATTTGTCAGTATTTACACAGAACCTTTTGGCAATTCTGTGGCAATATAATGCACATTTTGTGATCAAGTTATAGTATAAAGGTTTGAAATAAAATGAAATTCTTAAAAACATGATTCAAAGGTTTCAAAAGTCCTTTCATACCCAATCATTTGATTGAAAATATTCAAGGGTTTAGATCCTAATTCATACACCCGTCAGAAAAGTGAATGTATCAGAAAGAGCTAAAACACTGAAAATATCTGAAAGAACTGTGAAGATTTAATCAATAAGAAGGTAATAGTATAGCATAATTTTCCAATTAAAGGATGGTCAATGTCAATCAAGTTATTCATCTAGACAGGATTTGATTGTTAACCCTTGTCATGCTGTATAAATTACCTTACTGAATTGCTGTCAAATCAAAGAACTGAAAGCACTAATAGAACTTGTTGCTAAAAAATCAATATTTCTTTTAGAAATCAATCTCATAAACAACTCAGGAAGGAAAAGTCTGATCTTAGTCTACATCTCCTGCCAAACCCAGAATATTCCTGGTTCAGAATGACAAGGGTTAAGACTCTGATATCTATTTCAAGCATTTCTGTTGGTTTGGCGACTTAAATGTCTTAACTAAAGCTTAATTAAGCTACGCTTATCATGATTTGTTACACCCTACAGACAGTAAATTAACAAAAATAACTCTGCTTAATATACAAGTTGAACTTCCTGTCGGAGGTCAGTTTGCATGACCAGCAATCCATCAATTGACCTGTGCTTCAGCTGGGTTTCAAACAAGCCTATCGCTAAACCATACAAGGCCACTATTCCTTTTTTCAGTTTTCCATCAAGATAGGAATGCAATAAAACATTTAATCTTCTGTTTTCTATCAAGGTAAGAATAAGATGAAACATTCCATCACAGCATATTCTTCTTTACCCATTACCAGACAACAAAATTTTAGACATGTCCAAATTGAAAAGAGTTGCAGACTACAACTTAGAGTTCACGAAATTTTAGATTTTCAACTTTCTGGATAGAAAACATTGTGTAGAAAGAAGAAATTGCTTGTAACAAGCAATTTCTTCATTATATACAATGTTTTCCAAAGCTTCTTTTCTATTGGGTGTCCAAAAGCGTCTATGTGGGAATGGGTTAACACAATGTTTTCCCATTTGTTTTTCTTGAGGGGCATTAAAAAGCGTAATTGTGTGGGAATGGGTTAAGGAACAACTTACTTTTTGTAATACAATGATCTGCTGGTAAGAGACGTTTGCGTAGTAAACCCTGAAGCACTGACCGGACACTGGGACGATGCACCAGTTGAAGGACAAACAAATGAGACTGAAAGAAAACAACACATAAAATTTTGGCATTACAATTTTAACACAAACATATCCCAAGGTAACAGATTTTTAGCAAAGTTCAAAGTAACTAGACCCAGCCAATGACTCAGTTGAAATGTAAACATGTATTTGATCTATTCCTAGGATCACAGCCACAGCCCAGTTGGTAATGCGTCAGATTCTCAATCACAAGGTCCAGGGTTCGATCCCCACTCACAGCAAAGATTCTTTCCAACATTTGTCTCCCACCATTGGGTGGATAATCGTAAATCTAAGTGGGATGAGTAGCTGGAGTCTTGGAAAGGATGTGGTGGAAGTACTGGTGTGAGAAATATGACTGGTGTGACTGAAATACTGTTAAAGAGGCGTTAAACCCCATTCAAACAAAGCAAATTGACCTATTCCCAAACAATCCTGCCTTTTTGCGCCCCTTCAGAAAAGAGCTTTGGAAAACTTTGTGGAAAATGAAGAAAGCCTGTTACAAGCAATGTCTTCATTTTAGCCAGTGTTTTCTCTAGCTTTGCTCTTGAGGGGTGTAAAATGTGGGATTATGACAGAATTGGTTAGCTGCTCACTAAATCCTATAATATGAAAAAGACAGTTTATATTGAAATTCTAACTCATCATTGTATTTGCACGTTTATTATGAATATCTGTTTAACTTTTGTGACAAAGGTGGTAAAGGGGTAGGTAAAGCAGAAATGATATATGATAAATTCCTAAAGGCCTCATCTCCCAGATGAATTACATAGCAACCTGATGACATTATTTTTCGCTTTGGCCCACAGTAGATGCTCTTGTTAGCATGCAATGAATGAAGCAGGACTAAATCTAAACAGTGGGTTTATCTTTTCGATAATTCCACAATATTTTATGCTGTAGTGATAATCTACTGAGAAATCTTGATAATCTAGCAGAAAGCATTAATAAAATCCATACATACACAACAACAAGCAGTAACAGTTATTTGAATGGTGTTTCTGCCTGGCCGACACACTTCTTTAAGGTATAATGGACGATGTGATGTTTTGTTTTCTCCTCGCTCGATTTGTAATGGTGTTGCGTTGACGCTGACAGTCACAGATGCTGGCCAGTTTGTGTTCATCTGTCTGTCTTCATGATGAAAACATTTTAACTGAAGCTCCAGATCAGACCTGTAAAGTACAGATACAATATAATTACACATACTCCATGACTCATAAGCAAGTTAAAAGGTTACAAAAAATCTAAATTAAATGTTTTGTAAAAGTAAAATATTCAATTCATATTCAAATTTCCTTATCTGTATGTAAAAAGCTAATTCATAAAATGATTGTAGATGTTGTAACTCAACATCAATTGATGATTTTTCTTCATTCAAAACAGATTTTTAATTTCAACACTTGTGATGCTGAACCAGAGATATTTCTCCTCTGGCAGGAGATATAGACAAAGATAAGACCGCACATTTGTGCAGTCTGATCTTAGTCTACACCACCTAATTGTCCCTTTAAAGCCAAAGTTGTTTATAAGAAAAATTTCAAAATAGAAAAAATACCAAAAGTAGATGCTTCCAGCCCTTTAATCAAATATTGTAGAGGTTTTATGATTCAGCGTGACAAGGGTGAATATATGCATTGGGGTCTATGTAAAGACTAAAATATAGTCAACATCATCTGTGGATGTTGACACAATGAATAACTGAAATACCAGTACATGTAATAGTGTACAAAACACCAGAAAACACAGTAACAGCATGAGTGACAGGGGTATAAAGTTCTTACCAACCGGCACTAAACTCCTATATAATATGTTCCCACACAACAACCTTTTAGACTGGTCCAAATTCAAAGGCGGTGCAGACAATTTAAAGTTGAAGAAATTTTTAGAGTTATTCTACTTTCTGGGTAGAAAATATTGTGTAAAATGAAGAAATTGCTTGTTACGAGCCATTTCTTCATTTTACACAATGTTTTCTCAATTGCTTTATAGGGGGCGTCAAAAAGCGTCACTGTGTGGGAATGGGTTACTATGTTCCCAAACTAGTGCATCCATTACCAGATGGCAACATTTCAAACTGGTCTTAATTGAAAGGAGTTACAGAGGACTATTAAAAGTTGATGAAATTTTAAGATTTTTTCAACTTTCCTGGTAGAAAACAAAGAAATGTTTTTTTCAATTGTTCTTCTTCAGGGGGGTCAAGAAGCATCATTGTGGAGAATGGGTAAATTTAAATTGAGATTCACCATAGGTATTTGCCATAATGATATTGTTATTCCATACCATAATCACATTGAGGTCACACCACCCCCATCCACTTACCTCCACATGAGAGTCTGATAGACTGACTCTCTGAGGTGGAAGACATGATTGCTAACAGCTAGATTGTGTTCCAGTCTAAATGGAGGCAAGACCACACCATCTCGGACAGGAAAAGTCAACCGCAGCTCATCTACCACTTCTGTCATAGAAAGATAATCAAGAAATTATAAATAAACAATATGAATTGTAAGAAACCAAGTTTTTTCTCTCTCTCTCTCTCTCTCTCTCTCTCTCTCTCTCTCTCTCTGTCTCTCTCTGTCTCTCTCTGTCTCTCTCTCTAGCTATGAAGTGCAGTAGTGTGAAATTAACGAAAGCAGGGCTAATTCTACCCAAACAGTGATTTGAAATTTTCAGTTTTTTCGGTGAAATTAGTGAGAAATGCAACAATCAACCCTCAATGATCTGATAACAGATATCATCAGGTTTCCAAGTAAACAGTCAAGCTTTTGGAGGTTTTTCATGAACAACTAAAGTATATTTCCACTTAAGAAAATATTGCTTGTTCACTCGAAGAAAAATATGTCGATGTTTCATTGAAATGACCAATTATACTCCATCAAACTGATTGTGTTTATAACAGGAAATTACAGGCATGTATGGTAAATACTCTTTTGTCTATAACCTTTCCTTTTCAATCACTTATTTTCTCGATCTAAAGATTTTATACAAGGGAAGACATTGTGGGAAAAGAAGAAATTGCTTGGGACAAGCAATTTCTACTTTTTCCACAATGTTTGCTACCCTACTCAATTTGAACCAGTCAACAATTTTATATTTAAGGATTGAAGAAGGAATTTAAGCAATAATACCTTTTTTGATGTTGCCTGCCAACATGGCAGGATTTGGTTTCACATCAGCTGGATAAGGAGGTACATTATTTGGGGTCATAGGAGGGGTGGGGTTGCCAGGCAACGGCGAGTGAGGGTAGTTCATGTTGGTGTTTGGCTGAAAATACAAATTATGTGTAAATGGAATTGATTTTCAAAATTTCTACTGGAGGTCTTCCAAAGTCTGTATATTGCCAAAACTTTATCATATAGATAGCTTGGTTTGGTAAAAACAGTTTTCAATAGTCATAAATTTTAACTTTTAACTTAAAGATGTCAAAACCAAGAGTCTTTCAATGATTGATCTACTGAGTTTAATGCCACTTTCAAAAATATTTCAGTTGACTCATTCCCTCACAATCCTGCTTTTTTAAAATCCCTTGAAAAATATTCCAGAAAATGAAGAAATTGCTTGATACAAGCAACCTCTTCATGATCCACAACAGCTTTAAAAATTGGCATTGTGTGAGTATGGATTAATCCATATTTGAATTTCACTTGTGGCAAGCCTTGTTGTCCATTGCCAAGGCCGACTTTTTCCTTGAAAGAATGACAAGGGTGACAAGTTGTGGAAGGCTGTCTTATTGTAAGTATCTTGTACATGACATTTATCATATTTCCAATCAGCAAATTGCAGCTGTCAATCAAGAATTCATTTGCCCAATCAAATCATTCATTCAGCCTGGTATTGAGCTTTTGACTCCGACAAGTTTGCCAAGACGACAACGACGACACCAAGCAGTTTCTTCTTTTTCCACAATATTTTCTAACTTTTATATTGGTTACTCTTCCCATTTCCCTCACTTTTAATTGTCATCTGCAACTTCTTTCAAAATTGGACCAGTCTAAAACAGGAAAGGGTTAAATTGAAACATCTCTGCAAAGATAAAACTCTTACCTGGAAGTTATTTTGAGTAGGACTGGAGCTAAAATGATTGTAACCTTGGCCATTCATGGGTCTTGTAGGTGGGAATTGGCCCTGGTTCATGTATGGGGTTTGTCCATTAGGGTATGGCCCATTGGGTCTCATCCCAGGTTGTGGAACATATGTGGGTGATGGGAGGGGCTGCTGACTGGGGTACTGAGGTTTGTTTGGGTACTGGGAATAGTGTCCTTGGGGTCCATACTAAAAAACAAAAACACTGCATGTCAAATAATGATTTACTGAATGAGTTTTAACCCATCCCGCTACAACAATCAGGAAAAAAGCTTAGGAAAACATTGTGGGCAAGTGAAGAAATTGCTTGTTACAAGCAATTTCTTTTTGTCCACAATGTTTTCTACCCAGAATGACAGAGATTTTTAAAATTTCATCAACTTGATACTGTCGTCTGCACCTTCTTTGAATTTGGACCAGTCTAAATTTTTATCAAGTAGGAACGGGATAACACCACTTTTAGCAGTATTTCAGTCATGTAGCAGAGACTGGTGCATGCTACCATGGATTTCTAGTTTTTTTTCTATCAAGTTCTACCACAACATCCTTTCTGAGTCTTCAGCTGATGGGTTTAACCCATTACCTAACAGCAAAGTTAGACTTATCCAAATTCAGAGAAGTTGCAGACAACAATTTTGAATTGATGCAGTTTTAACCTTGTCATAGAGTTGTTTATGGAATCGATTTCTAAAAGAAATATTGATTATTGAACAACCAGTTTTATCAGTGCTTTCAGCCCTTTGATTTTACACTGATTCAGTAAGGTATTTTATACAGCATGACAAGGGTTAAAATATTTGTCTTTTGAGGAAGAAACAAGGAGGACAGTGCAGGATATGCTATCACAAGCATGTTTTCCCACATGTATTTTCTTGAGGGGCATATTAAAGCATGGTAGTGTGGAAAGGGTTAAGTGCAAGTCAAACTAATGAAATCCCTGAAATCTAACAAAGTGATCTAAACAAGACCGATAAGTATAGAATAATACTTGTCATTACAAAAATTATGAAAAAAGCTTTAGTGTGTTTATTACACCTTTCTCTTAAATTATCTATAAGTGCATAATAAGGTGACAAATCGTTTAAACAAATGTATCTTGATGCACAAAAAATAATACCCCAAAGAGAATGGTATTGTTTAACTTAATGATCCAATGCATGACAATTCAAATTTCATTTGCATGTTAACCCATTTCCATACAATCCTGCTTTTTATGCCCATCCAGGAAAAAGCTTTGTAAAACATTGTGGAAAATGAAGAAGTTGCTTGTTACAAGCTACTTCTACATTATCCAAAATGGTCTCTATCCCAAATGAAAAAGATTTAAGATCTCATCAATCTCAAATTGTAGTCTGCAACTTCTTTGAATTTGGGCCAGTCTAAACCTTTGTCTAGTTAAGGGTTGAGCAAAGATACTGAGCACCTTGAATGTATGAATTTGTGTTGTGTTAACCCTAAATCCCTAAATTTAATGTCCCTGTGACATTTTACTTCAGAAAACATTGTAGAAAAAGAAGAAATTGCTTGTAACAAGCTATTTCTTCTTTTTCCACAAAAATTTTCTACCATATATTAAGGTTACTTTTTGAATTGTACTTACTTTATAATTTTGTCTGTTCAACTTTGAATTTGGGTAAGTCTAAAATTTTGAGAAACAGCTAAGGGCTTAAGGGAAAATTTGAATAAATGTTGACTGACCTGGGCTCCATTAGGGTACTGTGCCATATTTCTTTTGGTAGCCATATTTGACATCATGGAAGGAGGGTAAGGTGCTGAAGCTGCCCTCCTCTGATACATGGCCATCATGTTGGATTTCATGGGCCCCGGACCTGGACCCGGTCCCGGCCCTCTACCCATACCCATAGGGCTTGGGTGTCTGTGGGGCATGCCTCCATAACCTTGGCTAGCATACTGGGTGGGTTGTCCACCTGGACCCATCTGAAAAATGTAATTGTTTTAATCCATTATCAGACGGCAAAATTTTAGACTAATCCAAATTTGATGGGTTTGCAGATGAAAATTCAAACTTTATGAAATATTATTCTTCATTTTCCAGGCTGTTTTTTCCACCAAGAAAGTTGAAAAATTTAGAATTTCATCAACTTTCAATTGTTGGCTTCAACTCCTTTGAATTTGGACCAGTCTAAAAGTTTGCTGTTTTGGAATGGGTTAGCTCAAGCTACAAGTAAGAATTTCATTCAGATTGTTTAACCCTTTCCAGTTTCTGGAAATTTTAGACTAGTCCAAATTGAAAGAGTTTGCAGACAACAATGAAAACTGGATGCCATTTGAAATGAAACCATCCTATGTGGTAGAAAATATTGTGGAAAAAGGAGAAATTGCTTGTTACAAGCAATTTCTTCTTTTTCCACAATGTTTTCTCCGGTATAAAATCACAGGAACGTAAAATCACGTATTTGAACGGGAAAGGGTTAACACAGACTTGCTTTTTTTCAGAAATAGTCCATCAAGTATCAAGAAACAGTGTAGCAAAGATCAGCCTGCAATTATGTGCTTTCAGATATAAACCTGAATTGTTTTTCATCTATTACCAATTATTTCAATTTAACCCTTTCCCGTTTTTAGAAAATTTAGACTAGTCCAAACTGAGAAGAGTTGCAGACGACGATGAAAACTGGATGCCATTTGAAATGAAACAATCGTATGTGGTAGAAAATATTGTGGGAAAAGGAGAAATTGCTTCTTTTTCCACAATGTTTTCTCAAGTATAAAATCATAGGAACATGAAGTCCTGTGTTTGAACAGGAAATTTTGGACTGGTCCAAATTGAAAGAGGTATCAAACAACAATCAAAATTTGATGCAAAATGAAATGAAACCATCCTGTGTGGGAGAAAATATTGTTGGAAAAGGAGAGATTTCTTTTTAAAAGTAATTTCTTCTCTTTCCGCAATGTCCTCACTGTTTTCTCAAGTATAAAATCTCAGTGATGTAAAATCCCACATTTGTACAGGAAAGGGTTAAAACAATTGCACAAACAATACATTTTCAAAGAAATATTACAGTAAACATTCAAAGACCAAACATTTTCAAATGTTCCATAGACTGGTCCAAATTCAGATGCCAGTAGTTTGCAGACATTAATTTAACCCATTCCAACTTACGGTAATACCTCCTTTTTACACCCCTCAAGAAAAAAGCCTTGGAAAACATTGTGGAAAATGAAGAAATTGCTTTTATAAAGCAATTTCTTTATTATCCACAATGTTTTCTATCCAAAAAGATGAAAAATTAAATTTCCATCAACTTGAAATTGTCGTCTGCAGCTTCTTTCAAATTGAACCAGTCTAAAACTTTGCTGTGTGGGAATGGGTTAAGTGAACATTAAAAATGCTGCTTTTTGGGTTGGAAAGCATTGTGGAGAATGAAGATTTTCTTCCTTTACCACAAAGTTTTCTAATTTTTTTTTCCTTGTGTCTAGATTGGAAATGAGATAAACCTGCATGCACCACAGTGTTATATTCTTTATATTTTTTGGTGTATATACTTCTTTGTTGAGCCCTACATTCCCAGTGCAACAAAGTTTGCTATTAAGTTCACCTTGATTTATATTTCAAATCTAGACTTTCTTTCCATTTGGCTGGACCTACTCTCTTAGTAAATGTACTTCATATAGAACCTGTTAGGGAAGTTAATGTAGTCATTGGCAATAAACCCCGAATTATCGTTCATTTATGTAATTTGACAATTTATCAAAACATACAATAGGGCAAAAACAGTTGAAGGTATGACAATGTTTCAAACCAGCCGTTACAAAATCCTAAGATTCACCAATCATCGAATTATTTCTGCCACCTAACTAGTTTAAATTCAACCAGGAGCCAATCATTTTGCATAATTTGAATTCTCCTTTGGGAGGAATTTGAAGCCTGCTTAAAAAAATGAGGGGTTTAAATTGACGGAAATCAATATGAAGCTGGGTAAATTTGTAGTTACAGTTTTCTCCTTAATTTCCTAATAACCCTTGTCCTCCTTATCCATTTACCAATTCCCACTATACAAAATTTTAGACTGGTCCAAATTCAAAGATCTTGCAGAAAATGAAATTTCAAGTTAGTATAGTTTTAGAAATCTTTGTCTTTTATGGGGTATAAAATATTGTGGATAATGAAGAAATTGCATTAACCCATTCCCACTCAGTGACGCCTTTGGACGCCAAGGAAAAAAACTTTTGAAAACATTGTGTAAAATGAAGAAATTGCTTGTTACAAGCAATTTCTCCATTTTTCACAATATTTTCTACTCAGAAAGTTGAAAATTTTAAAATTTCATAACATTAAAATTGTCAACCACAACTTCTTTCAATTTGGGCCAGTCTATATTTTATCCGTCTGGTAATGGGTTAACAAGCAATTTCTTCATTTTGAACAATGTTTTCCAAAGTTTTTTTCAGATCAGGCATTAAAATGAAGGATTCTGCGGATATGTGTTAATATTCCCATATTGGCTGGCAGTATAGACAGGATCAGGCTGCACAGACATGCCTTCTGATCTGAGTCTCCAATTCTCACTGTTTTTTTATGATCCAAAAATAAATCTAACCAATTATAAGATGTAAAGAATTACGACTGGTCCACAATCAAAGAAGTTGTAGAAGACAATTTGAAGTTGATAGAAGTTCAAGTATCTCTCTTTCTAGGTAGAAAAATCTAAAAGTTGAAATTGCAGAAATAGCTTGTAACTAGCAATTTCTACATTTTCCATGTTGTTTCCAGAACCTTTCTCTTGAGAGATGACAAAAAGCAGTATTGCGTGGGAATGGGTTAATGTAATTACACGAACAAAATAATTTGTTAAAAAGCTTGGACTTATATTCACTGGCAAAGTTATAACCTTACACAATGTCATCTTTTCAATGAAAAGCCAGGGTTTAGCATTGACAGTACAGTGCTCCATTGGTGCGCCTGTTTGTTTACCCATTACCACACAATCCCCACTTTTTAAACCTTCAAGGAGTTAAAGAAGGAAAACATTGAGAAAAAGGGATACTGCTTGCTTTAAGCAGTTTCTCTTTTCACAGTTTTCTACTCTATATGACACTTTATTGATTTAATTGCGCAAAGAGATGTTGTCTAACTTTTTGCAATTTGAACCTGTCTTCAATTTTGTCGTTTAGTAGTGAATTAAATTCTCCTTTTCAAGCAAATTGTCTGCCATTGATGAAGCAAAATGCAAACTACCAGAATGAAGTGTCATGAGTTCTCTATCTTTCACTCAAACAATGAAAAAAAAACCCATTCTGGAATAATTCATACTGTAGATACCAAGCAATATCAAGGGAGTTTATTCAAGCAATGTTAAAATCCCAAATCAAAGGGAGATAATCTAGTTCCATCAAGAGATTGACTGCCACAGTGTATCTGATAACAACAGTCAAGTGATCATTTAACCCTCCACACTGACAAAACTTCCTGCTTGAAAATGATGACTAAACATCTTTCCTAACTGTCCAGAAAACTTCTCTAAATTGGTGCTTCTGAATAAAGCACTGTCTGACTCACTATCAGTAGTTCAACAAAGGCCAATATTGAAATATGACTGGTAATTTCTATCCAATTAGCCAAGTCCAATACAATACATTGAGGCCAAAGTGTTTTTGAGTCTTTCTATTGATTTCCTGCAGCCGGTTTCAGCCTTTCTCTATCCTCCCCTGACTACTTCATTTACAAATTAAGTGGCAAGTAATGAAATATCGTGATTCGAATCTTTGTTCACATCATAGCAGACAGCAAAATAGAGCTCCAGATAGGTCGAGACATTCTCCTTTCAATTTCTATAACTTTGTCAATTGGCCATTAAGCCCTGTTGTGGGTAATCATTAGAATCAACTCACTGAGACAATTCTCATGAGTCCCCACATCAAAGGGTTTCGAAGAGAAGTAGGAAATTCTGATTGTTGTTATTTCTCTAATATAAACCAGTGGAGACAATAATTTGCTTGACTGTTTTCTCTCCCTTGTATTGTTTGTTTGTGATATTGACTTGATTTGACCTTGCCTCTTAATAGGACATACCACTCAAATCCTGACCACATTACAACAGTTTTAAAGATCTTCTTGAAATAATTGACTACAAAATTGATAAACAGTCAAGAAACATTTTTCTTGGAAATCAAAATGTCACTTTTGTTTGTTGAATCCATTTCCATACAATCCCACATTTTTTATGTTCTGGAGAAAAAAGGTATGGAAAACATGATAGTAAAAAGAAAAAATTATTTTAAATTTAGGACATACTGAGGAATAGCCATTAGAAGATTGTGATAGACTTATTTGGGAGTGATACCGAATGGTCTATATTTTGATAGCAGTGTCAGAGACTGACAAGAAAACAATTTGAAAATCGCTAATTTCTATTGCTTTCCCTACATTTTTGTTTGCCATATTGACTTGATTCTCTGTCAAGAGGCCACTCACTTCTGATACAGTAAATCAAGTCATTCCCCTAATGCCATGGGGACATTTTATGAATATCTTATGACTTCCAAAGGCAATTTGTCTTAACCCATTCACAAACAATCACAATTTTTTATCCCCCCCCCCAAACCACTTCCAGGAGAAAAATGCTTTGTACAGCATACTGGGAAATGAAGAAATCACTTGTAATAAGAAGCAATTTCTTGATTTCCCACATTGTTAGCTACCCTCAAAAGAGAGAGTTTTCTAAATTTCACCGACTTAAAATTGTCTTCAGCATCTTTACTGAATTTTGTAAGAAATTTAAAATGAACATCTTCAGCAAACAAGAATAAATAGATTGCAAATTTAATGGAATTAGAAATTGAAGCTCAAATTTTTAAGCTTAAACCCATTTCCACACAATAAAGAAAAGCGCTTGAAAATTAGTGTGGAAAAAGAAGACATTACTTTCAACAAGCAATTTCTTCATCCCACAATGTTTTCTTCCCAAAAAGGCCAAAATTTTAAAATTTTAATAATGTTGAAGAAATTGTCTTTCTTTGAATTTGGACAAGTCCAAAATTCTGTCGAGTGGGAATGGGTTCAAACATCAATGTCCAAAAAATATAATTTTGTATAAATAGATGAGTCTTGTGCTGATTCTGATCATTTAACCCATTCCAACACAAGAAAATTTTGGACTGGTCCAAATTGAAAGAAGCTGCAGACGACAATTTCAAGTTGATGGAATTTTAATTTTTTTCGTCTTTTTGGAATAGAAAACATTGTCGATAATGAAGAAATTGCTTGTTACAAGCAATTTCTTCATTGTCCACAATGTTTTCCAAAGGTTTTTTTGTGGGGCGTAAAAAGGAGGGCTTGAGTTGGAATGGGTTAAGGATTGTTTGTTTGATTCTGTTTTTGTTTTTCGAACCAAATGTAAATTGTTTACTAACAGAGAAAATATTCAGCGGATGTTTTGTTGCCATTCAAAGACAAGATTGTTTACTCATAGAAAATATAGGTTCATCTAATTTTCACCATGTCAATCCCACAGCACAGCACACCTTTACTTAGGTTGGTCAATTTTCTTGTTATTAATTCATTTCCAGACAACAAAATTTTAGATGTGTACAAATTGAAAGAAGCTGCAGATGAAAAAATTTTGTCTATGAAATCTTAAAAATCCTAGTGTATGTTAGGGTGAAAAACAAAGTGTACAATTAAGAAATTGCGTGTTACATGCAATTTTTTCATTTTACACAATGTTTTCCAAAGCTTTTTTTATTAACCCATTCCCACACAGCAAAATTTTAGACTGGTCCAAATTGACAATTTCAAGTTGATGTTTTTTTTTAATTTTTTCGTCTTTTTGGATAGAAAACATTGTGGATAATGAAGAAATTGCTTGATACAAGCAATTTCTTCATTTTCCACAACGTTTTCAAAAGCTTTTTTCTTGAGAGGCGTAAAAAGGAGGGATTGAGTTGGAATGGGTTAAGAGGCCGGTGGGGGTGCTTCATAAAGCTTTATTGTGTGAGAATGTGTTAAAGTATTACATGTACAGACCTAGACTGGTCGACAAAACTCAAGCTAGTTAACCCATAGGCACACAACCCCGCACTTTTACGTGACAAATATAGCTTTGGAAAGCATTTTGAGAAAATAAGAAGAAATTGCGTGTAACAAGCCATTTCTTCTTTTCTCAAGATCTTTTTTACCTCATATGGCCATGTTTTTTTATTTAAACCACCCTTGTTTTGTGGTCTGCAATCTTCTTCAACTTGGTCTATGCTAAAATTTTGTAGTGTGGGAATGGGTTAAATAATTGCATTAATAGAGCTAGAACCTTTTTATTTACCTTCTTGGCATTACCACACAATCCCACATTTGACAAGCAATAAGGTGGGAAATGTAGCTTTTAAATATGTGGCCAAACATGGTCCTAGATAGCTCACCTGAATTTATTTTCTCAAGTTAGCTAAATTTGATGATTTTTGTACCAAGTCAAATGAATATAAATGCAAAAGATTGTGGCTTGATATGAAGGAAATTGAAATTGCTACTAATTCTACCTTTTCCATGGAATGTCAAATATTCAATACGGTTCTCCTTTCGTGTCAATACAAGTATTTACAGCAAGTTTTAGAAAGATTTGGACAAAATTGTGCCCGGTAAGATGGTCATTGTCAATAAGGCTCCATTTCCCTTGAAATGAGTAAGAATGTTTTAATATTCAAGATCTTATAATCACCAAACAAAAAGTTTTGGTAAGTTTGAAAGACTGACACAAAATAGTGGCCTCTAGAGTGGAAACAAGGTCATTGTCAATAAAGTCCTTTTTCCTATGATACTGGTCAGAATGTCTCTGTATTCAAAAAGGCTCATCCTAA
Source organism: Fragum fragum (assembly GCA_946902895.1). Taxonomy (NCBI): domain Eukaryota; kingdom Metazoa; phylum Mollusca; class Bivalvia; order Cardiida; family Cardiidae; genus Fragum; species Fragum fragum. The sequence goes on along the minus strand of OX336365.1, from coordinate 73,403,071 downwards.
TGACTTTACAAATATTTCAAGCAAGTTTGAGAAAGATTAAGCCAAAATTGTGGCCTATAGAGTGGTAACACTGAATTGTTGACGACACACTACATAGCTCTGAGTAGCTGAAATTCATTTGCTATTTCTTTTAGACATGATTATTTGGTTGTAGCCATAAATGAATAAACCCAAGGTGATGATTGGTTAAAATTACTAAATAGGCTAGAAAGCCTGTCACTTTGGTTACCTTACATGGTAATTTTATTGATCTGTGTGTGTCATTACCTCTAGGTAATTCTGAATAAAGACATTTTTACTTTATCTTTCATGCCTATTTTCAGAGAACCAAATCACCAGTAAATGTGTGACAAAACATATATTTATGTGTTTAACACATTACCAATATACGATAAAATTTTAGACTGGTTAAAATTCAAAGGAGTTGCAGACAACAACTTAAAATTGATGAAAATCTAGATTATTTCAACTTTCTGGGTAGAAAAACAATGTTTTCCGTATTGTTTTTCTTGAGGGGCACCAAAAAGGATAACTGTTTGGGAATAGGTTAAGGTGGCCCGACCCCCTCTAACGAATGGCAGGAAATCATACTATATGATTTTTGGCTTTTTTCAAATCATAATATTTATCTTAACATATTTTTAAGAAATTAGAGCAAGTTGAAGATAAAAATAAATAACAAAATCATAGTAAAACACATGGTTAAGAGAAAACCACTCATGACTAGTATTTTCCTAGACCACATCTTTCATTTATCCCATTACCGCACAATAATCTTTTAGACTGGTCCAATTTGAAAGAAGCTGAAGACAACAATTTCTAGTTCATGAAAATTTAAAACCCTTTGTCTTTTGGGGTAGAAAATAGTGTGGATAATGAAGAAATTTCTTGTAACAAGCAGTTTCTTCCTTTTCCAAAAATTTTTCCAAAGCTTTTTCCTACGGGGCATCCAAAAGCGTAATTGTATGTATATGAGATAACATAGGAATACAACATTTGCTATGATCTCACATCAGAGTTAAATTTACTAAACTTAAATTATTTTTTATATCCTTCTTAAGTTCCATGAGAATACATGAAAAGAGTAGTGAACATTAATTGATTTCTAAGCTTATTTTCACCATTTCAACAATTGTTCATCCCATGCACTCCTTACAAGTATAACTTGTCAAATCTTACCCACGCCCACACTAAATATGTGAAAATGTGAGCAAACTATCCTTACTAACTAAAAAAGACATCTTGCATAAAATATCATGGTAGTTATTGTTGTTGAATCGAGTATAATGCCGCTTTTAACAGTATTTGAGTCATATCTTGGCGGCTAGAGCACTAACCACAGATTCCTGTTGTTTCTCACACAAGTACTACCACTACATCCTTTTCGTGCCTTCAGCTGCTCATTCCACTTAGGTTTACATTTATCCACCCAGTGACGGGAGACAAAGGTCAGACAAGATTTTTGCCACGACCGTGGATTGAACCCGGGACCCCAAAATATAGTTGTATAAGCTAAGTCTTGCTGCTGCATATTCAGCCAAAGATTCTAATAGAAAACAGAGTGATTCATTTTGATAAGTAATACAGATCGATTTATTATGTATTTCATTATAACAGAAATATTTAAACTAGAATTCTGATTGTGCTGCATAGCAAGAATGAATCCCCTATGGGCTAAAAAACTGATAATTTCTGTAAATCTCTCTAAATACAAGACCACTATTTTGTCAAAATTAATGGACTGGCAGGAATATCAAACTTGATCTGCCGTAATAAATGCAAAATAACACACCAAAGATTGACACTAATACAGTTATATGTACAAACACTTGAGAAAGAAATCTTGGTATTTTTTTCAACAATTGTTCAAGCAAATCTATTGAGACAAACTTGTTTCTGTTGTTTATACTAACTGTTCACCCATTTACATAATTATGGCAGTTCAAGTTAAGGTATGTAACACTAGCTTGCATCTGTAGATCATTCTTGTTAACCCATTCCCACACAGTCCCTCCTTTTTTATGCCCCTCAAGAAAAAAGCCTTGAAAAAACAATGTGGAAAATGAATAAATTGCTTGAATCACATTTTTTTCTATCCAAAAAGATGAAAAAATCAACTTGAAATTGTCGTCTGCACTACTTTCAATTAGGACAAGGCTAAAATTTTGTCATGTGGGAAATGGTTAAGGTATCAAACACTAACCTGCATCTTATTGTTCATAACACTCACCTGCATCTGTGGGTTATACTGATTGTTCATGCCCATTTGCATGTCAAGCTGCTGTTGATTCTGTTGCTCTTGCAATAAGGTGGCTGTTGCCGTAGCTGTTGCAGTTGCCGTGGCAGCAGCTGCAACTAGTGCTGCCGCTGAGAGTGCCGCAGGAGGTGCATGGTAGTCATTTTTAGAGTTCATGTTCATGGACACAGGTGTATTAGAGCCTGGGGTGTTTGGGGTTGGAGGGTAACCACTGAAATAAATCAATTTTCATAAACTTTTGAAAGAACACATAGGTAGTTTTCAAGTATTTTCTTCTTTTTAAATTTTCTCTTAACCCCTTTCCTAATTTCAAAGACATTGCAGATGATAATGAAAAGTGTGTGTGATTTTCAAATGAAATCATCCTATGTGATAGAAAATTGTGTGAGGGAGGAAATTGCTTGTCACAAGCAATCTTTTCCTTTTTCACAATAATTTCTGTTGTACAAATCACATGGACATAAAAACCAGGGGCTGTGCTGGACAGGGTTAAACCAAACAATTTTCCATTACAAAGAACAAGGCATTAAGCCTTGAATTTTTTACTCCACATTGAATTCTAACAGGACAAAAAGCAATAAAATTAGGAAGTGGGCACTTATTAATGAGATTGTTTCAAGGACAAATCTGAAGATGCTTCACAATTTCATCGTTAATACCAAGATTCATCAATATTCAAGGAAAAAAATTTTACTCATGTCCATACAATGACATTTTTTGGCTCCACTCAATAAAAACAATTGGGAAAACACTGATTTAGAACGAAGAAATTCCTTGTAACAAGCACTAACTTCATTTTGCACAATGTTTTCTACCTAGAAAGCTGAAAATATCTCAAATTTCATAAACTTTTAACTATGGTCTGCACCTCCTTTCAAATTGGACCAGTCTTAAATTTTGTTGTCTAGCAATGGATCAACTTTCTCAATTAATAACAGGTCACTATTTCTAGCCAATCTGTAAGGTAGACAACATTGTGAAAAATGTTAACAAGAGAATCAAGTAGGAGCTACAGCAAATGTTTTGTCTTACACACCAAGAATTTCCAAAGGATAGACACACTTAAAGGATATGAACTATTACCATATCCACTGGCTTAACCTATTTATTAAAGGAGAACAAGAATATGTGAAAAGTCCAAGTGTATCACAAAGCCAAAAACTTTGTTGCAAAGGGCAACAACAATACAACTGTAATAGTTTCTTCTTAAACACTTTTAGACCTATAATCTCTCATTTTTCTTTTAGTAATGTTTCTATGTTAATGTTGCAAAAAAATAAATGTAGCAATGTAGTAAAAACCCAACAGAGAAAGGGCAAAAGATTCCAAGCAAGATCTACATTTTCATGGAAAGAATCTGTTATGATAGGAAAAACATTTTCTCAAACTGAAAAACAATTGGTCTGCGGGAGATCTTCCAGGAAAATTGAAATATGAAAACATTGCCCGTTACAACTGGATCACATCAAAGCTCTCAGACAAAAGCTTGACAGCTACCTGGCACAGAGCTTTAGAAATGTCAGATATCTAGATAAGGGGGGTATTGACATTCCAAAATTGTTATTTCTGGATTAAACCCTATGTTATGGGTACTCATTTTAATTGTCTAGATGAAAAGATGTTAAAGTGTACCCACATCTTGAAGTTTAAATAGAATAGCTAAATAACATTAATTTGAAATCAATATTTCACTTTTATCAGTAGCTCTGGAAGTAACAATTTACATAATCTAGTTAAGAGATGGTATTCTAATGTAAATAAGAAAATATTTTGGCACTATCTTCTTTAAACTTTGTTTTGTGTTTAATTAATTCTCGGCCAGGTAAAAATTTGAATTCTTAATGTCAGTACACAAAGTAAAGCCAAGAGACAGATTTTTCTCTCTTATTCATGGGAAACTTGTCAGCTGAATTAGACTTGTCCAACATGAAGAAAGACACCCAGTTCTTCAGGTGTTTCTTCTTTAGCCCATAAATAGACAAAAAGTTTTAGACTGGTCCAAATTGCAAGAAGTTGCAGATAATAAATTTCATTATGAATTTTGAAAAATATTTGAATTCTGGGGTAGAAAATATTGTGGAAATGAAGAAGTAGCATGTTATAAGCAATTTCATCATTGTTCACAGTTTTCTTCCCTGCAAGAAAGATTAATTTGACAAAATTGTTGTCTGCAACTTCTTTCAAATTGGACCAGTCTTTCCCTTGATAATGGACTAAGACTTAATCCTTTCCCACACAACAAAATTTTGGCCCAAATTGAAAGAAGTTTCAGATGACAATTACATTGGATGAAATTTTAGAAATGTTTGTCTTTAGGGGTAGAAAACATTGTGGATAATGAAGAAATTGCTTGTAACAAGCAATTTCTTCATTATCCATGTTTTATAAAGCTTTTTTCATGAGGGGCACAAAAAAGTGGGATAGTTCGGGAATAGGAGGAGGATAATTGATCATTTCCGGTTTTCAATCAAAAATGCCTGTCTGTATGGTGCTAGAGATGTAATAATGTTTTGTAGATTAACATAGTCATCAGTCACAGCTGAAGCTCTGTAAAAACCTTCCTGTTTTATAAGACAACCACTAAAACTAACAATTGGTGAAAAAAATACCTGGAAACAAGGTAATGAAGTACATTGGTACCATTACCTTACCATTCCCTGGAACTAATTAATGTTCAAAATGATTTACCATTTTTGATTTGGCTAGCACTTATCCATTACCACACAAACATATTTAGACTAGTCCAAAGTCAAAGAAGTTACTGATGACACAGTTCTGCTGAAATTGGAAAATATGCGCTAAATAGGGTAGAAGACATCATGAGAAAAGTAGAAATTGCTTGTTAATAGCAATTTCTTCTATTCCCAGAAAGCTTTTTATGATCGTATTTCTTTAAGGCATCGAAAAACATTGCTGTGTGGTAATGGGATATTGGTACATCAAGGTTTGCATAATGCCAGCTATTTCGATTAGTCTGGTCTATTCTTTTTTTGTTTGAATTTGAATAGAGATTAACTCTAAACAGTAATAGGCAGAATAAAACCTTATTAGGAATCATGTAAAAATAAAAGGGGTCAAAGCACTGAAACTAAATAAATGTTGGTGAATATCTCTTTGGTCAATTAAACACTATGCATTAAAATGTTCAACAGATGGTATAAATTAAGACCTGCCTTTACAAATAAACAATTCTTGCTGATCAATTCAAACTGGTGACCTGTTTGACTTTTCTCTTTAAGCAAGAGTTTTTATAAAAGTAATTAACAAAAGAGATGTTGACCCACAATAAATGCTTTTCAGTGCTCTTAAGCCTTATGATTTAAGTTCAAGTCTGAAAAATGATTTTATTCAGCATGACTAGAGTTGAAGCTAACCTTGGACATGGGTAGGAGTTGCTCCGCTGAAACATTCCGGGGGCATTCTCATAGCCTGGTTTTTGCATCTGATTGGCTTGATATCCCTGAGGCAATTGTGTATAGCTGTTGTTGGACATTGTTGTGTTGGTATTGTAGCCCGCTGGTGTGGTGTGATTGTAGGGTGTCGTCTGGGTTGTGGGCGTGACTCCCCAAACTGTGGTTACAACCGAGAGGGACTGCTGGGGTCCAGCCCCTCCACCTGCGTGTTGACCTTGCCAGCCCACATTAGGGTCGCTGAAAGAAGAAATGACAGAAACTTTAAAAACATAGCAATATCACAAAAATATTATACAGCCAAAATTGAAAGAATTTGCAGGCAACAATATGTGCAATCTAACAAAATGTGTTCATTACACACCATGCCCCTGTAACAGCCTTTTTTTTGAAAGAGTGACTTTAATAAATGACCACAAAAGCCAAGCCTTCATTAAGTCTATCTCCGCCTATTACAACAAATGCCTCTAAATATTATTCACCTTTTACCTAAGCAATTGCTAAGACTGTTTTCTCCATTGCCAGAATTGCTCTCTTAACCCGTTTCAAGACAAAAAACATCAGTTTGGTCCAAATTCAAAGAAGTCACAGATAAAAATAAGTTTGATGAATTATTTCCTGAGGGGCTTTTAAAGTGGAATAGTCTTGGACTGGCTTAAACACATAGTCCTTTATTTTAGCTTATGTTTAAAGTATATAAAGGTCTAAAATCTTGTCTGTATCAATGTACAAGTTCTTGTGAGTGATTAAAAATCAGTTTTATACGGAGAATGATAGGCTGTAATGATTTCTCGATACTCACACATACTTGTGGATCTATACATCTTGACCAGTGTTTTTTTCAAAATGTTTGTATCAGAATAGCAAAGATTACAAAAATCTAGTATAATCAACAGATTGATTATCTTCCTTCATTAAGAAAAGATAAGCAAATTAACCTATTACCAGACAACAAATTATTAAGACTTGTCCAAATTCCAAGGAGTTTCAAGCTACAATATTAAGTTGATGAAATTTTTAAAATCTTTGATTTTTGGTTTAACCCATTCCCACACAATCCCTCCTTTTTACACCCCCCCAATAAAAAAGCTTTGGAAAACATTGTGGAAAATGAATAAATTGCTTGTATCAAGCAATTTCTTCATTATCCACGATGTTTTCTATCCAAAAAGACGAAGAAATGTGAAAATTCATCAACTTGAAATTGTGGTCTGCAGCTTCTTTCAATCTGGACCAGTCTAAAATTTTGCAGTGTTAGAATGGGTTAAAATCATTATGGATAATGAAGAAACTGGTTATAACAAACAATTTTTTCATTTTCCCCAAAGGTTTCAAAAGCATCTTTTCTCAGGAGCGATAAAAATGTGATTGTGTGGAATGAAATAACCTGAAAATAATTTCACTACCCCCTTGTTAGCCACAGAACTCTAGGGGAATATCACAATTGAGTGCTATTTCATAAGGGTCTTTTGTACTTAAAATTTTCTGTAACCTAATATGGCAAGTTGCATTCTTTTGACACAGTATTGCATATTCCATTTGGTACTTGGCTTTAAGGGCCTCTTTACTTTTTCCCTAAACCCTTGACAAAGCATGTTCTTGGGTACAGAAGTTGGCTCCATTTTACAGTCAAAAAAGATACCCCGTACATTCTTGTCCAATCAAACAGTACATCTTTTCGCAAATCTGGTCATTTCAGACCTTTGACAAGCCCAATTCTATCAACTTCTATACAACTTCCAAAATAAGTGTTAACCCATTACCAGACAATACAATTTCAGACTGGTCTAAATTCAGGAGTTGCAGACGATAATTTTAAGTGAATGAAACTTTTAATTTTTTCACATTTCTGGGTAGCAAGCAATTTCTTCATTTCCCATAATGTTTTTGAAAGCTTTTTTCCTTGGGGGCATCTAAAGGCATCACTGAGTGGGAATGGGTTAAATAATTTAACTCAATCTAAAATTTCATAACCTTTAAATTGTCGTCTGCGATTCCTTTCAATTTGGACTAGTCTAGAATTTAGCCTTCTGGGAATGGGTTAAGGGGCGTCAAAAAGTGTCATTGTGTGGGAATGGGTTAAGTGTCTTAGATTTATATCTAATATCAAAATTGTAAGAATCGACCAAACATATGCACTTTATTATCGGAGTCTTTTCCTGTTTACATCACTCAGATTGGACGTCAATCTGTTCCTTAATTAATCAATTAACCCGTTACCAGGCAACATAAAATTAGACTGTTTCAAATTGTAGCAAGTTGTGGATGACATTTTAGCTAATAATTTTTTTTATAAGAAAGTTCTATGGGTTTAACCAATCAACCAATGATAAACAATGGACAGAGGGCCAAATTATATCTAGCAATATTTCTCTTTTTCCTCACACCTTTTTCTACCCTATCTGGCTTGTATTCTCACTTTTCATGCACTTTGAAAAGTCATTTCCAACATGTTTTAATTCAGACTAGTCTAACATCATCTGGGGGAAATGTAAAACCAATGGTGGTGCAGGATCATTTTGCCAAATGATTTGAAGATGATTAATTTGGTTACAAATAATGTGTGGTATATCAAAACCATGACTTCTCCTCATTGGGACTTTTTGTGTACTTACAGGCATCCAGCCAAACAAAGGGTAAAACCACATGAATACATACTCTTCAAATTTTTGTTATACAAAGAAAATAATAAATAAAATATGCTTAACCCCTTTCATGACAACAGAATTCTAGATAGGTCAAAATTAAAAGAAGTTGCTGGAGACAATTAAAAGTGTGTTAAATTATAATTTAAGTCACAAATATGATAGAAAGAGTCTTGAGAAAAGGAGAAATTGCTTGAGATAAGCAATTTTACCTTTTCCCACAAAGATTTGCAGAAACATAGATGATTACTTCCTTGATTTAGTACAATTTACATCTAAAAATGTACTTATTTTCAGACTGAAATCATTACAAATTTAAAAGTCTGTGATTTCATTTACATACAAGTGAGTAATAGGAAAAGTAATATATCCTGATTGTACTGAGTAGCGGAAACATATACTTGAAAAACCATCTAAGTACTCATAGACAGGAAAACTGATAGCTTTGACTCTATATGTATCACATGCAAGACAAAATGTCATGGCCATGAGAATTAATATGTACATGTATTTATATTCTTGGAAGCTGTAAATTGTAAAGATGTCACTTTACCCTTCGAAATCTTAGACTGCCATGGAAAAAACATTCTGCAGTATTACTTTCAGAGGAAGAGAAAAAGAAAAGCAACAACTTGATGATTACAATTCAACCCTCCGAAAGAAATTTTACACTTCTTGTGTGTGCACATTTATATATACCTAAGTATCAATTTTTACTTATTCAAAGCAATAAAGAAATCATGTTATGACTGACACAATAGTGGTGTAAGACAGATTTATTAATTGGTATCATCCCAATTAACATGTCAGAGGCATGAAGTTATCACCCCCAGGTCTCAACCACTGATTGATATTCATTATCAGATGGACCATTTGACAATAATACATGATCACCCTACTAATACCTGTAATTCTATACAGTTATGGTTTGCAAGGTTTACAACATCTTTTTAGCTTTTTTTTTTCATTTTCTTGCAATACAAAAGCTTGATATGTTAGCCTTTTTTGTTGTTTTTTTTAATACCTTAACCAGTTACCATACAGTAAACTTTTAGACTGGTCTTAACTCGTAGATGTTGTAGATGACAATTTCAAGTACGGAGAGACTTTGGAATGTATTTGTCTTTTTGGGTAGAAAATAAGTATTGAATCAAGAAATTGCTTGTAGCAAGCAACTTCTTCATTTTCAATTGTATTTTCCTTTTCTCTTTTCTTGAGGGGTGAGGGGAAAGGGTTAAACCAAGATGCAATAGTTCCTTTTTCTACAATATTTGCCTTAATTTAACCCTTGTCATGCCGGTTTTGGCAGGAGATGGAGACTAAGATCAGACTGCACTTAATTGTGAAGGCTGGTCTTAGTCTATACCTCCAGCTTGCACTTATCCTGTGAGAGTTGTTTATAAAGTTGATTTCTAAAACAAAATTTTTAATATTGATTCTTGAACAAGTTCTCTCAGTGCTTTCAGCCCTTTCATTTGACAGCAAGTCAGTCAGGTAATTTATAAAGCATGACAAGGGTTAAGTCTGTAATTATTACATAAAAATAAGGCTTTTTTTCTAATGGGTGATACTGTTTTGTGACTACAAGAAATTGAAATTTTAATAATGCTGTAATAAGTATATCGACTATTCGATCAGAACTGTGTAATTTAGTTAATTTGTTTTGTCTCAACATTTAAGACTTTTTCTATTTATTACCATGTTGTCAGTTTGTATTACTAGAAACTATTAAGTTTACACAAGTAAGATATTGTATATTGTCTGTTCTTAACCCTTTCCTGTACAATCCCTGGTTTTCACGTCCCTGTGATTTTAAACTTGAGAAACATTGTGGGAAAAGAAGAAATTGCTTGTAACAAGCAATTTCTTCTTTTTCCACAATATTTTCTACCCTACTCGATGGTTATTTTCAAATTAAATCCACTTGAAATTTTCGTCTGCTAAACCCTTTGAATATGGACAGGTCTAGAATCCTGCAAAAGAGGAAAGGGTTTAAGTTTTGTCATCAGGCTGTATAGAACTATAATCAAGACATACAAAAATATGTACCATTTTATAAAGGTTAACATGTCAATGCAAAAGACAGGAATAGGTTGAATTTCATCATAAAGGTCATCATCTTACTTAATCAAACCTAAAACCTAAATTCATCCTTTTAAAAAAGGGCACAATTGTAAACTGGGCCAAATTTAACCCATTACCAGTTGATAAAAATTTAGACTGGTCCAAATTCAAAGAAGTTACATACGACAATTTAAAGCTTATGTAATTTTGAAAATCTTTGTCTAATATGATAGAAAACTATTGACTATGAAGAAATTGCTTGTAACATGTAATTCCTTCATTGTCCACAATATTTTCCAAAGCTTTTTTCAGGTGAGGGATGTCAAGAAGCATCACTGTGTGGAAATGAGTTAAAGAAGTTGCAGATGACAATTTCAATTGGTGAATTTTAAATTCTGTCATCTAAGGCAGAAAAAATTTCTTCATTTTAACCCTTTCCTGTACAAATCTGGGATTTTACATCGCTGCAATGTTATACTTGAGGAGACATTGTGGAAAAAGAAGTAATTGCTTGTAACAAGCAATTTCTCCTTTTCTGGTAATATTTCCTACCACATAGGATGCTTCCAACTTAATATATTGAACAAGCTGAAGATACGACGTCTATTAACAAAAATGGAGGCCGATGTCGGAGTTAAAAACACATTTCTGGTCTAAATGAATAATTTCATTGTTTGACTGGTTATTTTGATTAACAGCCGTGATTGGTCAACAGGGATAATGATACAACTACAACCAAAACTACTTCTGTTACACTTTTGTCACAGATAATGATTTCATCCTTCAGACTGAAAGACAGACCTGAAGACAGAGATTATGGCCAATAGTGCACACTCTCTGAACTAGCCAAATAACAAGAGATTTTCTGAATGAAACATTTGTTCTTTGTTGTTAATCCATTCCCAGACAGCAAAGTTTTAGACTGGTCCAAATTGAAAGGAGTTGCATACTTTCTGGATACAAAATATTGTGGAAAATGAAGAAATTGCTTGTACAAAATGTTTTCCCAAATTGTATTTCTTGAGGGGCCTACAAAAGTTTCATTGTGTGGGAATGGGTTAACACACATCATGTGTAATAGGATTACATACCCTCTTCCATGTGTGGAAACACCAAAAGCATATTTATTCTTTTGACACACATGTTTTTCCATACAATGAAAATTGGATGCAATTTGAAATGAAACTATCCTTTGTGGTAGCAGTTATTGGGGGCAAAGGAGAATTACTTGTTAAAAGGGCTAAGAAAGAGTGATATGGGCCAAGCATAAAGGAAAGTGCTAAGAGAGTTATGTGGGTCCGGCATAAAGTCTGATGATGTTTGTTGACCCATTACCAGACAATAAAATTTTAGACATGCCAAACCTCAAGGAAGTTGCAGACATCAAGCTCTAATGTAGATGAAATTTTAAAAATTCATTATCTTTTGAGTTTGAAAACTTTATGGAAATTGAAGAATTTACTAGTTACAATGCTGTCCAAATTTATTTTCTTGAGTGGCATGAAAAAAGTGGAATTAGTTTAGAAAGGGTTAACCCTTGTTGTGCTAAATAAATTACCTTACTGAATTGCTGTATAATCAAGGACTGAAAGCAGCGAAAGAACTTGTTGACCAAAAAACTGCGACAGGAAAAGTACAAGCAAGAGGTGCAGACCAAGATCAGACTGCACTTACGTGCAGGCTGATCTTGGTTTTCACCTTCTGCTAAAACCAGAATATTCCGGTTTCAGCATGACAAGGGTTAAATACTTCTTTCAACAATCTCATTTACACTGTTGATTTGCGTAGTAAAAAAATAAGACTTGTATAGCTATTATCTATAAAGCTGAATCATTTTCCCTTAGATAGTTGAAAAATCAATTTCCATAATAATCCCTCCTATATAGACATAAATGGAATTAGTGGGCGAATGACTTTTTGACATTTTTCACGATCATGTGACAACCAACTGGAGATGAATGTCCTTAGGCTAACACATCAAATCTCACGTCAAGATAAAGGAGAGTAAATCATCTCCTTAAATTTGAGTTTCCAGATAAATTTCTATGTTGCATGTTCTCATTCGAGTAGTCTTGGTGGTACAATTCTACTGAGTACCAACAACATGAAGTTTCACTAAGTAACGTAACCATTTTTTCATTTAAAATCAAACTAGCTCTCTGTATCGGCAGCTTCGTCAACTGTCAAAGCATTGTTAGTGTCTTGTTGATGTGATCGTAAACACATAGTAACAAAATACTCCGATATAGGTAAACTTTTTGATTAGATAAACGTTTCGATCATTCTGAAATCAAATGAATTCATCTTTCTGTAATCTCTATGGATCAACTTATTACCAGACATCAGAATTTAAGACTGGTCCAAAATGAAAGGAGTTGCAGAGGACAATTCAAAGTTTATGGAATTCAACTTTCTGGGTAGAAAACATTGTGTAAAATGAAGAAATTGCTTGTTACAAGCAATTTCTTCATTTTACAAAATGTTTTCCCAAATTGTTTTTCTTGAGGGGCATCAAAAAACGTCAATGTGAAGGAATGGGTTAAATCTCAGTTAAGAAATACCCCAATTAATTGCAGAAAACTGCTTATGTAATCTGCAATGCAGAAAAAGTTGTGCTCATTCAAAATGTCAAATATCTGAAATTATAACCAAACACTTTACCCATAACCTCACAATCCCTCATTTATATGCACACAAGAAAAATAACTAACTTTGTGGGGAAAGGAGAAATTGCTGTTACACGAAAGTCTTCTTTTGATATTATGTTTTCTACCCTTTTTTTCTACTTATTCACCAAGTTCAATACAATTAAAATTATTGTTTGCAATTTCTTTCACTTTGGCTGAGTATAAAAGTTGTTGCTAATGAGTTGATTATTCATTTACTCTTAACCTATTCCCACTTGACAAAATTTAAGACTAGTTCAAATTCCAAGCTGTTGCAGAGAACAAATTAAAGAAATCTTAAAAACTTTTAAAATTTTTATTTTTTGGTAGAAAATGTTGATAATGACAAAACTGCTTGTATAAAGCAATCCTTCATTTTCCACAATGCTTTCCAAGGTTACTTGGTGATGGCTGGAGCACCTTAGACTGTGGATTCCTGGTATTTCTTACACCAGTACTACCGCTACATCCTTTCAGATCCTCAAGCTGCCTGCTCATCCCACTTAGGTTTACTATCATCCACCCAATGGTGGGCAAAAAATGTCAGAAAGGATATTCACCGGGATCGAACCCAGGAACCCATGGTTGGGAGTTCTACACGCAACAGCTGCTACACGCAACCACTGCGCTATGGCCACGGCACAATTTAGTTGAGAATAGAACTAAATAATATGATTATCTCGAGGTAAAGGTTATGACTTATTCATCAAGTCCATAAACGGTATGTTCAACACACACATATTATACAGTCTTAACGACTATGATTAATTAGGAGCAATTACACCGACTAATTGATTGAAAGATAAAATAGGTCTTCATACATTCCCTCAACCTAGTTATTTTTTCTTAACTAATTTGGGTTCATTTTTTAAACCATCACCAAACAAAATTTTAAACAGATCCAAATTAAAAAAATTGCCAATGACATTTCCAATTGCTAAAAAATTTTTAAAAAATTGTCTCTAGGGGACGAAAAATTTTCCGACAATGAAGAAATTGTTTGTAACAGGCAATCTCTTCTTTTTCCGCAATGTTTTCCTAGGTTTTTTTACCAAGGGGTGTCAAAAACCTTGGAGGTGTGGGAATGGCTTAGCCTAGGGTTGTTTCAAAACCCTTATGGGTCCACTTTTAGCTTGGCTGTTTTCGTAGAAAACCCAAGGTATTGCTATAGCCTTGGTGTAGTCCCTGTTGTTGTTGTTATTGTTGTTGTTGTGCGAAAACTTTGACATTTTGTCAGAGCTCTAGATAAGAAGGGATGACTGGTTTCTAAAATCCTTACTTCTCAGTAAAAACCTATGTTGTGGGTACTTATTTGAATCGTCTCGATGAGACGATTCAAATGAGTACCTACAACATAGGGTTGATTGCAATATTGTCGAATTATTTCAATCTGAAATCCAAATTATGCCCACTATCTGTAGCTCTGTTTTGTGATATCTCTGGTTCTACTAGGGCATTCACTTGAAACTTTGCACACTTGTTCACTATCAAAATAGTAACCTATACTATCAAGGGGGATAATTCTAGATGCATTTTGTATACTATCCAGCACCAAATAGCCGAACATAGGCACCCATAGGCGATGCTCTTATTTTACAACTTGTATTCAGCAGATACACTCTACATTTTGGAATTTTCATCTTGATTTGTTCGTTTGCAACTCTTAAAATTTGGACCAGTCTAAAATTTTGTTTCATAATAATAGGTTAACCCATTTCCCAATCATGATACTATTTGACACTCCTCAAAAAAAAACTGGGATAACAAAGTGCACTACTGATGAAGAAAAGCTTGCAACAAGCAGTCTTTTCCCATCTTGTAAAATGCTAAAAATACGGGTTCAATTACCATAGTTTTGGAATCATTTTAGTGTCCGCTACATCAAGTTACGAAACTTAGAAGATTCCCGAATCAATGATTTTGTCGAAGGGAATTATACAGCCTAACATTGGGATGTCTTCTCACAATAAAATTTCTTCAAATCTGTTGAATAATTGATGACAAACAGAGTGTTCAGAAATTGATTTCAACTAATAACTACAGTTACAGAGACTCCTGCCTTCAAATTACAAACTATCTCTCTTCTCATGTTCAAAGCTCCAGATAGGTTTTTTTTTTCTACAAATATAGATCAGTAATAATGTTATCTGTATTTAACCTATTTCCAGACAATGACAATTTCTGCTACACTGAAGAAATATGATGATAGACAATGTCGTGGGGAAATATTGCCAGTAAAAAAGCAGTTTTTCCTTTCACTCAATGTTTTCTATCCATATGCAAAGTCTAGCTAAAATTTGAAATGTCGTCTGCAACTTTGAACTAGTTATGTTTAAACCAGTTTCTTTAACATTGATTGGGAAACAAATTCTTCCAACTTTGATTAATCCCTTTCGATTCTGCTTCCTGAAGAATATACCAGAACTCGCGCCAAATGTGTGGACCAATGAAAGAACTTAGACAGCCACAGTCTTGGGAATCGAACTCAGGACCTCTCAACCACGCCCACCACACTTTGAAAGGTCCCTTGCAACTTCTTTAAATTCAGACTAGCCTTCAATTTTGTTTCATTACTAGACAAAAAATTTTAAGACTTAGTCCATAATGAAAAAAAAGTTGCAGGCGACAGTTTTTACTTGATGAAATTGTAATAAAATGTTTGTCTTTCTGGATAAAAAAGATTGTGGATAATGAATAAATTGCTAGTAAAAAAGTTTTCTTCGTTTTTAATGATGTTTCGAAAATTTTTATTTGGGGACTTAAAAATATTGATTGTATGGGAATAGATTTTGCATTGGGATCATGATATTGTGAAAGGATAAAAGAGTATGCAGGGTGGATCAATCCAGTGGTTAGCTATTTAACACTTTCCCCTACAATCCCTGATTTTTATGTCCCTGTGATATTATACTTGAGAAAAACATTGGGGGGAAAAAAGTAATTGCTTGTAACAAGCAGTTTCTTTTTTTTGACACAATATTTCCTATCCTGTAGGTTAGTTACCTTTCAAATTGCACTCACTTTCAATTGCCATCTGCAACTTCTTTCAAATTGGACAATTCTAAAATTTCAAAAAACAAGAAAGGGTTAAGTAAACAATATAATGGTTCATATTGGAAATAAACAGGGTAAATCTTCAAATAGGGCAACAGGTAAACCAAGAAACTGTTAACTTAATGTTTAAGTAAATAATACCATAAAACAATGTAACAATGATCCACAAGGTCTCCATCCAGTGCTCTATTTTTATTATATAATACAGGTCATCTGACCAGGCAGCTAACCATGAATCAATATCAATTAATATCAGATAAATGATTTCTCTTTTTAGCCCATTCCCACACAATGATGCTTTTTGATGCCCCTTAAGGAAAACAATTCTAGTCTGCAACTCCTTCAATTAGGACCAGTCTAAAATTTTGCCGTCTAGCAATGGGTTAACATAATGACAAGCTATTTTCCTTCAGTCTATCAAAATGTAAGGTAATATGGAGATTGATTGTGATAAATGATTTTGAATTAATCATCCCCACACAAGAACAAGCTTTGGAAAACATTGTAGAAAATGAAGAAATCACTTATGATAAGAATTTTTCCCTTTCCTATGTTTTCTACAGAGGAGTACAAACAGTTTCTAAATTTTCTCAATTTAGAAATAAGAGATTTTAAGAGAATTTAGATGTCTGCACTTTCTTTCTACTTGGACACCTAGGTCTAATGTCTTGATGTCTGGTAATGGGTTAACCCATTTCTGCACAATGATGCTTTTTCATGCTCCTAAAGAAAAGTAATTGGGAAAACATTGGGTAAAATGAAGAAATTGCTTGAAACAAGCAATTTCTTCATTTTTCACAATTTTTCTACCAAAAAAAGTAAAAAAAAATCTATAACTCCATAAATTTTAAAGTGTCTTCTGCAACTCTTTTCAGTTTGGGCAAGCCTAAATTTTTGCTTTCTGGTAATGGTTTAACTAGCAGTCTGGCATTTATAATCATTCCTTGACCCTTTCTTCTGTTTTAAGTTCTGTTTCAGATAAACTTTAAAGTCATTGTTTTAGCTGCAATTTTTCCACTTCAATACATAATTAGTTGCATGGTTGGATAATGAATCAACTTGTCACAAATTAAATATTGAATATTTCTTGTACAAGTTAAAACATTATTTAACATTTATCTGCTGATCCTTCACTTTCAAACAACCTAATAAAAAATTAACCCTTTCCCACACAATCCTGCTTTTTACACCCCAGAAGAAAAAAGGCATGGAAAACATTGTTGAAAATGAAGAAACTGATTGTTCAAAACAATTTCTTCATTAACCACAATGTTTTCTTCCCCAAAAAGCAAAGAATTTTAAAATTCCATAAACCTGAAATTGTTGTCTGCAACTTCTTTCAAATTGGACCAGTCTAATTTTTTTCTTTTGGTCACGGGTTAAAGAGCACTTTCAAACAAAATCTGCAAACATATTTCAATTTGGCCAAGTCTTAAATTTGTCATCTAGTAATGGGTTAACCCGTTCCTATACAATTCCACTTCTTAGTGAGAAAAAAAAACTTTGGAAAACACCATGGAAAATGAAGATATTACCCGCAACGTTTTCCACTCCAAAATAGCATGATTTCTAAATTTGTTGTCTGCTAATTCTTTCAGTTTGGATCAGTCTAAATTCTTTGTTGTGTCATAATAGGTTAAAGATCAATTCTGTTTAAATGACCTGCATGGATTTGAGGTTTGATTACTCCCATTTTGAATGTGGTTTTATACCGTGTATTACTGGACATCCTTACATGATCATAGCACCTGCAGTTATGGAACACAGATAGGAAGCTCTTATTTCATCATTCTGTCCAATAAATATTTTTTTCTGTTCTGTTCGTCTTATGACGGCGGCTTTATATCCTCTGAACTATTCTTACAGTGATAGTTTAGAGGAAAACAGAGCTACAGATAGAGTTTTTGGTTTAAATATTTCACCAATACTCTCATAAGCCCTATGTTGTAGGTACTTATTTGAACGCGACGTGACAATTCAAATGAGTACCCACCTTATTGGGTTCCATTCAGTAATAAGGATAATAAAATGCTCTTACTTAGTCTTATCTAGACCTCTGATAAAAGGATTTCTTCCCAACATCACTGGAGGAGCTATTGTAAGGACAGGAGTGTTTATTAGGAGAAATACACTATACAGGTACCTAACGGTTAAACCAGAAGAGTAAAGTGCAGGACAGTATTTACAGTAAGATAAATATAGCTAGGAGGCAAAACATTTATACACCTATGAAAACTCTATTGTCTGATGTAGCAAGGTATTTGGAGCTGAAATCTATTGACTGGGTCAGCTTTAGATATAATACTTTATACCTATACAATCACATTTTCATCTCTCACCCTTTACACATCACCACATGATCCCACTTTTTGACACCCTCAAGAAACATAGCAATGGACATCTTTGTGAGGGAAGGAGAAAATGCTTGTACTAAGCAATTTCTCCTTTTGCTTATAATGTTTTCTACCTCACCTGGCACTCATTTTCTAATTTCAGCGCACTCAAGAATGTCATCTTAAAGTACTTTCAATAAATTAAATTTTTGTTGTCCGGTAATGGTTTACACTTGACAGACCTTCATTTTCTCAAATCAATGTTTGACAGACCTTATTTGATCATCATTCGTACAACCTTCCCTTTCTCCGAGACAATTATTCAACATCTTTAACCACAGTAGTCTTTCAAAGACATTTACTTTCTACTGTAGTGAACCATCATTTCATACAGATGGCCTATCTGATAAAGCCTACCACTTCTTTGACAAACATTTCAATGACCTTCCATTCTTTTAACTATCATTTGAGGGAACTGGATGTTATAGGCCATTATTTAACACTGGCATGCCTATTTGACCTTCCCTTGCCTATTTTTGACCAACATTAGATGAATCAAAATTAACAGACTATCCCTACATTTTTTACAAACCTCTAATATTTTCCGAACAACATTTGTTCCTTATATCTAACCCTTGTCATTCTGAATAAAATCTGTTTCAAAAAGATACTTTTGAATCAAAGGACAGGAAGCTCTTACAAAGAACTAATATTTCTTTAGACAAATAATTTTATGAACAACTCCTGCTCAACAGGGACAAGCAGGTGGTCTGAACAAAGGTCAGACTGCATGTATGTGCAGGCTGATCTTTGTCTATGCCTCCTGCCAAAACATGAATATTCCGGTATCAATGTGACAAGGTTTAATAAATACCAGACAAAACTCCCTTTTTTTCACATCATTTAAAAGCCCTTCTTTCTTTGACTTGAATTTGACAGAATTTCTTTTTCTTACATTTGACAGACTTACTGTCTTTGACAACCATTGGACAGACTCTTACCCTGTCTTGACTTGCTAAACTCCACTATATGGCCAATATTTGACCAAACTTCTATTCTTACAAGACTCCTCTCTTTTCCTTCTATCATACCTAAAATGTCTCCTTTTTCTGACTAACATTTGACAGAGCTATCCATATCTATGACCAATATTTGACAGACCTTACTATTTCTTTTGCCAACATACAACTGACCTTACTATTTCTGAGATCAAATTTTGACAGAAATTACCACTTCTTTGACCATTATTTGACACCTTAATTGAAAATTTCTTTGATCAGTATTTGGTACCACCTTACCATTTATTTAACAGACATTTGACAGACCATTATATGTTCTCAGTTTTAAATCCTGATTATTCCTAAGAGAGGATGGGGCCATTGGAGAAGGTTGCTCAGACAGTCAAAACTGCTACCTGTCATTTGGACTTCCATCCTTTGGTTGAGTGAGCCCTAGGTAGCAAGGGCACTTGTAGCAAGCATCTAGTGTGGTCTCTTGATTCAAATACACTTCTTGTATATCCAGCAAGAGAAGGCTAGAGGAATTATAATCATATTCTTTTGCCCGCAGATCACAATCTCTGTAAATTTTTCTTTTGTTCACAGTGAGGCCTTTTGGGTACGCATGCCAATTTTTTCCCAGTTCTTTACTGTTTACTGAGGTATCAGCAACAGCCATTTGACCTTCAGCATATAAAAATTGATTGACCTATCAAATCATTGAGGTAGAATGGAAGTGAAAGCTTGACTTCACGAAACTGTCAAAATTTTTCATAGGTTGGATAAAGACTGACATGCCTTAACTACAACTTATTCAAGTTATGTAATTGATATCAGACCATTTTTTATTTTGCTTTACATTGCCAACAAATTATTTTTTAATTAATGATGGTGTTATCTGGAATAAACTGCCTTACTATGGTGCAGATGACTTGGTTTATGCCACCCATCAATTGTCGTAATCCTGCAATTAAATGGATTAATCCAATAAGGTTGTTAGTTTATATTCAAAACAACAAATTGGAGAAAGGGTTTGATTTCCAATATAATTTCAATTACATTTCCTAAACTTAATGTCAATCAAATTGGTTGAATTGTAAAGGTATCTAAATGTCTGATCACAAACGTTAAGCATTTATAACAGGTATAATGTGTCTTGATTGATAGCCCAGATTGATTTTTGACGGATTCAATATTGAATCAGTTATAAAACTGAACTGAAATTAACTCCATATATATGTAAATTTCATTCCTGTTTTGATGTTTAATCTATTTAGTGTGACAAAGTAGAACATACCATAGCTTTATACCATAGCTTTACACTTTAAGCCGTTTCATTGATGAATTAAGAGATCTAAGTTGATTATGTGACACAATCAAGCTAAAAGGAACTATAGTGAAGTGAAAAGAAAAATTTAACCCATGTCACGCTGAATGAAATCTGTATTCAGAATTGCATTAAAACCATCGGGCTAAAGGCACTGCAATACCCAATGTAATGGGCCATTATTTTTTGTTACTTAATTCTATTTACAAGTCTGATATCAAAATGCCAATCAGGTAGTTTAGACTAATATGAGACTGCACATATGTGAAGGGTAATCTCAGTCTATGCCTCTTGTCAAAGCAGGAATATTCCGGGTTCAGCATGACAGGGGTTAATCAGTGAAACCAAACAACAAAATTTTTGACAGGTTCAAGATGTTGCAAGAAAAATATCAATGTATGTTTACATAGGAAAATTTGTCATATTGAGTTGAAATTATTGTGATACAAGAAATTATTTGCTACAAACAGTTTTTCCTTTGCCCACTGAGTTTTCTGCTAGAATTTTCTTCAGATGGTCAAAACGCAGGATTGTATGAAAGTCACAGTAAAATGATTCTCTAGGCTGTTCAAGTTGACTGAAATTCTTCCTAAATTTGCTGCATTCTGATGATAAAACTATCAAGGAATCATTTAATAAATGTTTAGAAAAAACAGATTTACTTATTCCAAAACGACAAATATTTTGACTGGTCCAAATTGAAAGATGCTGTAGACAACAGTTACAAGTTGGTGAAATTTAAATTATATTTGCCTTAAAGGGTAGGGTAGGAAACATGGCAGAATATACAAACTGATTCTGATCTATATCGATACAGTATGTGATCAACTTTCAATTTGGGACATTTTACAAGTCCCCTTCTGTTATTTAGGGCATTTTATTGATTATACATAAAGCAATACATGACATGAATATCTTCATTGAATTAAAATCTTTTTTCTTCAACACAATGGAGGGCAACTATTATAACTTTTAAGGTCGCCAGTACTCTACAAGCAGTTCTTAGGATTCATATGTATTTAGCAAATTTCAACACAATCTCACACTCCCCTAGAAAAAATTATGGGTAAACATTGTTCAATGCAAAGAAATCACTCCATCCACCAATGTTATTAACCAAGACAATAACACTTTTTAATACCCCTAAAGAAAAAACATTTGAGAAAACCTGTGTAAAATGAAGAACTTGCTTGCAACAACCAATTTGTTAACCCTTGTCAAGCTGAACCCAGAATATTCTATTTTAGCAGGTGTAGACAAAGATCAGCCTGCACACATTATCGATCCGATCTCAGTCTACATCTCCTGCTTTTCCCTTTCAAGATAGAGTTGTTTATAAGATATATTTTCAAAAGAATCATTAACCTTCAATGTTTGCATCCAGTACTCTTAGCACTTTGATTTAAATGCAATTCTTTGAAGGATTTTATTCAACTGAACAATGATCAACTTTCAACAATGTTTAATTTCTACCAATCTTAAAATTTTCATTTTTCATTGTTGTCAGCAACTTCTTTCAATTTGGACCAGTCTAAATATTTTCGATCTATTAATAAGTTAATTGTTGAAACTGTAGCACACACATACACTCTAATATCGAATACCACATCTGCGGAATCTGCCCCGTTTCTACAATAACTTACTTTCCGAGAGGTCACTTACAATTATGCAGTCAATGGGGCTTGAACCTATCATCCTCAAGATCAGAACCCATCTGAGTCATTTAAAAGCAAGACAATGGATTTTGAAAAACTAATCTTGTTTGAGTACCTGTATATGATAAGCAGATTACCATAACCCTTGTTAAGGTAAACAAGAGGCCCAGTGGGCCTTAACGGTCACCTGAGTAAAAGAGCACCACTACAAGTGATTTTGTTTAAAAGAATAAGAAAAAGGTTTGGTTGATATCCCCTCAGTAGTTCTTTAGAAGAAGATGAAAATGTTTAAAAGCTACCAAAAATGACCCCCTTTTGGTCCCCATTTTAGGCACCCCTGACCTCCAGCCTTTTAATTTTCACAAATCTGTATAATCAGTACCCAATGATGCTTTTCACCAAGTAAGTTTGAAATTGGCTTAGTACTTCATCAGAAGAAGGTGAAAATGTGAATTTTTTAACATGATGAACTTTGACCTCTGGGTGTGGCCCCATACATGACCCCAGGGACATGAATTTCACAATTTATAATATACCTGTACTAGTTATCATGCACACAGAATATTTAAGCTCTGGCATTAACGGTTTATTAGAAGATTTTTAAAGAAGTACCAAAAATTACCCCTTTTTGGCCCCTATTTGGGCCCCAGAACCCCTATTTTCACAAACTTGAATTGGCATCCCCCAATGATGATTTCTACCAAGTTTGGTTGAAATCCGCCCAGTAGTTCTTGAGAAGAAGATGAAAATGTTTAAAAGTTAATGGACGACGGACGACGCACGACGGACGACGCACGACGACGGACAAACGATGATTGCAATAGGTCACCATGACCATTCGGTCAATTGACCTAATAAAATATATCTACCAAATAACATCAAAATCAAAATCTTCTTCTTCTACAATGTTTTCTCAATTATAAAATCACAGGGACGAAAATTCCAAGGATTGAACAGATAAGGGTAAATGTTCAGGAAATTTAAATTTCTTCAACTTTCTGGGAAAACATTGTGTAAAATGAAGAGATTGCTTGTTGCAAGTAATGTTTCTTCATTAAACACAATGTTTTCCCAATTGTTTTTCTTGAGGGGTGTCCAAAAGCATCATTTTGTGGGAATTGGCTGACTTTTCAATTTGTTAATATAAAATTACTGGCCAAATATGGCTGAATTTATTGTTTAATATTTAATTTCAGTTCCATTTTCGTGTATGTAGCTTTTCTTTCTCCAGTACTTTGTGTATTTCCGTTTGTTTACTGTCACTACTGAAGCACTTGCCCATATGAGTGATGCCCCCAGAAGACTTAGTTGTTACAGGGGATAGTAGTGCAAGGATACAGGACAAATCTGCTGAGTGCTTGGCATGTTTTTTTTAATGTGCTCCGTGGATATCACCATCACAAGGGGTCTTGGTTTAACCCTTTCCTGGTTGTTGAAATTTTAGACTGGTCCAAATTGAAAGAGGATGCAGACAACAATGAAAATTGGATGCAATTCCAAATAAAGCCATCCTATGTGGTAGAAAACATTGTGGGAAAAGGTGAAATTGCTTATTGTAAGCAATTTCTCCTTTTTCCACAATGTTTTCTCAAGTATAAAATCACAGTGACGTAAAATCCTGGGTTTATCCAGGAAAGGGTTAAGGTCTTATCTGAAAATGTTGATATGGTCAGCCCAGGGCACAAACCTGTGATCTTGAGATTTGAAGTAAAGTGCTCTACCAAATCAGCAAATGGGGCTGACAAGTATTTTGATCCATTTTCCATTTTTATGACTCACAAGTACCTACATTACAACTGAAATTCCACTTTAACCCATTACCAGAAACTAGTTCGAATTGAAAGGATGATGTAGCAATGAATAAAATACAATAAATCAAAGCAATCTCAGTGTATCCAACTTTGGAATCTTATATTTTTAATGTTTTAAATATTTCTGAATTGATTTTAATGTATTATCTAGGTATTGTTGGGTGATCAACTCTCTATTATGACCCTACATGACACCAAAACCATGAAGAACCATACAATCCCAGGGTGTATTAATCCAATAACCCTACAAGCAATAGCAACACTGTATCAAATTTCTCTTGTAATTTTTCCATTACAATAATTAGATTTTCTCTGATGCATTACATTGTTATTTGACTTTCAAGACCTACAATCAAGCTGTAATTTGAGGGTTTGAAGGTGAGCAAAACTGACAATATTGAAACTAAAATGGTCTTCCAAGAATAACTTGTGTTGAACCTACAAAAATTTGGCCATCACCTGTAACCTTAACCTTGAACCTACCTGAACAAATCTTTCAAATGGCACATCTACTCATAATGGAGAACACCACATTGTGCGAACTAAATTTATTGAATTCTATCCATACATGAAGGGGTTACAGTTCTGACAAAAGTTAGAACTCAACTTTGACCTTGACAGAATGATTTCTAAATAAATATTCCAAATGGCAAATGGGATATTGTTTCAAAACTCCATCCACAATTGTAGAAATGATGGTCTGGACGAACTGGGATGGCCTGATGTATGCACTATCATTACACCAGCGTCATTTGGACAACCATTTCTCGCTCATTACACCTAGCTGTGATACAGTAGCCCTCATTTGGTAATGGAACTTAAAGAAATAATTACAATTCAATATCAGATAATAGTGGATATGATCCAATGACGACATCTAAACTTGTTTCATACATCCTTCAATATTGGTAAATTTTATTAAGTCAACCCATTACCAGATAGCAAAATATTAGACTGGTCCCATTAAAAGGAGTTGCAGACAACAATTTAACCCATTCCCACATGATGATGCTTTTTATGCCACTCAAGAAAAACATGTATATGAAGAAATTGCATGTAGTAAACTATTTCTTCATTTTAAACAATGTTTTCTATTTAGGAAGTTTAAAATATCAAAATTTCAGAAACTTCAAATTGTTATCTGAAACTCCTTTATATTTCAACCATTCTAAAATTTCACCATCAGGCTAGAAAACATTGTAGAAAATGAAGCTATTTCTTTATTTCACTCAATGTTTTCTCCATTGTTTTACATGAGGGGTGTCAAAAAGCGTATTTTTGTATTATCCACAATGTTTTTACTCCAAACTACAAGGCTTCTTATAGTTTCCTCAACTTTGAATTGTTATGTGCAACTTCTGTCATTATTGGACCAGTCTAAAATTTTGTCATGTGGGAATGGGCAAAACTAAACAATAACTTATTAATGTACCAAATGACTTTTGAAACATCCTTGACTCATTTCATTCAAGGGTATGTAACAAGTCCTAATTTTGGTAGGTGATCTCAGAGGGTGAAAATATGGCAAGAGTACACCTGATGACCCCCCTTTAGCGTTTAATCATACATAAGTATTGTTTGGACTGTCGAAGAAACACAATTTTGACATCAATACATCTTATTCTTGTTCTCAATTATAGCATTTCTTACTGATAAAACTTCTAAACCCATTACCACACAATGACATATTTTGACATCCAACAAGCAGTTTCTCCATTTTCCACAATGTTTTTTACTCTGAACGTTGAATAGATCTAAAATTTCTTTAAGTTTAAATTGTCATCTGCAGTTCCTATCAATTTTGACCAGTCTAAAATATTCTCATGTGGTAATGGCCTACATAAACAGTGTGAGAGATTCTAATCCGTTTTAATTCTTCAAAGACAAGATAGGTAGACCAAAATTAAAGGGGTTGATACCTTAACTTGTCCTTATAATCAACATGTGTAATGAGTACCGTTTACAGATCTAAGGGTACCCAAAAGAATCAAAACAATACCCAGTAACAAAACTATAGTGTAAGAACAATATAATACCCTTTTGAAATAAACAAAAGAATCTGTCTGGGCTGTCAATTAAATATCTGATTATCTAAATAAATCACAGAGGAATTCGTAACAGTTGCCTCCCTTGCACTGTTAAACGGCTACCGTAAATCGCTCCGCTGATCGGGTTTATCCGAAACACTACGGTATTTACAAACAGAAAGTACAAAATTTCGAAGTTTTACCTTTTAAAGTCTGTTTCAGTTTGTACGGAAATCTGAATGTCAGTGGCCAGATTCGACCAGTTAATATCCATAGGGTTAAATAATGTTCCCTTCCACGGTTAATTCTTCCTAGATGATGTCTCTAATTGAAAATAAATAATCAGCGTCCTTTTCTTTTGTGTTAATTTCCTTCTAACTGTCAATTATCCAATCACTAACAAAAAATATCACCAATAATGTCCGTGTAATTCATCCTCTAAAAAACTAACTCACTGTCAAATCCGTTAGGTATGTAACAAAGTTTATTGCTATTTATCTGATTAAGCGTTTAAGTGATACCTGTTAACAAAATGACTATCAATCTAAGGCTAACAGAGAGCTATGCAGGTGTCTCACTATTAGTGTGTAAACACAGTACGCGTTGTAAATATGCTAAAAATCCCCACCACTCGCTAAGTACGTTCAGTCAATATCTAGCGGCAAACAGTCAGTAACAAAGAATGGCCACTCGCTGGAGAAGTTCAATGGAGATTATTGGGCAAAATAAACAGATGAAATGGCAAATAGAATATCAATATTAACACGGTAATCTTTGTTAAAAAAATGATTTGCTGACTCCGGCCGGTTTGTTTAGATCAACACAATGGTATTGTAACGGGGAGAACCAGATTTATTATAATATTGGAAAAGTTTAATTGTGAGGGGTTTTCTATCTTTTTAAATTATCCAATATCGACTTGGATCGGTTTAAGGGAATCTTGGTGTAAATTAACCGAATCACCGATATGCTACAATTGGAGTCATCCAATTTCATTGTTGCGCACCGTCGGGTCGTACTGTAATGTAGCCCCCTATTTGTGCAGGATAGCTCAGCGCGTTGTATCGACACTCTCAGACGGACATTTATGTTTACCAGAGAACTTTTTAAATCGGTCCAAATTCAAAGAATTGTCAGTAACCTTTTCCAAGTTTGAATAAATAAAAAATAAGCGTCACTTTAGATAAAAAGCACTGTGACAAAAGGAGAAATCACTTGCCACAGTTTTCCTCTCGGTAAATGTGCGAGACTACGTATTACTGAAATAACTCGCTTACTCTACCCCCTTCCCAGATAAAAACAAACCCAAAAATATTGAAATGATTTCAACCCATTACCACTCAACAAAATTTTAGACTCTTGCAAATTCAAAGAAGTTAATGACGACAATTTCAGTACATTGAATTCAAGTAATCTTTGTCTTTTTGAGAAGAAAACATTGTGGATAATGAAGAAATTGCTTGTTACAAGCAACTTCATCATTTTTCACGTTTTCTCAAACTAGTTTCTTGAAGGGCGTAAAAAGGTGCCATTTAGTGGGAATGGTTAACCGATATGATTTTCAGGTGGCTGTTCAAAATGTATAGAATGTGATTGAGGCATTGCTGATTAGACTAGAAAATAATGTGGAAAAGAATGAAATTGATTTTTATACGCCGCGGGAGGCGGTTGTATATTGGTGTCATCTTCTCTGTCTGTCCATCCATCTGTACATCCACTTTTCTTGAGAGCACAACTCCTCCTAAGTTTCTGGTTGGATCTTTTTGAAACTTGGTCAATGTTATTACCTTAATTGGTAGATGTGCATGAAGTAAGGATTTTATGGTTCAATGATTTTTGCCTCAGTTATGCCCCCTTAAAACTTAGTCTCTGGGGCTTATTGAAATGGCAGTATTATGAATGCAACTCCTCCTAACTTTCTGGCTGGATCTAAATGAAACTTGGTGGATTATATAACTTAAATTTGTAGATGTACATGGATCAAGGATTTTATGGTTCATCAATTTCCCTGAATTATGCCCCCTTAAACTTTGTATCTGGGGCTTATTGAAATTGCAGCCTTGTGAACACAACTCCTCCTAACATTTTGTCTTGATTTAAATAAAACTTGGTCAATGTCACCACCATAATTTGTAGGTGTACATGGATCAAGGATTTTATGGTTAATTGATTTTTGCAAGAGTTATGCCCCTTGACACTTAGTCTCTGGGTTTTTGAGTGTTCATTAATTTTTCCCTGAATTATGCCTCCTTGTAACTTAGAATCTGGGGTCCATCCGTCTGTCCATAGGTACGTACGTACATATGTCCACTTTTCTTGTGAGCACAAAAGGTTGTCTGCAAATGTTTTGAATTTGGTTCTGTCAAAATAAGTAGTCTACAATTATTTTCATGAAACAGCAGCAAAGTGGCGGCGTATATTGTGACTATGGCACTCTTGTTGAGCTTTTGGGATAGTTGTGCATCATCAACAATTCAGTGTTGCCACTGTAGACGTCACAATTTTGGATGAATAATTCTCAAACTTGCTGAAAATGTTTGTCTAGTCATGAGGAAGAACACTATTGATTATAGTAACATTCTGACCAATATCAAGTGAAAAAGGGCCTTATTAACAATTTTCTTGTAACCACTCTAGAGGTCACAATTTTGGCCCAAACTTGCATAAAATGATTTTACAGTCATGAGAAAGAATTCTATTGATTATGGTGACATTTTGACTTATATCAAGCAAAATGGGGCTTTATTGACAATTCCCTTGCAACCACTCAAAAGGTCACCATTTTGGCCCAATCTTTCTCAAACTTGCTGAATATATTTGTATTGTCATGAGGAAGAAGTCTATTGAATGCAGTGACATTCTGACCAATATCAAGCATAAAGGGGCCTTACTGACAATTTCCTTGTTGTTTCTAGAGGTCACAGTTCTGGCTCAATCTTAGTCAACCTAATTGTAAATGCTTTTATAATATACCTATAAATGATAAGTATTAAAATCTGGCCATCTAATACAACTTGAAAGAAACAAATCTGTATTCATCGTGTACCAAAAAACGTATTTGTCGAGTACCATTAACTAATTCCCAAACAACAGAATTTTAGACTGGTCCAAATTTAAAGGTATACTCCTTATTGTTTTGGAGAAGAAGATTTTAAAGATTTTCTCCTTTAATCAAAGGTATTTATTTGACCCCACAATAAAGTGCTAAATTTCAGAGTGCCGTAATTCTTTGAAGTATTATAGAAGAGGGTCAATAGGCATTGATACATGCCAAATATCAACACTCTAGGCCTAATGGTTTAGGGGAGAAGGTTTTCAAAGATTTCCTATAAAATCAGGGATTGAACAGAAAAGGGCTAATTTTCAGATAATGATAATTCTTTGAAGTATTTTGGTAAAGGGTCAATAGACTGATGATGATTTTTACCAAATATCAAAGCTCTAGGTCTTATAGTTTGGAGGGAGAAGATTTTCAAAGATTTCCTTGAGGGATTGTACAGAAAAGGGCAAATTTTCAGAGTATGATAATTCTTTCAAGTATTTTGGTAGAGGGTAATTAGATGATAATGTATAACAAATATCAAAGCTCTAGGCGTTATAGTTTGGGACTAAGATTCCTTTCTTTATTCCTATGTAAAATTAGGGATCGCACAGAAAAGGGCGAATTTTCACACTACGGTAATTTTTGAAGTGTTTTGTAAAGGGTAATTAGATGATGATATGTACCAAATATCAAAGCTCTTGGCTTTATAGTTTAGGAGGAGAAGATTTTTAAGTTTTTCACTTGGTTGCCACGGCAACCAAAATTGTTCATAGATTTCAATTCTTTGGAGTATTTTGAAAGAGCTTCACCTAAAGATCATTTCTGTGAAGTTTGGTTAAAATTCCATGATTAGTTTAGGAGGAAAAAGATTTTTTGTTAATTGTGAATGGACAGATGGACAGACCAACAATGGATGATGACCGATCACAATAGCTCACCCAGAGTACTTCTTGCTCAGGTGAGCTACAAATAGTCATCTGCAACTTATATGAATTTGGACAAGTCTAAAATTCTGTTGTCTGGTAATCGGTTAACGAACAATATGCCTTTATGTTATACTAATCTATTTTACTTCAAATGCAACGAAAGCTTTAAGATTATAGAGTGGCTCTTGAACACTCAAAACCCAGATGGTGTCACGTCCCTGATAGAAAGGTAGTGGCTGAATACCACTGCTACCCACTTTTACAGCCAGGTAGACTGAGAATGGCTATTAAGTATTTTGCCCATGAACACACCCTGGTGAAGGTGGGGCTCCAACCCATGAGCTTCAGATCACAAATCAAGCACCTACACCAGTCGGCCATCGAGGAAGTCGATGTCTACCAATTAGCATCTCAGTTTTTAAATTTGAACTGGAGATGATTTCTTTGACAATCTTGAATCAATGTTATTTTCCTGTACTGTGTGAAAACATGGGATTGTGTGGGAATGGGTTAATCAAACAAACATTGACATTGAAACTTCAAAGTGGGTCTTACTTGTGAAGATTAAGTAGTTCATAAAGCTTCTAATACTCTTTCACATATTATATATCTCTCTCTCAAAGATTTGACCAAATGAGCGACTTGCCTTTTTTTGCTTCTCACTGGTGCATTCACAACATCCTTATGACATAGCAATCATTTTGTACGTCAGTAAACAGAAAATTGTCATCAAGGCCTCTTTTCCCTTGATACCAGTCAAAATTTATAGATATTTATTACGAATCTTCCTTATGACCATACAATTTATCTAAAGCAAGTTTAAGAAAGATCAAGCTGAAATTGTGGCCTGTAGAAGACTCTTTTCCCTGTGATATGGGACTGAATGTCCTCAAATTCAATAGCGATCATCCTTATGACAATACAAACGTTTTCCACAAGTTTGAAAAAGATTGAGACAGAATTGTTATCTGTAGAGTGGTTAAAAGGCCTTTTTCCTGTGATGTGGAACAGAATGCCACCAAATTCAATATGGGTCTTAATCTTATGAACATTAAAAAATTCCAGTAAGTTTGAGAAAGATTGCGCAAAAATCTTGACCAGTGGAGTAGTACGCTCCATGTTTTGCTAAAATTTGGGCTAGTGATAAAGTTTTTGACTCCAATAGACGGAGTATCAAATTTGTCTCTGAATCTATCCACATAATTATATGAATGTCACATACACTCTGACAAATTTCAGGATTTATAGAGCCAAAAATGAAGCTCTTATGGTTTTTCAAATATTTGATCTAGTGACCCAGTTTTGGACTCTAAGTGACCCAATTTCAAACCAATCCATGAGTTTGTATAGACAAACA
The DNA here is from genome assembly GCA_946902895.1 of Fragum fragum. Taxonomy (NCBI): domain Eukaryota; kingdom Metazoa; phylum Mollusca; class Bivalvia; order Cardiida; family Cardiidae; genus Fragum; species Fragum fragum. The sequence continues at coordinate 73,371,498 of OX336365.1, read as the reverse complement.
TTTTGTCAAATTTCTTGTTGATTGAGCAAAACCTTTCTTTTAAAGTACCAACAAGGTATTCTGTAAGATTTGACTTAATGACCTAGTTTTTGACCATGATGATTTAATTTCAAACTTGACCAGAACTTTATCTAGAAAGTCATTCTAACCAATTTTTAGGTTGATTCGGGACAAGGTATTGACTTTACTGTGCCAAGAAGGCTTACTAAAATTTGAAACAGTAACCTAGTTTGTGGCCCTAGGTGACCCAATATCAAACTTGTTAGAGATTTTAACAATACAGTGAGTCTGACGTTATTCATTTCTGGTTCAATGGGCAAAAACTGTGGCCTCTAGTCTGGCCACAATGTAAATGATGAGGACAAAATATTGTATTACACAATACAAACAATCATAGCACAAGCACAAAAGCTAACCTTGGCCACATTGGCTTAGGTGAGCAAAAGTTAAGATGTTACAGTAGATCTCAGTTGCTGTTCTGTGGTAAGGTTTGATACAATTTGTTCCCCAGATACTGTTGAACTTGCTTTTCTTTGTCAAAATTTGAGGTTAAGCTTTGATAAGGGCATGAAGTTCTGTTCTTTAAGATAAAGATTTGACATTGCTATTTACCTTTAGGGTACATTCATGTTATCTCTTGTATATATACCGATTATCCCAAATATAGATTAATTTACAGGTAAAATTGATATGCCAGGTCCATGCTCCAAGGGAGCAAATCACAGGAGTTAGAACTTTCTGCTTCTGCAGTTTTGCAACCTTGTGAAAGGTGTCATCCTCTGAAAATTATTTAAAATTTGACCTATTTAACCCTTTCCTGGTTTTTGAAATTTTAGACTGGTCCAAATTGAAAGAGGATGCTTATTTTAAGCAATTTCTCCTTTTTCCACAATGTTTTCTCAAGTATAAAAATCACAGCGACGTAAAATCCCGGGTTTATCCAGGAAAGGGTTAACCCATTCCCACTTGAGAAAATTTTAGACTGGTCCAAATTGAAGAATTTAGTTGCAGATGATAATTTTAAGGTAATGAAATCTTTAATATCTTTATATTTTGGGGTAGAAAACACTGTGCAAAAAGAAGAAATTGCTTGTGACAAGCAATTTCTTCATTTTCCACAATGTTTTCCAAAGCTGTTTTATTGAGGGGCGTAAAAGGAGGGATTGAGTTGAAATGGGTTAAACACTTAAATTGTTGACGCTGCACAACTGACATGCAAGGATCACAAAAGTTCACCATGAGCATGCTGAGCTCAGATGAGCTAAAATATCTGAGCTGAAATACACTTTAGAAAACAAAAGAAGCAAACATGTATTTTCACTAAATTAGTCCATAAGGAAGGGGTTAACTGTAAATCAGGTTTATGTCATGCTGTTCCTTTTTTACCTGCACTTTTATAGGGTCAAACCAGTTTCAACACTATCAAATGTTAGACCGGTCCAAATTCAAAGGAGATGCAGAAGACAACTTCAAGCTTATGAAATTTTTTATATATCTCTCTTGGGGTTAGAAAACATTGTGGATAATGAAGAAATTGCTTGTGACAAGTAATTTCTTCATCTTCCGCAATGTTTTCTAAGGCTTTCATATTGAGGAGCGTTTAAAAGTGTCATTTTGTGGGAATGTGTTCATTCTTTCTTAAACTAAACAATATAGGTAGTACATCTAGATCTACAAAATATATTAGGGATGGTAACGAGTACCAATTTTACTAATCGAGTACTCGGTCACCCTTCCGATCGAGTACTCGAATACTCGAATAGAAACGTCGTCTTTTTGTTATAGTCTCTGTGTTTCAAACATATTCATATGCGATTTATGCAGCATAGCTTCGGTCAAAATGTATTTTTAGAATACATTTGATCAGTACTTTATTTGAGAAAAACGGAAAATTGTTAGATATGTGATGAGAATTACAGAAAGTGTCAAAATCTTTCCATTAAACTTCATTAAACTCATTAAAAAAAAAATCCGCAAAGTCGGGATGATTGTGCATACTCGTGGTGCTGTAAGTCAGTTCCGAAGAACAAAGTGTACATTTTACGGTCTTGTCGTCGGCTGCTCGCTTGAAGTGCTTCCATACTATAGACTTAGCAGGAGGCATTGTTGGACTTTCTGAAATTTATTTGTGGTATGATCGTGAGTGAGATGATTCTTCTTCGGGTAACAGATAGCCGTAGAATGAAATATTTAAAATAATCCAATAATCGGCCAATTGAATATTGCCATAACCAATCAAATCAAAAGGTAAATCTTACGGACGTCCAATTAAAATGCACCGGTCAAAATCAGAGTAAAGAGCGCCGAAGGTGCGAAAATTTATGACATTGTTTGACAGCGAGAACAATAGCTGCTGGCACTTGATTGGCAATATCGAGGGATTAGATAATCGGCAGACGACCAGGTGTTACAAACTCTACCCTTTGCACTGTACAGTGTTGGAAAAGAGCGATCGATATTTTGAGAAAGTATCAAAACTTGAGTGTGGAAACGAATTTTTATTTTTTGCCGATTACTCGATTAGTGATATTGGTAATCTATACTCGGACGTTCGATCGAGTACTCGATTAATCGAGTACTCGTTCCCATCCCTAAAATATATATTGATGTTCTGGAATTAGCTTTCAAATCCTTATTTCACAGAATATCAATTCCTAGATGTACAGAAGATATGCATGGTGTTTTACCCTATGTCTGAACAAGATACAGACAAGAAGATAGCATTGTGGGTTAGAACAGTATAAGTGAGTTTTTAACCCTTGTCCTGCTGAATATTGATCCTTTCTTCACAAAAATTTTATTTAGAATAATTCCTCAACACAGTAAGAACAGGCAGGTACTCTAGACTAGGATCAGACTGTATGTCTGTGCAGGCTGATCTTAGTCTACACACCTGCCCAAGTCATTGTCAAACAGGAATACTCTGGGATCAGCATTACAAGGGTTAAAACTTATTCCCATGCATATCTGCTTTTTTGTTCCCACCCATCCCGTCCTCCTGGAAAAAGCTGTTGAAAACACTGTTGACCTTGAAGAATCTTCTTGTGATAAGAAAGTTCTTCAACGTCAACTATACTTTCTACTCTAAAAGACAATGATTTTAAAAAATTCATCAACTTAAAATTGTTTGGCTTCTTAGAAATTGGTCTAAAATTTGGTTGTCAGGTAATAAGTTAAGCCAACATAGCAATAGACAACCAAGTAACAGACTTCACAGAAAGTATGCAATGCCCCTGATCTGCTAGTGACATATTCTTTGCATATAATAGTCTAAGTTCAGCATAATTAACCCTTTCCTGTAAAATCACTGGTTTTTACGCCCTTGTGTTTTTATACTTGAGAAAACATTGTGGGAAAAGAAGAAATTGCTTGTCACAAGCAATTTCTTCTTTTTCCACAATATTTTCTACTCTACTGAATGGTTATTTTTCAAATTAAATCCAAAATAAATTTTCGTCTGCAAAACCTTTGAATTTGGACAGGTTGAAAAAATCTTAAAACAGGAAAGGTTTAATTGTCATGCTAAATAATTGCATTAATATCAATGGGATGACAGCATAGTAAGCAATACTTGTAAGTCAATATTTCTTTCATAAAATAAATCTCATATAAAACAATTGTTTGAAAGGTACAAGCAGGTGTTGTAGACTAAGATCAAACTGCACACATGTGCAGGCTGTTCTTTGTCTTCCTCCGGCGAAAACAGGAATATTCCTGTTTGAGCACGACAGAAGCTCTCAAAACGGTAGTAATTCCTTGATAAGAACAAGGGTTAATTTGATTTTAAAGGCTCATTCCTTGGTGGTTTTCATAGGATTATGAGAGTATCAGAAGTGGGAAGAAAATTTAACACTAACATTAAATGTCACACCTACTGTTATCAGTCATCCTGTCAATATGGAAGTTATCTCTCTTTGTCATGGCTACCATGTTGATTTTAACCCTTTCCTGTATAATCACTGATTTTTACGTGCCTGTGTTTTTATACTTGAGAAAACATTGTGGAAAAAGAAGAAATTGCTTGAAACAAGCAATTTCTTCTTTTTCTACAATATTTTCTACCCTACTGAATGATCATTTTTAAAATAAATTCAACTTTGAATTGTTGTCTGCAAACCTTTGAATTTGGACCAGTCAAAAATTTCAAAAAACAGGAAAGGGTTAAACAGCTTTCTACAATTTCAACCAACACCAGGAGTCTTGGTTTTGCACATTTTTAAGATCAATCAATAAACCCATTACTACATAATAAATTATAGACTGGTCAAAACTTTAAAAAGTTGCAGAGGGCAAATTCAAATGATGTAATTCTGAAAATCGTCTTCTTTGCTGGTAGAAAACATTGTTATAATTTTCTTTATTTTCCACAATGTTTTCCCAAACTGTTTTCTTGAGGGGCATCAAAAAGCATTACTGTAGGAAAGAGTTAACTTCTTGACCTTTTGAAAGTAAGGTACTAAATTTTTGATGATAATATTTAATCATTCCCACTCAAAGATGCTTTTAGACCCCCAAAAGAATAAAAGCATTAGAAAAAGTTGTGGAAAATGAAGACATTGCTTGCTACAAGTGATTTCTTCATTATCTACATTGTATTTCTTCTCAAAAAGTAAAAGAAACAAAATGTGTTTGTGATACACAATGCCCCCGCCATACAAGAGTGTTGGGGGGGTGCGTTTGACCTTGGTATGTGACCTTGACCTTATCACATGACCTTGACCTTGCCATGAGGAGATGCGTATTAAGGAGATGTATCATCATGCCAAATATGAGCATTGTATCTTGAATAGGCTGGTAGAAATTGGCAATGTTAAGTTTTTGGGTTAAGTTTTCCAGACAGACAGAAAGACTCAATAATGGACAGACAGACGGACAACAGTAAAACAATATGCCTCCAATCTTTCTATGCGGGGCATAAAACATTCATAACTTTCAAATTGTCATCTGCAACTCCTTTCAATTTGGACTGGTGTATAATTTTACCATTTGGTGATGGGTTAATAATTTTATAGCATTTCCCTTAGGGATTAAAGCTTTGAGAAAACATTGTGGGTGATGAGGAAACCTCTAGTTTACATGCTGCTAATTGACAGAAGCTCTCCACTAAAAACAATGTGGAGGAGGACGCTAAATTTACCAATAATGGAATCGGAAGGATTGTCAATAAACTAGGATTGACCCGTTTCTACTTTTTTTAAGGCAAACTCGTCTCCTAAAATTGTGCTTCAAGACTGAAGACTACTATAAAATTTGGGATTTAAATGAAAGAAAATCTGTGAATATGGTGATTTTTACCAAATCAAACACAAACCTGTTTATTTACCCTCCATACGAAGCAAGAGGCCCACAGGGCCTTATCAGTCACCTGAGTCCAAAGAGCACAAAAACAGAACCACCAGATGATGTTTCCAACCAAATATCAAAGCTCTAGCCTTCCTATTTGGGAGAAAAAATAATTAAAGTTTTTTCCTATAAAATCCCATGTTAAACTTGTGACATACAGGAAAGGGCTAATTTCGACCCTGGGGCCATAATCAAGCTTCATAGAGGTCCACAAGATGATGACACATAACAAATATCAGAGCTGTAAGTCTTTTGGTTTGGTAGAAAAAGACTTTAAAATTTGTCATCATATAAGCTTATGCCCCCCCCAAGAGCAGCCATTTCTCAACAGATCTTTTTTCTAGTACAAACTTTAAAGTCCTTGCCCTAAAAACTCTAAATACCAAACTATGTGAATCCAATCCAAGAACCGGTTCATGACAAGAAGATTTTTAAAGATGTACCCTTTTTTGGCCCTTAAGGAGGCTCAAAAGGACTCTTCATGACGTGTACAAATCTGGAAAGCTTTCCCATGGGATGCTTCCTACCAAGTTTGGTTGAAATCCATCCAAGGGTTCTTGAAAAGGGGTGATAAAATGTAAAAAGTTAACAAGAAGCACAGTCAGCAAAAAGCACGATGATGGACAAAACACAATTGCAATAGGTCAACATGACCTTTGGTTAGGTGACCTAAAAGCTTTGAAAACTTTGTAACAAGCAATACCTTCAATGCCATATTGTTTTCAATGCTAAGAGACAAAGAGTTGTATTGTATTTAATCAATTTAATTCACATTTTCAATTCCTTAGAAATTGGACCAATCTGAGATTTTGCTGTTTGGTAATGACTGAAGAATATCATGACCTTGATGAGAACATAAAGCCAATTAACGTTCTTTATCATTAGAAGTTTTTAAACCTACTGGACCTCTGTCTCAACAAATTTAAAAACAACAATAGTAAATGCATCATAACTCCAGCATGTTCCGGATGATAATGGAAGATTAACCCTTTCCTGTTTAATCCCTTGTTTTTACGTCCCAGTGATTTCATAATTGAGAAAACATTGTGAAAAAACAAGAAATTGCTTGTAATAAGTAATTTCTTCTTTTTCCACAATATTTTCTTCCCTACTGAATGATTATTTTTCAAATAAATCAACTTTAAATTTTCGTCTGCAAAACCTTTGAATTTGGACGAGTCTAAAATTTTGCAAAACAGGAAAGGGTTAACACCATGGCTTATATTCATCCATTTTTGGTATTTTTTTAATCATCTACAAAGGTGATAGTAATGTATAAATACTACAAAGGGTCTTCATGTTCTCAAACAATGTAACAGATTTTTCATGACCCTCAAGAAAGAAGCTCTTGAAAACATTCCAAAAATCAAGGAATTGTTCCAAGCATTTTCATCATCTGCATGCAGTGTTTTCCATCAAAGCATGACAAAGATTTTAAAAGTTTCATTTACTAAAATATTGTCTACAGCTTCTTCAAATTTGGACGAGTCTAAAATTGTGTCGTCTTGCAAAGGATTAATTATTCCATATTGAAATCCAAATAAAATCCACCATCTGGAGATCTGAAGAACTAGTCAAAGGTGTCAGCCCACTCTGCCTTTGCCTGACATTCAGACTGCAATTCAATACATCGCAGATCACTTAGATATTCAACAGTCATTGCCTTTTAAGTTTAATAACTTGTATTTCTTTTTGTTTTAATAACAAATTTATTACATCACTATTGTGGGAGGTTTCCACTTCCTGCATGATTTGTTAACCCATTACCAGATAGCAAAGTTTTAGACTGGTCAAAATTGAAATGAGTTCAAGGTGACAATTTCAAGCTTTTGAAATTTTGGATTTTCCACATTTACGATAGAAAACATTGTAAACATTTTCCACAATGTTTTAAAAAGTTTTTTTTTTATTGGGGACGTCTAAAAGTGTCACGATGACCCTTTTCAAAGTCTCTGAGGAAAACAATTGGGTAAACATTGTGTAAAAAAAGAAATTGCTTGAAACTTCTTCTTTCTACCCAGAAAGTTGAAAAACTCTAAATTTTATCAACTTTACATTGTTGTCTGCAACTCCTTTCAATTAGGACCAGTCTGTTATTTTGCCTTTTGGTAAAGGGTTAAGTACACAATCGTGAACCAGCTGGGTATTTGCATTCTGTCTGTAAGAATGGACTGATATCTCTGTCAACCAAAAATCAATTGATCCATGAGGTAATTCATTCAGACAGGAGGTGCATTATGCATGTTGACCTCTGACATGCATGTAATTTATTTTGTAGTTGACAACTTAACCTATTCCCACTCAAGCCCTCCTATTTACGCCCCTAAAGGAAAAAAGCGTTGGAAAACATTGTGGAAAAAGAAGAAATTGCTTGATATAAGCAATTTCTTCATTTTCCACAATGTTTTTACCAAAAAAGATGAAAAAAATAAAATTTCATCAACTAGGAATTGAAGTCTGCAGCTTCTTTCACTTTGGACTAGTCTAAAAATTTGTTGTGTTGGAATGGGTCAAATGTTGTAGCTACAGCTTATTGGAACAATTGTTACCACATTAAGGTTGTCCACTAAAATTTATGAAACTATTTGCTAAACTTTTAACCTATTACCAGATGATATTATTTTAGTCTGGTCCATATTCAAACAGGTTCACTTGGAACACAGCCACCTACAGCCATGTATCAATCAAAGTACTGAAAAGACTGTAAGCTAGCAAAGCATAGTTTTGTTTAGTAATCTTTTATGTCAAAGGTTATCATAATAAATAAACAAGGTTAAAGTAACCCAGGAGTTTACCCATTACAACATGACAAAATCTTAGACTGGATGAAATTGAAAGAAATGCAGGCAACAATTTCAAGTCAGTAGAATTTGGTAGAAAACATTGTGGAAATTGAAGAAATTGCTTGTTACAATCAAGCAATTTCTTCATTATGTCCTCAATGTTTCCAAAGCTATTTGGGTAGGAGGTATATACAAGGATCAGTCTGTGCACATCTGCAGTCTGATCTTCGTCTAAACTACCTGCTTGCCCCTTTGAGACAAGAATGGCTTATAAAATTAATTTTTCAAAAGAAATATTATCTTGCAACTTGTGCCTCCGGAGATAGCAGTGCTTTGATTATAGTGCGATTCTGAACAGGATTTATTTAGCATGGCAAGGGTTAATCTTTTATTACTAGTATGATATAAGCTATGCATATATTAACCCATTCCCACACAGTGACACTTTTTTACAAGAAAACAATTGTGACAAGCAATTTCTTAATTTTCCAAAATGATTTTTATTCAAAAAGTCTCAAATTTATTAACCTTGTTGTCTGCTGCCGTCATCATAGCGCAGTTGGTAGCGCGTCGGACTGTCAATCTAGAGGTCCCGGGTTCGATCCCCGAAGGCGGCAGTCATCAATTCAGACTATTTGTCTCTCACCAATGGGTCGATAATTGTAGACCTATGTGGGATAGCAGCTGGAGGCTAGGAAAGGATGTAATGGTAGTGCTGGTGTGAGAAATACCAGGATTCCATTGTTAGGTGCTCCAGCCACCGCAATATAACTGAAAGATTGTTGAAAGTGGCGTAAAACCCTATTCAAACAACAAACAAAACATTGTTGTCTGCAACTCCTTTCCACATGTCTAAAATTTTGCAATGGGTTAAGAAAATATGTTCACTCAAAGAAAATTTGATACTTTAGTGAAAGAAACAATTGCTCTCTTTATATAAAGAAGTCGAAGCAAAATGGGATTGGTAGGTTGAGAATCTTAACCCATTCCCACAAAATAAATGACACTTTTTGACACCCTTAACCCATTCCCACAAAATGACGCTTTTTGATGTCCCTTAAAAAAAACATTTGGGTAAACATTGTGTAAATTGAAGAAATTTCTAGCAACAAGCAGTTTCTTTATTTTGCACGTTTTCTAACCAGAAGGTAGACCAGAAAGTAGAAAAAAATCTAAATTTTCATAAACTTCTAACTGTTGTCTGGAAACCCTTTCAATTTGGACCAGTCTAAAATTTTGCAATCTGGTAATGGGTTAGGAAAAAACATTTGCAAAAACATTGTGTTAAATGAAGAAAGTGCTTGTAACAAGCAATTTCTATATTTCCACAATATTTTGCAATCTGGTAATGGGTTAGGAAAAACATTTGCAAAAACATCGTGTTAAATGAAGAAAGTGCTTGTAACAAGCAATTTCTTCATTTCCACAATATTTTCTACCTAAAAGATGAAAATCTTAAATTTCATTAATTTTAAATTGTTGTCTGCAGCATCTTGGAGTTTGGACATATCTAAAATTTTGCCAGCTGGTATTGATTGAGTTAACCTTGTTAAGGTCAACTAATGTGGAGGCAACAACTAGTCCAAAGTATAAGGTACAAAACTTAAAGGACTCTTTTAAATGTCAAATACTAAGATAAGGACTAGATTGAGGGCTCTCACAGCTAAAATTATACATTTGTATCTATTCAGCATTAATTTCATTCTCAGTTGCAGCAAGTAACAACAAGTTCGGTCCAGAAATATGTACTAAATAAAATTTCTCCAAACAGTTGTAAAAAAATAATAGATTTTGTAATGGGTTAATCAAGCCTATTGGTAACATGTGCTTTCATCATATAACCATAACTCATTGAAATACAGTATGGCCTAACTGATAAGCCAAAGTATATCAATGAAAATTTCAATGCGAGAAATTGAATCCGGTACTAAATATGTCCTACATTTCTCAAACCTATATTTTCTGAAGTCCTTCATTTGTAGTTCCCACATAGCTTTTGGATTATTTCTTGACAAAATGGCTTTTGGGAGCAATGTTGGAATGCCTTTTTTTAAGCAATTAGCCCTTTACCAGACAACAAATTTTTAGATTGATCCAAATTATTAGATGTCGAAGATGACAATTCAAAATACTTTTAAATTGAAAAGTAACATCCGTACAGAATAGAAAATATTCTTTTTTAACAATGGTTTCCCAACATTATTATTAGGGGCATAAAAAGTTTTGTGTGGTAATAGGTTAGATTGTATTGCAACAAATATCAGGTTAGTTCAAATACATGTAGTTTCCTCTTGCAAAGCATACATTACAAGAGAGCTCCCAAGCTAGAGTGGGAAGCTTAGTCTCAAACCAAAAAACTATCAGCTCAGCTAGAACATTATGAAGTGAATCTGCAATGCCAACCAACATCTTTAATCTAGAGAGCTCACCAGCATGTCTGTTTCAGCACTGATAGCCCCGAGAGCTGTCAAAGCCAAACAAAACAGCCCAGAAAGCTGTCAAACCAAAGAATTCAAGCCCAGATTTAGCTGCCAATTTCAGCCAAATCATGCAAATCTAGAAAGTTGTCAAGCCAAAATATGCAAATCTAGTAAGTTGTCAAAGCCAAAGAATGCAAGCCCAGAAAGCTTTCGAGCCAAAGAAATGCCAGTTCACCAAAGAATGCTAGCTCAGAAAGCTGCCAGGCCAGAGAAAGCTGTCAAGCAAGATTGCTATCAATCCAGGGACTGTCCCAGGAAAGCTTTATAGAAGAGCTCTATATCTCATCAATATTTCAAGAAGTAATGGCTTGCTTATAGCCAACATGTAATACATTTCAATCAGACAGGAAAAGTCATACCGTCCACATTACACTGGTGTCATATAGAAAACAATTGATTTTTCTCATCACTAGTTCTTAACTTTGCTCTACTCTTTGCTTTTCTGTCCATCATTTTTCTCTCAATTCTGCTCAATCCTGTTTACTACATGACTCTCAAGAAAAGTTTGCTTGTGAGATATTTTTTTTTTATTACCTACAATGTAGATTAAGACAAAGATTTTTAACTTAATTATGTTGTCTGCTTTTTAACTTGAACAAGTCTAAAATTTTGTAATCTGAAATAGGTTAATAACTTGCACATCTGTGAATAGCATCAATCTTAAACTTTTTTTTCAAACTAGGCTTTCAAAAGTTTAAACAAAACAAGACTTACTGGTTTATCATTAATGCAGATTTTATGCAACTGCCATGTAATAGCAACAAGAATCATAGAATTACCTCAATTTATGAGTATGTATGTTGTGTGTCTTATTCTTGTCCGATTCTTGTCAGAGTATATTTCTGGTTACCTAGCTTTTCACCCCATGTGACCCAATTTTGGACTGGTCTGAGGTAGACAATTGAGCCAAAAATGTTGCCTCTAGAGTGAACATGTGGTAAATTTTATGCCTGATGATGGACATAGACCAATATTCCTAATACCAGTTTGTCAGATGAGCTAAGACATAGGCATCATCTTTGATTTTGCTTGATTTTGATTTTGACTAATTTGACATTCTAAAATGACCTCATATTATCATATAATCATACTCATTATATAACAAATAAATCTGATAGACAATAGACTGCATGCAACTTGATGTATCAATGTAGAAGCATAAAAATGTTTTGTTTTCCAAAACAAGCTAAGGAAAAATCAGTTGTACAACCTTTTTTCACAGCTGCTACTTTTATACCTAAACTATCATGTTAATATCAAAATTTAATATGTAAAACTTCTTGTTCTCTCTATGTGTCCTATCTAGCTCACCTGAGCACAATGTGCTCAAGGTGACCTTTTGTGATCTAGCTGTGTTGGACGTCCATTATCCATTGTTTGTCAACATCTAGCACTCTAGGGGTCAAAAGTTTTGCTTCAAGTCTTGAAACTTGGTAAGAATGCTTGTCCCAATGAAACCACAAACAAGTTCCACAATGAGGTCTAAAACTAGATCAATAGGTCAAATCTTTGAATCTCTTGTGTGCAATCAGGTGTTGTTTTTTTTGTCTGGAGAGTCTCGATATTTGATCAGAATGTTGGTCTTCATAATATATCAGTCATGTTCAATATTGGGTCATTCCAGGTAAAAAAAACTAGGTCACTAGGTCAAATCTTAGAAATACCTTGTGTGCATCTTGAAGTACTAAAATCAGTAGTTGTGGATCAGTATTTTGTTTGAAAACCGATTCTATAAACAGCTCTAGCTTGAAAAGGACAAGCAGGTGGTCTAGACTAAGATCAGACTCACATAATTATGTGCCTCCTGCCAAAACAGGAAAATACCAGGTTCAGCATGACAAGGGTTAACAATGTCTCCAGCAAATTCAATATTAGGTCACATGGAATCAATAACTAGGTCTCTGGGTCAAACCTTTGATATACTAAGATCAGACTCACATAATTATGTGCAGGCTGATCTTTGTCAATACCTCCTGCAAAAACAGTAGTATTCCAAGTTCAGCATCACAAGGGTTAACAATGTCTCCAGCAAATTCAACATTAGGTCACATTGAATCAATAACTGGGTCAAACCTTTGATATACCTTCTGTGCTCTCTACATGTGCAATATAAAAAGCAGATTTATCTTCATATTTGTTCTAAATAATTGCTTTTATAATATCTTGATCAAGTTGGATATTCAGGGTTTGATGGGGTAAATTAAGAATGTCACTAGGTAAAATCTTAGAAATACCCAATGTGTGCTCTCTAGCCGTAGTGAGAGTTTGGACCCTCTCACCGGGCCATTTTTAACCCAAGGGGCACAATTTGAACACATTGGATTGATTGATCGATTAATTATGTGCTGCTGTCAGGGCTTGAACCCATGACTACCAATGATTGAAGTTTGGGAGTCTGAAGCGCTATCGACTGCGCTATGACGGCGGCTTTGAACACCTTGAATTGATTGATTGAATGGGGTTTAATGTCACTTTTAAAAGTATTTCAGTCATTACAATTGCGGCAGCCAGAGCACCTAACAATGGATTCCTGATATTTCTCACACCAGGACTACCACATCCTTTCCTAGCCTCCAGCTGCTATCCCACTTAGGTTTACGATCCATTGGTGAGAAACAAATGTCGGAAAGGATATGTGCGGCGGTCTTGGATCAAACCCACGACATCCAATGATTGTTAATTGGGAGTCTGATCCGCTACCGACTGCGCTATGACGGCAGCTTTGAACACCTTGGAAGACATTCATCTAGTTATGTTACAAAACAAAATACAAATGCACTCAGATTTATAATTTTTTTGAAGTTGCTATTAATTGATATTTTTTTCCTCAAATTTGGACTCCTGGAGAGGGGCTTTCTTTGAACTTAAGGGGCATCATATGAACATTCTTGACGTAATGGTTTTCTCATTCGTTTTTCTTGAGGGGTGTCAAAAAGCTTCATTGTGTGGGAACGGGTTAAGCACACTGTGCTCGTAGGTAAACTAACAGAAGGTCAAGACAGAAAGATATAAATAGTTGCACCATCATGTATTAGAATATTGAAGCTAGAAGAAGCCATTGACATATAATCCCGCTTTTTGACACTCTGAAAAAACACAGTGAGAAAGGGAGAAACTGCTTGCTACAAGCAAATTCTTCTTTTGTCAGTGTTTTATCTCCATTTTAGATTTTTTTTATTTTCAGTCTTTGGAATATATGAACTTCTATCTATTTTAACCAGTCTAAAATTTTGTCATCTGGTAATGGGTTAACGGCAAATTATAGCTACAAATTTAAATCAAAACATGATTAGTCATTTACAAAGAAAGATATGATCAGATGCACCATCTGCAATAGAATTAACAATGTAAGAAGAGGCACTTAACCCATTCCAACTCAAGCCCTCCTTTTTACGCCCCACAAGAAAAAAGCTTTCGAAAACATTGTGGACAATGAAGAAATTGCTTGTAACAAGCAATTTCTTCATTATCCACAATGTTTTCTATCCCAAAAGACAAAAAAAAAAATAAAATTCCATCAACTTGAAATTGTCGTCTGCAGCTTCTTTCAATTTGGACTGGTCTAAAATTCCATTGTGTTGGAATGGGTTAACCTCATAATCTGTGAAAGTAATGAGTCAATTACACTAAACATTATTAGCTAGACCTGAAAAGGAGCTTATTTCATGCATGCCGCAAATCAATACAATAAGAAAATGGCCATTATTAATGAACGTTATCTAAACAGTGTAGCAAATGAAAATGACATTAATCTGTGACAATGAAATCAATAGACTGGTATTAGAATTTATAAAGCCCCGCGACAGCTGTGAGAAACAGCTTCATATTGTTTTATACATGTTAATGTGAAACCCGGGTAAGACTATAAACTCTTAATTTCAAGAAGTGAAAGACTCTGTTTTAAAGCACTAAACCTATGCTGTAGAAACGCACTACAAGTGTCTAGTTGAGAAAGTTACAATGAGTTCCTGCAACATAAGTTTGTTAGAGGAATGCAAGGTTAATTGTCATGAAATAAATTGTTATCTAATTTATCTTGATCCAATTTGTTAATACATGCAGATCACAAGGCTATTAATATGGAATACAAATTGTTGAATAAACCCACATTTACTTATTTATTTACCTTACTTGACATTGCATGACAAAACAACTCCTTCAAAGGCTAATTTTACACTTAGTTATAGTAAATTAAGACTTTAACCCTTGTCATTCTGAATAAATCCTCCTCAGAATTGCATTAAAATCAAAGGGCTGTAAGCACTAGTAGTGGATCAATATTTATTTTGAAAAAAATATTTCAGAAGCAACTTTGGATAAAAGAGATAAACAGGTGTTGTAGACCAAGATCAGACTGCACTTATATGCAGAACAATTGTTTTATATACTCCTTGCCCAAACAGCAATATTCCAGGTTCAGCATGACAAGGGTTAATTAACACATTCCAACACGGTGACACTTTAACCCCCCCCCCCCCAAGAAAAGCATTTGGGAAAACATTGTGTAAAATGAAGAAATTGCTCGTTACACAATGTTTTCTAAAAATTTCATAAGTTTTAAATTGTTGTCTGCAATGTCTTTCATTTTGGACCTGTCTTTTATTTCGCAGTCTGGGAAAGGATTAATATATTAGATTACTATACTCCAACTACAATTGCGAAAATTGTTGATGAGCATCTATTAGTTCTATTCAACAATTAGAATGATGAAGGAAAAGGAAAGTTCAATAAACCTGTTAAATTCTGTAATGACCATGATCTAAACCTTGACATTGACCCTAAAACCGACAAAGACTGATGAGAGCATGAAATCTCCTTAACCCTTATCATGCTGAACCCAGAATATTCCTATTTGCAGGCAGTATAGACAAAGATCAGCCTGCACATATGTGCAGTCTGATCTTTTTCTACACCACCTGATTGTCCCTCATTCAACCAATATTGTTTATGAAATAAATTTTCAAAATGAATATTAACCTAAAATTGGTACTCCCAGTGCTTTAAGCCCTTTGATTTTAAATTAATTTTGCAGAGTATTTTATTCAGCATGACAAGGGTTAATGGGAGAGAGACCACATAGATAGTTTTCAAACAAAGTTCATCTGTGACAATCACCTTAGAATTTTGTTTTTTGCAAAACAGGTTTGTGAAACACCACATCCCTGTAACAGGCTTTTTATCAGAAATGAGACCTTGATAAAGGACCTTGACCTCAATGGATGACCTAAACCCTAAAAACCAACTATTTCAAATATGAGCCTTGTATCTTGATGGCTTGAATAAATTCAAAATATCAAGTTTTTACATTAAGTTGACCTCGATAAGTGACCTTAATTGATTGATGACCTTGACCAATCAATTAGAAACTGACATGATGTCATGATTCCCCATACTAGTGACCCCATGACACTGCAGAATATTACCTTTTTAGCATTGCCCTGACAAATTTATTGCATCATTTTTTTCTGCTAGCACTTCAAAAGGTTAGGGAATGACCAGGAATTCCCATGTGGGGTTGATTTCAAAATTGTGTATTACACTGCCTCTTCCCTGATACAATTCTGTAGAAGATATTCAACATTACAAAGTTTAGGCTCTCTTTGTCCATGCATCACCAAGTACTTATTTAAGTTGCTTTTTTCTATAAATATAGGAGCTTTTTTTTACAAAATCAGAATTCATCCCTTGATTAATGTTTAAAATGGGACATAACCCTTCTACAAATGTGTCAAGAGTAACCATCCTTGACTAAATTGGTTACATGTTTTCAAAAACATGTTAACAAAAAGAAAATGAAATTATCAAAGATTTCCAAGTCAACCATCAAGAAAAAGGGTCAGACTAATGATTAACCTATAATATTTCATTTACAAAGCAAGGGTTTTTACCAGCTCAGTGTAATGTATCTCTTGACAGTAAAAGCAGAAAAATACTGTTACACACAGTTTCATTCATACTTGACACTTCTTATTATCTGATACTCTTAACCCTTGTCATGCTGTATAAAATCCCTTTTGAAGTTGCATTAAATCAAAGGGCTGAAAGTACTGGTAGCACTTGTTGTACAATCATCAATGTTTCTTTTGAAAATTAATTCCATAAACAACTCTGGCAGGAAAAGTACAAACAGGAGGTGTAGACTAAGATCAAACTGCACTTATGTGCAGGCTGACCTTTTTCTACACCTCCTGCCGTAACCAGAATATTACGAGTTCAAAGGACAAGGGTTAACAATTATCCCCAAATACATCAATTTATTTTGCATATTTATAGAAATTTAACCATTCCTGCTGGATAAATTTGATGTTCAGTGTGTCAGTATTAATGTTCCAACAATTTTCGAAGATTAATGTTAGTCTCATTTTCAGATGCCCATATGGATAAACCTTAAACCCTTATCATGTTGAACCCGGAATATTCTGGTTTTAGCAGGAGGTATAGACAAAGATCAGTCTGCACATAAGAGCAATCTAATCTTGGTCTATACCTCCTGCTTGTACTTTTCCTGCCAGATTTGATTTCTAAAAGAAATATTTATTATTGAACAATTTCTATCAGTGCTTTCAGCCTTTTGATTTCACAGCAATTCAGTAGGGTATTTTATATAGCATGACAAGGATTAAATCTAAAGCTACTTTGTACCAGGAAGCCTAAAACCAGATAAGTTATGCCAACACACATTACATTTTATACCACTATTAACAGACATGTTCTCTTTCAGTGCATACCTGGAGAAATTTTGTCAATGCATGTTGATTTTTGATAATGACAAGGTCAATGTCACTTTACAAGGTCATTCTGTAAATGTACAGATGTTAGTGTTTCTCTACTACATTTCAATTTCTATTCTTTTGTTTCTTTTTTGTGTGTGTGTGTGCATCACATTAATTTGGAAATTGAAACTCTTTTTTTTTAAACTTTGACACCTTTTGCAGGTGGGACAAGAAGCCACCACAAGTCTAAATTAACCCATATTCCCGTTCTTTAAAAACAATTTCCCTTTTTACCCACACAACCTTGCTTTTCTATGCCCTGAAGAAATGTGCTTATAAAAAACTTTGTGGGAAAAGGAGAATTGCTTGCAAAAAGCAATTTCTCTTTTTCTCACAATGTTTTATACTATAAATGCTACACATCATCCAATTTTAGCACACCCTGATAATGTGGTCTGGAACTTTTTTCATTTGACTATTACAAATTAACCCATACCCACATGACAAAATTTTAGACTGGTCCAATTTGAGAGAAGTTGCAGACAACTATTTCAAGCTGTTGAAATTAAACCCTTTCCTGTTTGTTAGATTTTAAGACTGGTCGAAATTGGAAGAGGTTGCAGATGACAATGAAAATAGGATGCAATTTGAAATGAAGCCATCATATGTGGTATAAAGTATTGTGGAAAAGGGAGCAATTACTTGTCACAAGCAATTTCTTCTTTTTCAAGAATATTTTTTCAAGTATAAAATCACAGTGATGTAAAAACGCGGGTTTGTACAAGAAAGGGTTAAAAGATCTTTGTCTTTTAGAGAAGAAAACATTGTGGACATGTCACAAGCAATTTCTACATTGTACACTGTTTACACATGTTTACTAATGCTATTTTCTACATAGGTGTAAAAAAGCAGGATTGTGATGGAATGGGTAAACCCATTCCCACTCAGTGACGCTTTTAGACGCCCTAAGACAAAAAGCTGTAGAAAACATTGTGGAAAATGAAGAAATTGCTTGTCACAAGCAATTTCTTCATTTCCCACAATGTTTTCTACCCAGAAAGTTAATAAAATCCAAAATTTCATAATCTTTGAATTGTCGTCTGCAACTTCTTTCAATTTGGATATGTCTCAACTTCTATCATGTGGTAATGGGTTAATAGGTAAAAAGGGGAGGTAACTTATCTCCTCGTGCTGTGCCCAGCCTAGATAAGAATTAAGAGAGGGGTATTATCACACTAATATCTTTTCATATATGGCCTAAATACACTACTATAAACTGTGTCAAATCTAACTGTCAGTCTTACAAATCTATTCATGTAGACTTGGATGAATTATTATTTGTCTACCTTTTACCCTTAACTTTTAATTCATGCCTTTACTCAAATAATAAACACATTAACTGAACACAACATCTAAGACTGGTCCAAATTCATTGAAGATTTGATTGCAAGATAAGAAGGGTAGAAAACATAGTAAATAAAGAAGAAATTACTTGTTTAAAGCAATTTCCTTCTGTTTCTTGAAATATTTTCTATTTCTTAAGTTCTCATTTCTATTTCATTTTGATTGATGTCAGACTCCTAAGCATATGGTCCAAGGTTCAATCCCCAGTCACAGCAAATATCCTGTCTGACATTTGTCTCCTACCCATTGGTGTATAATCGTAATGCTTTACAGTGGGATAAGCAGCTGGAGACTCTGAACAGATGTAGGGAAGGATGAGAGTTCAAGTTGATGAAATTTAATTTAATTTTTTTTTTCTTTTAGGGTCAAAAACATTACAGAGGATGAAGAAATGTGTTGTATCAAGCAATTGCTTCATTTCCCACAATGTTTTCCAAATCTACTTCTTGAGGGCATCATACAGGGTCTTTGTGTGGGAATGTCTTAACCCATACCCATATAATGACTCTTTTTGATGCCCCTATTATTGGGGAAATATTGGGAAAAACATTGTGTAAAAAGAAGAAATTGCTTGAAGCATGTAATTTCTTTATTTTCCACAATGTTTTCTACCTAGAAAATTGAAAAGAAAAATCTAGAATTTCAATAACATCAAATTTTTGTCTGCAACTCTTTTAAATTTGGTTTGTTTGTTTGTCTGGGGTTTAAGGCTGCTTTGAACAATTTTTTCAGTCATATCACAACAGCTGGAGCACCTAACAACAGTTTCCCATTATATTTTGTACCAGTACCACTATATTCTTTCCTATCCTCCAACTGCTATCCCACTTAGGTTTACAATTATCCACCCATTGATGAGATACAAATGTCATGGACCAGCCTAAAATTTTGCCATTTGGTAATGGGCAATGGAGTAAAATGTTAACAATGAAACATTATAATGTAGTGCTGATAAGCCTTTCTGCTAAATACACTATCTTTCTACAAATTTATGTAGAGAATGTAGATAAGGGGCCACTCATCTCTTGTTTATCCCCACAACATAACTCTTTTTATCATGCTCTCTCTTTTTACCACTGGCTGATCAGATTGTGATAAATTTTCAACGCTGATTTTTGTTGGTTTTATTACCTAAGATTTAACCCATTCCCACACACTTTTGATTTTCAAGGCCCCCTCAAGAAAACTCTTGAGAAAAACATTATATAACTATCAATTAGTTCATTTTCCGCAGTTTTCCTAAACTTCTTTGTTGAGGGGCGTAAAAAAAAAGCAGATTAGTTCAGACTTCTTTTTTAGAAGTTTTTGACAACAAGGAAGGTAACAAAGCTGTAGCTACAAAAATTGAATCGATTAACTTTCCTCCAAAAACATCAGGCATCCAGAACACTATTTCATCTTTTTGTTTATTCACTTATTTTTGTATATCATTACAGATTTCTTATTTTTGGGACGGTCACTAGTCTATTCTGGCCAACATTTCCTTCAAAGCCATGGAAATATAAAACACAAATTATATTGAGTCACTTAACTCATTACCAGAAGGCCAAATTTTAGACTGGTCTAAGTTGAAAAGAGTTGCAGACCACAATTTAAAGATTTTGAAATTTTGGACTTTTTTTACCATTTGGGTAGAAAACGTTGTGGATAATGAAGAAATTGCTTTGAACAAGCTTTTCCACAGCTTTTTTTCTTCAGGGCTTCTTAAAGCGCCATTGTGTGGGAATGGGTTAAACTATATAGGATGAGATAGATTGTCCATGGAGATTTACAGCTTCAATTACAAACGGGTAAAGTGTTGGTGATAAGAAAGCTAAGGATAGAATCTTGACAGGTATTTCTATCTGCTACACAAATAGGCCTGATTTAACACTGACAGTTACTTGCCCTTTGACTAGCAAATTAATTTGTCTGCTTACACTTCACCCTTTATACTGTCGTACTGATTATAGTGCAGCTGCTCAATTATTCCAACAGAGGTGATTGGGTTTTTCTGAGACAATTTTCTACAATTTACATACCAATGGGTCAGTGCAAATATATCTTAACCCTTGTCATGCTGAATTTGGAATATTTCTGTTTTTGCAGGCAGTCTAGACAAAGATCAGGCTGCACTTATGTACAGCCTAATCTTTGTCTATACCTCTTGTTTGTCCCTTTCAAGACAACTTCTTAATACCATTTATGTTCTAAATAATTACCAACCCAAAACAAGTGCTTTCTGTCCTTTCAGTCCTTTGGTTTCATCACAAATTTGTAGAAGATTTTATTCAGCATGACAAAGGTTAAGTGCTTATATATTCAAATGCACTCCTCCTTATGAATGTTGAGGGTAAGTTCTTCAAATTTAAGTCTCACTTCAGCCATTACCAACAGACTAAATTTAACAAAGATTCAAAGGAGCAGACAACTCTTTATAGTCAATGAAATCTTTAAAAAAATCTTTGTCTTTTGGGGTAGTTGCTAATGAAGGCATTGCATATTGCACAGATCACAAATAATTTGTTTCAATCCAATTTCTTCATTTTCCACAATGTTTTTCAAAGTTTTTTCTTGAGGGGTATACAATGCTGAATTGTGTGTAAAGGCTTAAGTCAGCTGAGAGGCTATCCCGTATGGTTATCATCAATTTGTTTTGCAAATATGATTATATAAGCAGTCTGATCTTAGTCTACAGCTCCTACCAAAGGAGAAATATTCCGAGTTCAGCATCCCAAAGGTAAACAAAACCCTGAAAGGTAATGCTGTTTAGAAATAGATGGTTCAGGACAAAACAGTTATAACTGCCTATATACATTAACTGTCTATAAACATATAGGCAGTTACAACTGTTTTGCATTGAACCATCCAACTGTACTTTAATGCAGACAAATTTACACACTAATGGAGCAGTTACTATTATGGCCGAAATTCAAAATGAAGTCTTATCTCATAAATTCTCCCAAAACCAAAGTTTCCATTAATAACACCTTATTAGGTAAAGATTCCTCAAATACTTCACTCAGATAGCGGCAGTTCATCACACCAAATTAACCTTCAATGACCTATATTGTATTTGTCAACAACATGTTGACAGTATACTGTCCTAGTATATAGATGTACAATTTATAAGCAAATGATCAAAGGCCAATTTTGTATATACAAATATAGAAAAAAATTGACCTTTGATTACTCAGTATAACTTGTACATCTATACACTCTGGTCAGCCTCTGAGTTGCCATGTTTCAGCAAGCAAGTGTTTCAGCAAAGGCCAACAGTTGCAGCCTTAGCATGAATGAAAGTAATGTAAGCTAACAAAGCATGTTTTTTGGTTTTGTTTTTAAGAAATCTTCTTTGTCAAAGGTTATCATGATAAATAAACAGGGTTAAAGAAACCCAGGAGTTAACCCATTACAACATGACAAAATCTTAGAGTGAAAGAAGTTGCAGACAATAATTTCAAGTTGATGGAATTTACAAAATCTTTGCCTTGAAGGGTAGTAATCATTGTGGGCATTGAAGAAATTGCTTGTTACAAGTAATTGCTTCGTTGTCCACTATGTTTTCTAAAAGCTCTTTTCCTTGAGAAGTTAAAAAAGGAGGATTGAGTGGGAATGGCTTAGAGGACTGACTAAATTAATTCATGAGGCCATACAGAGCAGAAGGCATGATGAAGACTCTGATCAGACTCATTTTGAATACAAAATGCTCAAGTGAGCTAAAGTACTTGCAATATTCCTGAAATACATATTAAGAACTACTTTTTTAAGTGTAGAAATTCAATGGATTTAGTGGTTAAGCCTTCAGTAGCAGATTGCTCTTGTTGAACTCTGAGAAGACCTCAAAATTTCTCTTTTATCCCTTGTCCTGCTGAACATGAACAATTCCTGTTTTGGCAGGAGGTATAGACAAAGATCAGCCTGCACATATGTGCTGTCTGATCTTAATCTACATCTCCTGCTTATTCTTTTTAAGCCAGAATTGTTCATAAGATACATTTCAAAAGAATTCTAACCTACAATGATTACATCCAGTACTTTCAGCCCTTTGATTTTAATGCAATTCTAAAGAGGATTTTATTCAGCATGACAAGGGTCAAGTTCACACTTTGCAAGCTAAAAATGTAAAGGAGTGGTGTATGCAGATAGACCCCAATTCTTGGGAAGTGATATAGATGTATAACAAATAAGTTTTTAACAATATATGCATTATGACCTATGATTTGAAATTAACCCTTGTCATGCTGAACCCGGAATATTCCGGTTTTTGCAGGAGGTGTAGACTAAGATCAGACTGCACTTATGTGCAGGCTGATCTTAATCTTCACCTCCAGCTTGTACTTTTTATGCCAGAGTTGTTTATAAAGTTGATTTCTAAAATAAATATTGATTTTTTAACAATATGTTCTATCAGTGCTTTCAGCGCTTTGATTTTACAGCAATTCAGTAAGGTAATTTATACAGCATGACAAGGGTTAAACTAGATGATTTACACATAGGACGTGGCAAACCCAGCAAATATTCTACCTTGAGCTGTGACCATATCCTTGGAGTTTATAAATATGATTTGTTTGAATGTTTTACGCCGCTTTTAAGAATCTTTCAGTCATATCGCGGCGGCTGGAGCACCTAACAATGGATTCCTGGTATTTCTCACACCAGTACTACCATTACATCCTTTCCTAGCCTCCAGCTGCTATCCCACATAGGTCTACGATTATCGACCCATTGGTGAGAGACAAATAGTCGGAAAGGAAGAGTGCCGCTGTCGGGGATCAAACCCGGGTTATAAATATGAAAATCTGCATCAAATTTCGGCACATCTATCCATAATGGAGAGCACATGCCCAAAATGGTATTGAAATCCATGCACAATTTAACCCTTGTCCTGCTGAATATTTACTATTTCTTCACAATTTTTTTTATTTTTGTCCAATTTTGGTTTACCTTGTGTTCAAATATTTCCTCAACTCTAAAAGAACAAGTAGGTAGTGTGCACTAAGATCAGCCTGCACGTCTTTGCTGGCTGATCTTAGTCTATACACCTACCACAGCTATAATGAAAACATTGGATCAGCATGACAAGGGTTAAATTCAAATGCAAGAGATATGCTCTGGACAAACAAAAATTGAGCATTTGACTTTGAGCTATAACCTTGACCTTGGAAATATCTAAAATGAGTTCAAATGGATAATCTTCTCTTGAACGAAAACAATTGAGAAATCCATCCTTAAACATAGGAGTTATGGCCTAGAAAAATTTGGAAAGACTGACATACTTAGGTAGCCCATTCCATGTGACACCAACACTTTTTGAAGCCCTTCAAGAAAAGCAATTGGGAAAACAATGTGGAAAATGACGTGATCGCTTGCAATACACACACATTCAAGCCATCAGACTGATTGCAATGGGTTAACACAACAAAATGGGTGCATGGTCCTTTAGGTTTTTGGAGTCACTATGCTTGCAGGATTTTTTGTCACAACAGAAGGATTAGATTGGGTACACCAATAAGCTCTCCACTGGTTTCAGGATTTGTGACTGCATACCCTTGGGATTTTATGAGTCTACTGGATTTTTTGTCACAACAGAAGGGTTAAATGAAATGCAGACTTACCATGCTCCCATAGGCCCCATTGGTTTCTGGAGCTGTGGGTGCATGTCCCTTGGGTTCTTGGAGTCTACAGGATGGTTTTTCTGGTGTCTAATCAACAACTGATGGCTCAGTTCCTCACACCACATAGAAAGTAAACCTGGAATGAGATGGAATTCATTGTTAACTCTTGTGACTCTCTGAACCTAGAATACTGGTATTCCTTGTTTTGTCTGATCTTAAAGTCTACACAACCTGTTGGTCCTTTTCTGATCAGTATTCTTAAAAAAAACAATACTCAAAGGAATTATACCGACCAAAAACTGATGTTAACCCATTCCCACACAGTGACGCTTTTAAACGCCTCTCAATATAAAAGCTTTGGAAAACATTGTGGAAAATGAAGAATTTGCTTGTTACAAGCAATTTCTTCATTATCCACAATGTTTTCAGAACCAAAAGACAAAGATTTTAAAGATTTCTTCAACTTACAATTGTCGTCTGCAACTTTTTTCAATTTGGACTGGTCTAAAATTTTATTGAGTGGGAATGGGTTAATGAACCCCTACAAGGCCCCTATTTGATTGACAGGTCACATATTGAGGGCTAATTACTATACTGTCCTACGTGTCAATACATAGTATAATCACATAGAATAATCCTTGATATCATCTTTTGTGGCCATGACCTTAACAACAACAACTATGTAAACTGATAAGCACTTAAGTCAATACCAAATTACAAAATTGGACTGGTCTAAATTGAGAAGAATTGAAAGAAGTTGCAGATGATGTTGTATTGTAGATGAACTTTTGAAAAACTTTGTCCTTTGGGATAGAAAACATGGATATATGTATAATAAGACACTGCTTGTATGAAATAATTTCTTCATTATCAGATTTTTTTTCAAGAGGAGAAATGAGTTGGAATGTGTGGGAATGGTTTAATTATCTTGTTTTTAAATCACACCCCTGCACTGTCTGAATCTTCTTAGTCCTTTCCTAAATAATCATTTTTTCATGACCCAAAATTCTTGAATCATTGGAAAAAGGAGAGTTCTAACTATTCAACAGTGGTTTTAATCTAAGTTCCTTGCTGATCTATATGACAATATATTACTTGCAACATTTTCAATCTGGTGGAATTGGCTTTGACACCTAGTGCAGTGTTGACGACTGGTGAGAGCAAAATGAAGACTCTGCTCAGACTGTGCAGACCCACAGTCTGATCAGAGTCTATCTCCAGGTAAGTATATGTCTGTGACACTTCAATGGTCCATATCAGATTATCTATGTAAGCACCTATAATATTTAACCCATTACCAGAGAGCAAAATTTTAGACTGGTCCAAATTGAAAGGAGTTGTATACCAAAAATTCTGGTTAAGAAACATTGTGGAAATGACAAAATTGCTTGGTACAAGCAATTTCTTCATTTTCCACAATGTTTTCCCATTTTTTTAGGTGCATCAAACAGTGTTATTTTTCGAAAATGGGTTAACCCATTCCCACTTAGAGTGGTTTAGAATTTAAGACTGGTCCAAAATGAAAGGAGCTGAAGACAACAATTTAGAGTTTATGAAATTTTAGATTTTTTCAACTTTCTGGGTAGAAAACATTGTGGAAAATGAAGAAATTGCTTGGTACAAGCAATTTCTTCTTTTTTCACAATGTTTTCCCTCTTTTTGATTTTCTTGAGGTGCATCAAACAGTGTAATTGTGTGGAAATGGGTTAATAGGGATTGTAGGCAACACAGTATTCTTCCTTTAAACATTGCATGCAATGCTGACTGCCTATTTACCGATCTTGCTGTTAAACTGTATAATTATAAGCCATAATATAAGATTTGGCACACATCCCATCATGTATTCAGGTGCAAAACATGTTATTTTGTAAGTATGACGAAAAAAAATCTTCAGATGTTTAAAATTGATCTGGGTTACAGAAAGGAGTGCCCGTTTGAAATTTGGTCTTGGCGCTTATTTAGAAAGTCCTAGTTATATTTTTATGAAATAATTAACCTATTTATTGTCAGTGACAAGAGCTAAACCCAATCCAACACAACAAAATTTAAGACAGATCCAAAGTTAAGACGTTGCAGAGAACATTTTTTTTAATCTGATGTAATTAAAAGTCTTTGTTTTTTGGGTTAGAAAACATTGTGGACAATGAATGAATTGTTTGTACCATATTTGTAAAAGAATCAAACATTGATTTACACTAGTTCTGATCTGAAGAAAAAAATCATTGCAAGAAAGTCAACTGTTAACAAGCAGCTTTAACTTATATCATATTGTAGACTTTCTTTATCCACGCAATCATGTTTTTAGATGCATTGTGGATAATGAAGAAATTTTCCTTGTTACAAATTGCTTGTGACTTACATGACACAAAATAATCGAGCACTTGTTGGGATCATTGGCAGCTATTATATGAAGTACTAAGAACTGGCCAGTTGCGTCTAGAGTCAGTGCAGTGAAACAAAGAACAGACTGATGGACAGACAGAATTGATGATACCTATATTTCCCATCTACTTCCTAGGTGGTGGGCATATTTAACCCTTGTCATACTGAATCCGGAATATTCCGGTTTTGGCAGGCCGTATAGACAAAGATCAGCCTGCACATATATGCAGCCTAATCTTATTCTACACCTCCTGTCCGACTCCTTCAACCCAGAGTTGTTTATAAATTTAAATTTCCAAATAATTTTTCCCCTTCACAAGTGCTTCCAGTGCTGTCAGGCATTTGATTTTAGTTCAAATCCCTATAAGAATTATATCGTCGATGTCGTTCTAAAACCTTGTAACTACAGCTTGATTCAAGCTGTAGTTACAAGGTTTTAGAACGACAACGACAATATACAGCATGACAAGTGTTATAACATGAAATGGGACAGGTGTAAGAAAGGGAAATGTAAAGGTAGAGACTCAAAGGTAGAGGTTCAGCGCTAATACAAAAGCTAGGTATATTCTTCTTTGATAAAGGGTTTAAAGTAACAAATCGCACAGTTAAGTGAGCAGTAACATTACATGAGAAATTATTAATTAGCAAGCATACTAAATACATGTTAATTAAAATCTTTAACCCTTTACTACATTTAAAGTATAATGACAAAGGTAAGAAAATAAGAGCCTGGCATTGTGGCTGTTGAGTCAGTATATAAGGGTACATAACTCATGCTTGACTATATAACTGTTAAAACAAGAGCTGTCAAAGACAAATTATAGCCCTGTCACAAAAAGTATAAAATAAACAGGGAAAAGGATTTCAATGGACTGACAGACGCAGATGCGGGTTTATGCTCGCTTTATTCCAGACATGCATAATTTTAATGTACATCCTTTAGCTGTAACCTTGACCTTGGATCAATCTGAAAATTTGTTTCAAATGGCACATCTACTCAGGATAGAGAACTATTATTGTGCAAAGTTATTTTGAAATCAATTCATAATTTTAGGAGCTATTCTTCAGACATTCTTAATTTAAATGTTTGACCTTAAGCTGTGACCTTAAATAAACAGGGAAAAGGAGTCCAATGGACTGACAGACGCAGATGTGGGTTTATGCTCGCTTTATTTCAGACATGCATAATTTTAATGTACATCCTTTAGCTGTAACCTTGACCTTGGATCAATCTGAAAATTTGTTTTAAATGGCACATCTACTCAGGATAGAGAACAATTATTGTGCAAAGTTATTTCGAAATCAATTCATAATTTTAGGAGCTATGCTTCAGACATTCTTAATTTAAATGTTTGAACTTAAGCTGTGACCTTGACCTTTGAGATATCTGTTGTTTTTATTGTTTTTTTGGTGTTTTTTTTTTTTTTTCAAAATGCACATCTACTCATGTCTGAGAACAATTGTGACAAGTTATAATGAAATCTATCCATAATTGAAGGAGCTGTGCTCTGGACATGCTTAATTTTAATATTTGATCTTAAGCTTTGACCTTGACCTTGGAACTACATGAATATTTTTTTCAAATGGCACATTTACTCATGATAGACAATAATTGTGTAAATTGTGTAATTGTGTAATAATTGTGTATTTTGAAACCCTTCATAATTGAAGGATCTATGCTCTGGAAATGCTGAATTTTCATGTTCAACCTTGAGCTGTGATCTTGACTCGAGTTAGCGTAATCTGAAGATTTGCTTCAAATTGCACATCTACTGGTGTTACTGGAGAAAAAATCTGTAAAGATTTTTTGAATTAGATCCATGATTTTAGAAGCTATGCTCCAGACACAGCTATTGTCAATATTTGACCTTGACCTTGGAGCTATCAGAAGTTTCATCCCATTCAGCCAAAGGGTTTTGGAGATACTGGGACAGACGAACGGACATAAAACGAAAGGACTGACAGAAGGACGGATAGTCAAAGCGACTTAATGCTCGTCCTTTGGGAAGCACAATTACCTCCCTTTTATATACGGGCCACACAATGAACTTTCTTGCACTCCAGTTCATTCCCCAATAGGCTTTAAAGTAAATAGTCTGCCAATACATCATCATTTGGTCACATGATGTCATACACCACAACTGATTTCAATTTATTAACTGTTGTCTTGAGGTAATTGCTTGTTACAATTTCGGTTGAGAAAAAGCCAAATTCTACTCTGCCTTCTTTTGTGTACCATGAAATGTTAGCCCACAACCAAGTAACGCATGTCAGCAGTGTTTATGAATGAGGTCCTAACTCATTATCAGAAAACAACTGTTTGACTGGGCCAACTTTAAAGAAGATGTAGATAACTATTTCAAATATCCCTAACTTTCTAGGAAGAAAACAAATGGAAATGCAGAAACTGCCTGTAATAAGAAATTTCTTAATTTTCAACATTGCTTTCCTGCACTGTTTTAGAAAATCTTTGCCTTTATACGGTAGAAAATTTCTTCATCGTCTACAATGTTTTCCAAGCTTTTTTCTTGAATGGCGTAAACATGCGGGACTGTGTGCGAAAAGGTTAAGCAATGGCCAAAGCACATTGGTTTAAAAGGTTCAAATAAACCTATTTATACATCTTGGTGGAGAGGAGATACATTAAGTTAATTTTTGTTCAGAAAAATCAAATGGCATGGATGGTATTTGAGCCTGTCACCTGCCAATCCCAAGTCCCAAAATTGTCCTATGAAATTACGAACTCCACTCTTATATCTATCCAATAATGTACATGTGAAGAAACAAAGGCTGTCTGCCCGTCTTGTTCGATTGTCGCAGTCATTTCCGAAAGTCTTTGTTTAACATTGCATAACCTTGTTTGTCAGTTGAGTTATGCTCCGAGCCTATCAATCATTTGCACACCCTAGAGAGGATGTATTAATTAAGAGGGCGAAATATTAAAATATGGATCATAAAGTCTGAGGTATGGCCTTACATCATGCTCTCATTACATATTTATTACATCAACACAGGTAAACTATGCTGTTCTGAACCCTTTAACCCATTACCAGCCAAGGAAATTTTTGACTGGTCCAAATTCAAAGAAGTTGCAGACGACAATTTAAACTTTATGATATTTACGAATTGTTTGTCATTTTGAAAAGGAAACATGGAAAATGAAGAAATTGCTTGTGACAAGCAATTTCCTCATTCTCCACAATGTTTTCAAAAGCTGATTTTCTCGGGGGCGTCTAAAAAGTCAGTGTGGTAATAGGATAACTATGGTACTCTATGTATTGGGTTGATCTGTGTTAAATTTAACCCATTACCAAACAATCCTTAATTTTCATAGGCTTGAGAAATAAAGCTATGAAATCATTATGGAATCTCCTTTCCGACAACCCATTCTACCCAGTTTTGACACAACTCTATTTCCAGTCAATCTCAATTTTCCAATACCCTAAATCAAATAAATAAAAAGAAATTGTGGACAATGTAGGAATTGCCTGTAACCAGCAATTTCCATATTGTCCAGAATGTTTTAAATTTCTAATAGATAAAGATTTTCTCAATTTTCACCAACTTAAAACTTCTATCAATCTTGACCAGTCTCAAACTTTATCATCTGATCACAGCTTAATGCTTTCCTGTTTTTGTAAATTTTAGACTGGTCCATATTGAGAGAAGTTGCAGATGGCAATGAAAATTGGATACAATTTGAAATTAAACCATCACATGTGGTAGAAAACATTGTGGGAAAAGAAGAAATTGCTTGTTACAAGTAATTTCTTTGTTATCAACACTGTTTTCAGGACAAAACAATTCAAGATTTCATCAACTGAAAATCATCATCTACAACTTCTTTGAATTTGGACCAGTCTAAAAGTTCATCATCTGTGAATGTGTTGAAGACTTGTTAGTACAAGAATGTCTTCGACAATTGTCAGGTACAATTTGCTTATTCATCATAAAGCTCCAACCACTTGCAACTCAGTAGATCTGATGTATTTTTTTCTGCAGATATACACTTATCCATGCTGCAGAAAATCAATTCTATCTCTTAAACCCATCACAATATTGTCAGAGCAAAATCTTTTTGCGTTCAAGACAAAAAATGAGACGAAAACTGATATATTTCCGGGGAAACTTTCTCGTAGACATTATGATACATCCATATTTAGACAATCCATCAAGAAAGGAGATTCCATGAGAGTTTTGTGAGCTTGTCAAATTCAGAGCAATCATGTTTAGTCTAATCCATTACCAGTTGGTAAAATTTTAGACTGGTCCTAATTGAAAGGAGTTGCAGACAACGATTTAAGGTTTTTTCAAAAACATTGTGTAAAAAGAAGAGATTGCTAATTACCAGCAATTTCTTCATGTTTAACAATGTTTTCCTGATTGCTTTCTTGATAGGCTGCTCAAAAGGTGTCTCTGAGTGGGAATGGGTTAACCAATTAACCCTTGTCATGCTGAACCCAGAATATTTCAGTTTAGGCAGGAGGTATAGACAAAGATCAGCCTGCACATATTAGTGCAGTCTGATCTTGACTACACCTCCTGCTTGTACTTTTCCTGCCAGAGAAGTTACGAAATTGTTTTTTAAAACAAATATTGATTATTGAACAACAAGTACTATCAGTGCTCTCAGCCTTTTGATTTTAGCTCATTTCCATTAAGGGATTTTATTCAGCATGACAAGGGTTAACAGGGTTCTCAATCTATGTATAGCCTATCCTTGGGCCATTTGAGTATTTTTATGAAGATGACAAACTAAAAGGCTATAGGAGGGCCTATCCAAAGTGCAATTTTCCTAATGAAAAATTTTGTTTCTTTGGCTTTTTTTTTTCTTTTACAAAAAAAAAAAAAAGAGATTGCTCCTACATTTTTCCTTATTCCAATTTCACTAACTCGATCCATTTTGAGAAACTTACAATATAATCCACATTTTTACCTGACAAATAAAATTGCGCTTACCAAATTTTCATCAAATTTGCCAATGAAAATGATATAATTGGGCTACAGAAGGGGTTGAAATGAACTCCCTGTTTGTTTAACCAATTCCCACACAATCAATCTTTTTGATGCTCAAAGAAGAAAAGCTTTGGAAAACATTGTGGAAATGAAGAAATTGCTTGTTACACAATGTTTTCTACCCAAAACGTTAAAACAAATCTAAAAATTCATCAACTAAAATTTATTGTTGGCAATGTCTTTCATTTTGGACTGATCTAAAATTTTATCATTTAGGAATGGGTTAAGGTGTTGTTTATTGGCAGTGATTTTTCAACAGATAACTTTTTTCAACACAGAAAAATGTTTGTGCTATAATTTTATTTGCATTATATTTACAAGAATATTACATGAAAATGAAAAAATGCTTGTTAATTAACAAGAACATTTTCTATTCTGTATATATAGCAGTACACGCTACTTATTTTTTAATATACTTTTGCCAACAGCCCCTCCATCTCGTCCCTGAGTCCTCCGATTTACAGACAACACAATTTTAGATTGACCAAAACTTGTGTGCAAAAAAAGGCTTTTTCAACAATCTTTATTTGATGAAATTTTAAAAACTTTTGAAAAAATTATTAGTAATTAAGAAATTCCTTGTTACAAGCAATTCCTTCATTTTGTAAAATGCTTTTTTTTTTAACCAATTCCCACGCAAAGACGCTTTTAAATGCCCCTCAATATGAAAGCTTTGAAAAAAATTGTGGACAATGAAGAAATTGCTTGTAACAAGCAATTTCTTCATATCCACAATGATTTCTACCCTCTTAAATAAGAGAAAAAGATTCTAAAAAAATTCGTCAACTTAAAATTGTAGTCTGCAACTTCTTTGAATTTGGACTGCTCTAAAATTTTGATGTGTGGGAATGGGTTAAAGCAGGATTGTGCCAGAATGGGATAAATCATAATGCTAAAGAAGCTCAATTACAGCAAGCGTTAAAATGCTGATTGATTTTGATCAGGTTATTAAATTCATATTGAGTCACACTGCAGGGAATGATGGGATAACACTAAAATTACGTCTGCAGCAGATATCGGAAAATCAGACATTTAAGGCAGAATAACCGTGACGATAAAAAACAACTGGTTTAAATATTTCATAGTGCAGTGAACATTATGTTATTTCAACCCATTCCCACACGATGCCTCTTTTCTTCTCAATTAGAAGAAAGCTTTAGAAAACATTGTTGAAAATGAAATAATTACTTGTAACCAGCAATTTCTTCATCATCCACAATGCTTTCTACCTAAGAAGACAATGATTTGAAAAATTCTGTCTACTATAAATTCTTGTCTGCAATCAGAAAAGACTACAATTTTGTTGTTTGGTAATGGGTAAAAGCCTTATTAACCCATTACCAGACAGCAAGGTCTTAGACTGGTCCAAATTAAAAGGAGTTGCAGACCACAATTCAAAGCTGATTAAATTTTGGATTGTTTTACTTTTGGGGTACAAAATATGGTGGAAAATGCAGAATTTGCTTGTAACAGGCAATTTCTTCATTTGGAAAGTGTTTTCCAAGCTTTATTTCTTCGGGGCGTCTAAATGCATCATTGAGTGGGAATGGGTTTGAACTGTTGCATTAAAGATTTCTTCATGAACAAATTGCATATAAACCCTTTCTTTGAATTTGTTTGAATGGGGTTTTACGCCGCTTTCAACAATCTTTCAGTTATATCGCGGCGGCTGGAGCACCTAACAATGGAATCCTGGTATTTCTCACACCAGTACTACCATTACATCCTTTCCTAGCCTCCAGCTGCTATCCCACATAGGTCTACGATTATTGACCCATTGGTGAGAGACAAACAGTCGGAAAGGACGAGTGCCGCCGTCGGGAATTGAACCCGGGACATCTAGATTGAAAGTCCGACACGCTACCAACTGCGCTATGACGGCGGCTCCTTTCTTAGAAAGGCACCTGACGTGTGTTTTCGTTTTGAATGGGAGAAAGAAGAAAATGCGTGTTAAAAGATCATTTAGTTAATATTTTATCAAAGTATTTTACCCAATTTACCATACCAGCACATATTTTCATGTATTGCAGAAGATTAGCTATGAGAATAAATTTCTCCTTTCTTACAAAGTTTTCTTGATTCTTACCCCTTAATTCAAACACATTTTGAAATGTTTCTGTAACCACTTTGCATTATAGGATCAGTCTGAAATTTTCTTTTCAGGTAAATGGGTTTAAGCCTTTAGACTATACTACGACATTTGGAAATTTCACCTCCTTGTTTTTTTAAATCATTCCCACACAATGACCTCTGATAAAAACATTTATAAGTCATTTTATTTAGTGGGAAGCTCAAACATCATAACTTTAACTTATTCAAGCTGCAGTTGAGACTTTTAGATTAACCCATTCCCTCACAATAACGCTTTTTGACGCCCCATAGAAAAAGAAGCTGTGGAATATGAAGAAATTCATCATTCAGTTAAACAGGAAGTGAACCTTGAACTCAAACATTTTTAATTAGTTGGTTTGGTGACTTAATTGTTGTAGCT
This sequence comes from Fragum fragum, assembly GCA_946902895.1. Taxonomy (NCBI): domain Eukaryota; kingdom Metazoa; phylum Mollusca; class Bivalvia; order Cardiida; family Cardiidae; genus Fragum; species Fragum fragum. Next base: position 73,337,289 of record OX336365.1, on the reverse strand, counting down.
ACAGCTTATTCAAGCTGAAGTAAGCATTCAGGTAGTCATTCAAACATTTTATATTTTGTTAAATGTTAATGACAATAAATAAAACCATTTAACCCTTGCCCGTTTCAAATTTTGTACACCTGTCAAAATTCAAAGGTTTTGCAAACGAAAATTCAAAGTGGATTTAATTTGAAAAATAACCATTCAGTAAGGTAGAAATCATTGTTGGAAAAGAAGAAATTGCTTGTTACAAGCAATTTCGTCTTTTCCAACAATGTTTTCTCAAATATAAAATCGCAAGGTCGTTAAAACCAGGGATTGTACAGGAAAGGGTTAATAGCAAAGTCAAACTTCTTGTCAATTCAATTCAATATACTTCATTAGCTTTCAGACCTCTAACCAGGTTATACAAGCATTTTCATATAACAATAGTAACAATTTCAATCATGACACAGTACTAAGAATTTGATAAAAAAAAAATTTCAAGTCTCTCATCTGTTAAACGGATCAACTAAATTGAGTGAAATTGGGGTATAATATTCTAGATAAGATACCCAGGCAAAGGCCAAAATTTACAAAATAAAAAACAGACTCATTTCCACATTTTATCATTGGTCCAACACGGTACATCACAACCATAACTTCAATAAACTATAATTACGACCCTTTTTGGTCCTGTCGGTCTATATTGAAAAAGACCGTAAAGGTCAGTCAGAGGTCAGTTTGCATGATCAGCACTCCTTCATTTGTACAATAGTTTGAAATTCTTTATTGAAAAACAAATTGTTAGATGTATACTGTCTTGATTCTGGCCTTAACCCTTTCTTGTTTTTCAAAATTTTAGACCTTACAAAATTAAAAGGTTTTGCAGAAGAAAGTTTTAAATAGATTTAATTTGGAAAGTAACCATGTAGCAGGGCAGAAAATATTGTAGAAAAAGAAGAATTTCTTCTTTTTCTACAATGTTTTCTCAACTATAATATCACAGGGATGTAAAATCCAGGGATTGAACAGGAAAAGGTTAACCCACAGTTGCACTTTTTGCAGACGAAAGTTTTAAATAGATGTAATTTGCAAAGTAACCATGTAGCAGGGCAGAAAATATTGTAGAAAAAGAATTTCTTCTTTTTCTACAATGTTTTCTCAACTATAATATCTCAGGGACGTAAAATCCAGGGATTGAACAGGAAAAGGTTAACCCACAGTTGTGCTTTTTGCAGACGAAAGTTTTACATAGATTTAATTTGCAAAGTAACCATGTTGCAGGGCAGAAAATATTGTACAAAAAGAAGAATTTCTTCTTTTTCTACGTTTTCTCAACTATAATATCTCAGGGACGTAAATCCAGGGATTGAACAGGAAAAGGTTAACCTACAGTTGCGCTTTTTGCAGATGAAAGTTTTAAATAGATTTAATTTGCAAAGTAACCATGTTGCAGGGCAGAAAATATTGTAGAAAAAGAAGAATTTCTAATCTTTTTCTACAATGTTTTCTCAACTATAATATCTCAGGGATGTAAAATCCAGGGATTGAACAGGAAAGGGTTAACCCACACAGCTGCGCTTTTTGATGCCCCAAGAAAAGAGCATTGGAAAACATTGTGGAAAATTAAGATATTTATTCATTCTACAATCTTTTAACAAACAATTTATTTATTATCCACGATGTTTTCTACCCCATAAGCCAGAGATTTTTTAAAATTTCACAAAACAAAATTGTCATCTGGAACTTTTTTGGATTTGGATCAGTCTAAAATTTTGTTGTCTGATAATGGTTAGTTCTGTTTGTTCTCTGTTTTGTTGGTTTTTAATTTACAAAATAAAACATCCATTATCCATCACCATAAGACATCATTTTAGAGTGGTCCAAATTGAAAGGAGATGCTTATGACAATTTTAAGATTAATGCTTAATGAAATTTAAGATTTTCTCAACTTTCTGTGTAGAAAGAATTATGGGTAATGAAGAAATTGCTTGTGACAAGCAATTTCTTCATTTTCCACAATGTTTTCTGAAGCTTTTTTTCTTGGGGGCGTCATAAAGCTTCATTGAATGGGAATGGGTTAATACATCTGATTTATCTAGGAGTCTGAAAAAAATGATCCTAGATTCGAAGAACCCTGTATAGATATCCTCTACCAGGACAAGAAATTCATCTTCCCCAGCAAACAATTCATTTACTCAACATGATCCAAAAACAGATTGAAAGAGGAAATTCAATTATTTCCTAAATTTACTTGCTACCAATGAAAGACCTGCTTCTCTAGTAGATAGCTAATTCTTCAGATGTCTGAGATTTCCCTTTATTCATATGGCCACAGCCCTATGATGTCTCATTGTGCAGTGTGCTATCAACTCATGTCAATGGTCGAGAGGTTGAGCGTCGGCTTCCAAGGGTCCCAAGTTCTATTCAGGGGAGCGTCTATCGATCTTAGTTAATATCATTTGCCCACATGATTGGCATAGTTACTGGTGTATTCTCAAGGAAGCAGAATTGAGAGGGATTAATCCAAGTTGGAAGAACTCGTTTCCCAATCATTGTGAAGAAATGGGTTTAAAGGTATCTCACACTTAGCAAACCTTTTCTCTCAAAACCCACTGCAACACCCACTGTTTCTCACCAATGGATTAGAAAAGCTTCATCAAGCTACTTGAAGTGAACTACCATACTCTTTACCCAACGGCGGCACTCATCCTTTCCGACTATTTGTCTCTCACCAATGGGTCGATAATTGTAGACCTATGTGGGATAGCAGCTGGAGGCTAGGAAAGGGTGTAATGGTAGTACTGGTGTGAGAAATACCAGGATTCCATTGTTAGGTGCTCCAGCCGCCGCGATATAACTGAAAGATTGTTGCAAGCGGTGTAAAACCCCATTCAAACAAACCATACTCTTTGAGTCAGGTACCCTACTTAACTATTAGCTGCAATCTAACTGATCTTGACCCATGCAAATATAGTTCTTCAATTAATGAACAATTCTTGGACTGCACTTAATTGACAACCAATTGAACAACTAATTCAATGGATAGGTGAAGATTTTTATAATGCAATGAACTTAATGAACTGTTGCATTAACTTATGTAACAAAAATGCATTAACAGCGCCATGAACAATACCATGTACTGGCCATTTGCTGTTCATTTGATTGTTTGTGAGTAGTTGTTCATGAAGCAATTAGATTGAGTAAATTATCAACTCTTAAATTTTTCAAGAAATTTGCTTATCAAAGTGCCTAAATTTTAAGTTCAGGAACAATCAGTCAATGAATTATCATTTGACAAAATTTATGGTAAATCTGCCTGATAGTTTATGTACAGTGCATGAACTCTTCACGACATGAAGCACAATTTTGTGAACCATTCATGAGCTCATAAACTTCTTTTCACAGTGTAATAGGCCGTTTACACTACATGTTTTAGCATATCTGAAAAAGCATATATGTTTTAAGCATATCTGCTTTTTGCGTTCACACTGTCTGCTTTAGCATATCTGCTTAAATTGACCTTAGTCAGTTATTTCTAAGGTCATTTAGTGTATTGCATTACTGGAATGTAGGGGAGAGATTTTATCATTTTGACTCATTCCTAAATTTGCCGAAAAACATAATACTCTACGTCTAACCAAGTCTCAAGTTTTCATTAACAACCTTTTTGTCACCTTTTCATGATTTAAGGCTAATGGTTTTAAATTAACCACCACAGTGGTGAAAATATAGATCAAGTGGTCTCCAGATTAACCCTGGTTGAAATTTTCGCATGTGAAGTGGAAAGGGTAATTCTACTCTACCATATTTCAGTTTCGTAAGTTAAATCCTGATTGACCTCTGCTGGGTCAGTTCTTTTTTCGTACAAGTATGACACATAGACAGACAAACATAAATGCAAATATTGTTTCAGAAATGGTAAACCAGGTTGACTTATTGATTGATTGAATGGGGTTTAACGCCGCTTTTAACAGTATTTCAGTCATATCGCGGCGGCTGGAGCACCTAACAATGGATTCCTTGTATTTTTCACACCACTACATCCTTTCCTAGCCTCCAGCTGCTATCTCACTTAGGTTTAAGATTATCCATCCATTGGTGAGAGATAATTGTCGGAAAGAATATTTGCCGCCGCCGGGGATCGAACCCATGACACCCATGTTTGAAGATTAGGAGTCTGGCGCGCTACCGACTGCGCTATGGCGGTGGCCACACCAGGTTGACATCACAGTAGTAAACAGCGTTGTTTAGAGAGAAGAGAAATGACAATTTTATACAAAGAAAATGTGATAAAAAAACAATCTTTCGCCCCAGACCAACCTGCAAAATGCGGACAGTCATGACTTTCCATACTTTCAGTACTCTGCACTTGGTCACTAAAAATATCACAGGTGCTAACAATGACAAAAAAAATCTATCATTGGAATGAAAACACACAGACCAAAACAACAAAAATTCCAAATCATTTCAGAATTAACCGGCCCATAGAAATCAAAGCTTTGCCCATAAGCAGACGATTTTTTAGACTGGCCCAATTAATAGGACATGCAGACGACAATTTAAAGTTCATGAAATTTAAGATTTTTTCAAACATTTTTTTGGAAATCAGAATAATTATTCGATGCAAGTTGCAAGCGATTTCTTCATTTTACCCAATATTTTCCTAATTGTTTTCTTGATAGGCGCCAAAAAGCGTCATTATTTGGAAAGGGTTAAAATATGACGCTAAAAGAGAAACTAATTTAATATTTATCACAACATTCTGTATATGCGGCACTGAGGATGAATTGCCCTGAAGAATCATTGAGGGAAAGGAGAAATTTTCTTGTAAAAAGCAAACATTTTCTACCTTTCGTGATACTTCTTAATTTTTTTTCTTCTAATTTTCATAAACCTGTATATCAGTTTTAATTTTCCAGTCGGGTAATGTGAAAAAATATTTTATTTTAGCTATAATTACAATCCTTTTAATATTTACAGCACTTTCTGATTTTCATGAAGCTGTCTTTTCATTTTCATGAAAAAGAACAAAGCAGTATTGGAAAAAATAACCAACAATACATTACATGGTAATGGGTTATTACAAATGAGATGTAGGAATTTCATTTCACAAAATGTTGGTATTAAAGAGGCAAAATGAGAGTGCTGACCAGTAATTATTTATTTTGTCAGCTTATCAGCAGGTCATCTGAGAATTGATAGGCCGATTCCGTCTGAAAAAGCAGATGGAAATAGAACATGTCCTATTCCGTATGTTTAGCAGATCTGCTAGCAGAACACCCATTATCTACTGGTTTACACTGTATGTTTTAGCAGATATGAAAAAGCAGATATGAAAAAACATATAGTGTAAAGCCCCCATAAAATAGTAAGGTGACAGCATTATTCTTACTTTGTTCTGACTGAATTGATAATCAGTTCAAAGCTGATTTTTTTTTTTCAATCAAATAAAGATACTTTATTAACTGATCTTTTCTTTTAAATCCCAAGTGTGGTAGTTCAATCAAATTTTCATTTTTTGTTTAGGAAACAATTTCTTACAACTTTGATAATCTCTCTCGATTCTGATTCCTGTAGAATAACCAGTACTACTGATAATTGAAAGGTCATGACTATCAACCAAAGAATCAATTGACCAGTCAAATCATTTAGATCGGAAATGAAATTTGAAATCCAACATAAGCTTTAAGTGACCTTTTTTTTGGTTGAGTGACCTATACAGTGTAGCTTATTTAAAGCTGTATCTACAATGATTAGGCTACCAACCATACATTTTACTTTTTTGTTAAATGCTACAGACCATAAATTAGAAAAATAACGCTGTTTAACCCTTTCCTGTTTCAACCCGGGACTTTACGTACCCATGATTTTACACTCGAGAAAACATTGTGTAAAAAGAAGAAATTGCTTGTGACAAGCAATTTCTCCTTTTTTCACAATATTTTCTACCACATAGGTAGGCTTCATTTAAAATTGCATCCAATTTTCATTGTTGTCTTCAACCTCTTTCAATTTGGACTGGTCTAAAATTTCAAAAAACGGGAAAGGGTTAATATCAAAGTGGATCTTCTAGTGGGAGCTCAGTGGACATTATAAGCCCAAGATGCATTGATTGAACTTGGGACTTCCTGAATACATGAAACTTTATTTCCCACAACTGCATAGTAGGTAGTGGTTACATTCCAGATATCATTTACCTTAACCCATTCCAACTCAAGCCCTCCTTTTTACGCCCTGCAATTAAAGAGCTTTGGTAAACATTGTGGAAAATGAAGAAATTGCTTGTATAAAGCAATTTCTTCATTATCCACAATGTTTTCTACCCCAAAGATGAAAAGAATTTAAATTACATCAACTTGAAATTGTCGTCTGCAGCTCCTTTAAATTTGGACTGGTCTAAAATTTTCTTGTGTGGGAACTGGTTAAACTTCCTTTGAATTACTTTAAAATTTCACATGAAAACCATTAATAAAGGGTTAATTGATGCCAATCTTATAGCAAAGAAAGCAAGAAAATACAGAAACAAATATAGCCTAATGTACATATATGGAAATCCGTCATTTGATAATGTCTAAGATCAAAGATAAAATGTGTTGCTTCTACTTAGTGTAATTGGAAGTTATTTTCTAAATTATTAAATGTAAAAAAAACAGAGTTTCTGGATCCTTTGATTCTCAAAAAAGAGAGATAATCAAACTATAATCGACGGATAACTAAGCCACACCAACTGTAGCCAACAGAAAGTTTGACCAATAGAGCAATCAGCATTATTATGGTCAGAAGCATGTAAAAAAAGAATAAAATATGGTTGGTTGGAGATCTAACTATTGTAACTACAGCTTGAACAAACAAAAATATATTGCTCTATTTTATACATGTTGGTTAACCCTTTCCCGTTCAAATACGGTATTTAACGTTCCTGTGATTTTATACTCGAGAAAAAATTGTTGAAAAAGGAGAAATTGCTTGTTACAAGCAATTTCTTCTTTTTCCACAATATTTTCTACCACTTTGGATGGGTTCTTTTCAAATGACATCCAGTTTTCATTGTCGTCTGGAACCTCTTTCAATTTGGACTAGTCTAAAATTTCCAAAAACGAGAAAGGGTTAATGTCGAAGTTCAAAGTTCACTTTAGGTACAAATGTATGACTTTATTGGTCTATCCAATTTTGATTGATAGGTTTGATGCATGAATTATCCAACTCATAACTAGAAGACATGGATTGGTCCAATATTTCAATCAATTTACTCTTTCAACTGATTACCAGTTAGCAAAATTTAGACTGGTCCAAACTGGAGGGAGTTGCAGACAACAATTTAAAGTCTATAAAATTTTTACATTTTTTCAACTTTCTGTATAAAAACTTTGTGTAAAATGAAGAAATTGCTTGTTACAAGCATTTCTTCATTTTACACAATGTTTTCCATAAGAATTCTAGACAAGATCAAAGAAAGCATTTTTATTTCAACCTTTGTTGAACCAAGAATATTCCTGTTTAAGCAGAAGTATAGAAGTATAGAAAATGATCAGCATGCATATTATTTAGTCTACACCAAGTGTCCTTTTCAAACAAGAGTTGCTTTTGGATTTAATTTTCAAAAGTTTAAGTGTTAGTAAGCCTATCAACGCAAGGAACCTAGCTGTCCTAAATATGACCATAAATCTTCAACGGTGTTTGAATAACAACAAAATGTGAAGTTTTGTAATAGGTTTACAAAACTCCAGACCTTTATAAGTAGCCTTGACCTTGATTGATGAACCTGACCTTACAACCAACTAATATGTATCAATGCAAGGGATCGTTACCCTATAATATGAGCCATGTAAATGTAAAGTACATGTAGTTAGAATAATAAACAAAATGACAAGCTTGTGCCTTTAGTTAACAACTCACAACTCACAGACAGACAAAAAGATATATTTCGTAAAACAATATTCCCCTGATCTTATCTATGCATAATACTGACATTTTATGATACAAAGCATTGCGGAAAAAGATATAGGAATTGCTGAAGAAGGATGGACAGACCAAATATTAGTCTGGCTACCAGACTCTTCTTAACCCATTCCCACTCAAGCCCTCCTTTTTACGCGCCTCAATTATATAGCTTTGGAAAACATTGTGGAAAATGAAGGAATTGCTTGTATCAAGCAATTTCTTCATTATCCACAATGTTTTCTACCTAAAAAGACGAAAAGAATTAAAATTTCATCAACTTGAAATTGTCGTCTGCAACTTCTTTCAATTTGGACCAGTCTAAAATTTTGTTGTGTGGGAATGGGTTAAAGGGAATTAAATCTTTCCATGGTTGGTCAGGGATGTCAATTAAGTCCCCTGACTCCAAAAAGAGTTTAGTTCAGCACTAGCCACCAACATAAACTTGGATTGAAGAGACATACTTGAGGAAAATATATTATACATTAACCCTTTCCTGGACAAATCCAGGTTTTTTACGTCTTTGTGATTTTATACTTGAGAAAATATTGTGGAAAAAGGAGAAATTGCTTGTAACAAGCAATTTCTCCTTTTCCAACAATATTTTCTACCATATAGGATGGTCAGATTTCAAATTGCATGCATTTTTCATTGTCGTCTGCAACCTCTTTCAAATTGGACCAGTCTAAAATTTCATAAAACAGGAAAGGGTTAAAAGGTCCAAACAAAACCGACTGCAGCCAGTCTAACCCAATATGGACACTGGTAAAACAATGTGCCCTAATCTTATTGCTATGGATACATTAATCTTTTCTCAAACAACAAAATTTTAGACTGGTCCAAATTGTAAGAAGTTGCAGACAACAGTTTTCAGTTGATGAAATCTTTTTCTTTTCCTCTCTTGAGGTTGAAAATGATGTGGATAATGAAGAAATAATGCTTGTAAGAAGCAATTTCTTCATTGTCCTCAATGTCTTCCAAAGCTCTTTTTCTTTGGGAGTGGAAAATCATATTGTAAGGGAATGGGTTAACAATTTACTGTTTTTCTTAATTCTAGACTTGTCAGAATCCAAAGGGGAAGTAGACAACAAAATAAAGTAAGTGCAATTCAAAAAGTAACTATCCTATGTAGTAGAAAATATTCTGGAAAAAGTAACAAGCAATATTCCTTCTTTTTCCAAAATTTCTTCTCCAGTATATCACAGCGACATAAATATCAGGGATTATAATAGGACAGTGTTCAATGGCAAAACTAACTTATTATTTCAGCAAAATTCAGAGGATTAAATTTCCACCATCATGCCTTGTCATTATAATACCTAAGGGAGAAAGCAAGTTTAGAGAAAATTGGTTGGCAAATTGCATAAATGAATCTACAGCTATCTCAAGAAGGAAAATCTCATCAGTATTTTATATAATTAAAGTATATAAATAACACTGATCCTTCACAGCATATTGTTTCACAATATTACAGAATCTTTACCTTTTTAACCGCTATATTATACAAGCAATTTCTGTACTCTCAACAATGTTTATGCCAGTAATTTTTTGTGGTTGATAAAAAATGCAGGATTGAATGGGAGTAGGTAAGGACATGTTTAACCCATTCCCACACAATGACACTTTTGGATGCCCCTCAAGAAAGACACTGATGAAAACATTGTGGAAAATGAAGAAATTGTTCATTAACAAGCAATTTCTTCATTTTACACAATGTTTTCTATCCAGAAAGATGAAAAAATAAAAAATATCACAAACTTTAGATTGTCGTCTGCAACTTCTTTCAATTTGGACCAGTCTAATATTTTGTCACTTGGGAATGGGTTAAACCCTGTCCTGTTCAATCCCTGGTTTTTTCATCCCTGTTTTCTTACACTTGAGAAAACGTGAGAAAAGAAGAAATTGCTTGTAACAGGCAATTTCTTCTTTTTCCACAATATTTTCTACTCTACTGAATGATTATTTTTTAAATAAATTTCATATTGTCATCTGCAAAACCTTTGAATTCGGGCAGGTCTAATTTGGCAAAACAGGAAAGGGTGAAACAAGCTATAGCTATACTGAATTAGTTCATTATGTCAAAGCTTTTCCACATTCTTAATCCATTAGACAGGTCCAAATTGAAAGAAGTTGCAGAAGACAATTCTTAATTGATGAAATTTTAAAAATCTGTTTCTTGTTGAAAACATGGTTGAGAATGAGGAAACTGCTAATAATAAGTGATTTGTTCATTATGCACAAAAGTTAACAAAGCTTTATTCATGAGAGGCGTCATAAAATGGGATTGTGTGGCACTGGGTTAACCCTTTCCTGTTTTGCAAAATTTTAGACCTATCCAAATTCAAAGTTTTGAAGATGAAAATTTAACAAGGACTTAAACCTACACTTTTACACACAAAAGAAATATAGCTTTTGAAAACATTGTGAGAAAAGAAAAAATAGATTGTAACAAGCTCACGATGCTTTCTTGCTCTTATGGGCCTATTTTTTTTCAATTTAAAGCAACATAATCATCTGCAACCTTGTTCATTTTGGACCAATCAACAATTTAGTCATATAGGAATGGGTTAAAGAGCAAACTGTTAGAATCAGTTTGTAATTGATGCAAACTTCAAACAAGTGTGCATACACATCCTGATTTAAAGGAATATTTCAGGAATAATTCACCAAGATTTCTTTGATCTTACTGCACGAATTACACTTGCTAGGTAAAACTGAGATTCTAATCTACCTGAGCTCTGGCTCCACCCACTTCCAGCCCACACCTGGTTTCTCTTGATGCTCACTTCACAGGTGAGGCTTTACAACAATTACAAATTTTGGGTATCCTTTTCCTCTGTATTTTTGATTCAGACCCATCTTAACCCATTACCAGACAGCAAAATCTTATGACTAGTCCAAGTTGAAAGGAGTTACAGACCATAAATTTAAAGTTTATGAAATTATAGATTTTTTTCAACGTTCAAGATAGAAAACAATTTGCTTTAACAAGCAGTTTTTTTTCATTTTCCATAATCTTTCCAAAGCTTTTATATTGAGGGGATGTTTAACCCATTCCCACATAATGACCCCTTTTTGCGCCCCTCAAGAAAATAGTCTGAGAAAACATTGAGGAAAATGAAGAAATTGCTTGTACCAAGCAATTTCTTCATTATCCATAATGTTTTATACCAAAAAAGACAAAGCGTTCCATCAACTTAAAATTGTCATCTGCAACTTCTTTCAATTTGGATTGGTCTAAAATATTGTTGTGAGATAACGGGTTAAAAGCCTTTTGATATTGGAATGGGTTAAAACAGTCAGAATTCTCATTATCTTGTAGAGGGTTAAGTATTTCAGTAGATTAAGTCAGGCAGGCAATCACATTATTCTTGGTTCTGTCAAAGATAATATAAATGTCAGTAAAGTGTTATTGAAACTCTTCACTGCCACAGATAGACATCAATAAACTGTTCACTACCACCAGATGTAATTATTGATACAGAGACAGAATCAATCAATTCTCTCCCATATATCAGGAAATATGTACAATAACAGTTAACTGAAGATGTGTCACCATCTACAGAATTAACCCATTTCCACACATGATGCTTTTGGACGCCCCTCAAGAAAAACAATTCAGAAAACATTGTGTAAAATGAGAACTTCATTTCGGACAGTGTATTCTACCCTAGAAAGTGGAAAAAAAACTTAAATTGCATAAAATTTATGTTGTCTTCTGCAACTCCTTTGAATTTGGACTGGTCTAAAATTTTGCTGTCTGGTAATGGGTTAAGGTCTTAGACTATCATGGCTGTTTCAGCAGATGTATGTCCCAAGTAGTTATTGCAGACACAATTTCAAAGTGACTACAGGTGGTGAAGAAATATACCAAAACCTTTGAGATAATTGTGTAATTGCTTGCTGCACTCTAATCCATAAAATAATCAAACAAGCAAGAAATAAACCCACCCCCACCCACTCAAACTTTTTTACACTCCTAATTGAAAAATTTTTTGCAAAGATTGTGGAAAATGAAACAATTCCCTTGCTTGTTATTAATAATTTCTTCATTATGTTTTCTTCCCAAAATTACGAAGAAAATTTGAATTTCACCATCTAAAAACAATAGTCTGCATTTTTTTTTTTCCAACTTGGACCAGTCCAAAATTTTGTCATCTAGGAATCAGCTAATACAATACTGTATTTAAGGTATTTCAAGTTGAATTGGTTCAATGGGCATATTATGGCTGAGTATGGCATGATATGGAGGAAAGAAGCTAATTTTTACTGGTCAATTGACCCCTAACTAGCCCCTGTCTGGCCCCTGCCAAGCACACTTGTTATGTAATTTAGGAAGCAATGGGTTGGTAACGCTCATAATTTAGCTTCCCTTAGGAATCCCTAGGGATCTTAGAATTTTATTGCTCTTGGAGTTTGTACACCAATGATTAACATTTAACCCTTTCCTGTTCAATCCCTAGTTTTATCGTCCCCATGATTTTTACAGGAGAAAACATTGTACAATTAGAAATTGCTTTTTCCATGCAATTTCTTCTTTTTCTACAATATTTTCCGCCCTACCGAATGATCATTCTTCATATAAAATCAATTTGAAATTTTCCTCATCAGAACCTTAAAATTCTGCAAAAAAGGTAAGGATTAACTCATTCCGATTGATGAAAGTTTTATGAACTAAAAATTGTTGTCTGCAACTTCTCTGAATTAGGACCAGTCTTAAACTTTGTCGTCTGGTAATAAAGTAACAAACAATTTTCCTCTTAACCCATTCTAAGTAATGTCTTTAGACGCCCCCAATGAAAAAAGCTTTGGAAAACATTGTGGAAAATGAAGAAATTGCTTGTTACAAGCAATTTCTTCTTTTTCCACAATGTTTTCTACCAAGAAAATTGAAAAAATCCAAAATTTCATAAACTTTGAATTGTCGTCTGCAACTTTCATCAATTTTGGCTAGTCTAAAATTATGCCACCTGGTAATGGGTTAACCAGTGTTCCTAGTGTTATAAGCACTGAATGCTCTGGGCCCATAACTTGCATAAAGGATAAAATGGTTACATAATTATAACAATTTATGAAATGCAATGCATACTTAATGATATTTAACTCATTTCCACACAACAAAATTTTAAAATGGTCCAAATAGAAAGGATCTGTTGCAGATGACAATTTTAAGTCTATGATATTTCTAATATTTTCAACATTATGGAAAGAAAACATTGTGGAAAATGAAGAAAGTGCTTGCAACAAGCAGTTTCTTCATTTTACACCTTTTCCCAATTGATTGTCTAGAGGGGCGCCAAAAAGCATCATTGTATGTGAATGGGTTAAGGAAGGTATACTGTAATGTGTTTCCAAAAGTTAATCACACCAAAATCATCTCTGCATGGACCATAGTGCAGTTGGTAGCGTGTATAGTGTCCTATTCATGGTTTCCTGGGTTGGATCCCTAGCTGCAGCAGATATCTTCTCACACATTTGTCTCCCACCAATCAGTGGATAATTGTAGTGAGATTAGAAGCCTGAGGTTAAGAAAAGAAAGTTGTTGAAGTACTTGAAATACCAGAAATCCATGGTCACCTGCTCCAGCCGCCAAGATATGACTGAAATACTGTTAAAGTTGGATTAAACAGATGAAACTCAACAGAGCTTATCAGCTCTACTGATGTGAAAACCTTGTTATAAAGGGTTAATATAAACAAATGATACAATGCCAAGAATTTCAGTTTACAACTTGGCACTGTTAATATTCCTACACAAAATTATCTTAATAATGAGACAGGTTTTTATTTTTCTCACTCTAGTAATTCATTTGTTTCTGAGGGAACTTTCATCTTATATCTGGAAATTTAGTTGAAAAGTTTGAAAAATTAATTGTTGCTCTTTGGAAATTATCAGAAGTCTACCCCCTAATCAGAGTACCTTTAATACTCCACCAGCCTGACTTAGACAATAGTGGGGAGCTTAACCCATTCCCACACAATGATGCTTTTTTGACGCCCTAAAGAAAATCAATTTTGTTAACATTGTTGAAAATGAACAAATTGACTGTTTCAAAAAATGTCTTCATTTTCCACTATGTTTTCTACCAAGAAAATTGAAAAATCTAAAGTTTCATCATTTTTAATTTGTAGTCAACAACTCCTTTTGATATGGACCAGTCCAAAATTTTGCTGTGGGTAACAGATTTAAAATAAGGGAGGCAATCTGTGCTACAAAGTAACTAAGTCCAGATGCATAACCTCCCTTTCAAAACTATTACAAGGGAGAAAACTCATGCAACAAAGTTACACAGTCTACCATTATTACGCCCTTGTATACATATTACTAATGTTTCTTAACCCAATACCAGACAGAAAACAAGAGCACCGACTACAGGTGCCTACGCTTGGCTATTGGGTGCTGGATAGTGGAAAAAATACATCTAGCATTATCCCCCTTGATAGTATAGGTTGCTCTTTTGATAGTGAACAAATGTTCCAAGTTTCAAGTGAATGCCTTTAGTAGAACCAGAGATATCACAAAATGTCAAATTTATTGCACAACAACGATGACGACAACGCCGATGACGACAACAACACCAAGGCTATAGCAATACCTAGGGTTTTCTCTGAAAACAGCCGAGCTAAAAATTTGACTGGTTTAAGAAAGAGTTTAAGAAATTTTTGCTGTTAAATGAAGAAATTGCTTGCGACTAGATTTAAAATGAAGAAATTGATTGTCGCAAACTATTTCTTCATTTTACACAATGTTTTCCCAATGATTTTTCTTGTTGGATGTCATAAAAAGCCATTATGAGGAAATGGATTGAGCCAACAAATGCCATAAATTTCAGCAGCCCAGTGGTCTTTGGCAATGGAGGAACTGAAGTTAAAGAATTGTTATTTTTCAAGTTCGAAGGGGAATAACCCATTCCCAAAGGATTTTAGACCAGTCTGTATTCAAAGAAATCGCAGACAGGAATTTTGGATTCATGAAATCTTTAAAATCTTTGTCTTTCATGGTAAAAAACATTATGGATAATGAAGAAATTGCTTGTAACAAGCAATTTCTTCATTTTCCACTATGTTTTATAAAGCCTTTTATATTGAGGAGCGTTTAAAAGCGTCATTGTGTTGAAATGGGTTTATTACATAAGACAAAATACTATGAAGCTCTTGAGTATTTATGCATCAATTCAATTTTGCATTGTCTATATTGAAACATTATCATAATTCAATTCATATCAGGTAAGTTTTTAGACTACATATTGCAAGTTATTTCTAATTCTTAGATCCTTTTGATGCTAGAATATCTTGGACCCCAACACAAAGTATGTTATTATGGTAAATTTCATTGGAAAATGGCCCTAGGAACATCTTCTCTGATAAACATGTCAATCAACTTATGAAGTACCAAAGAACTAAATCCTGGCAATGTACTTCACCCTTTGATCTTAACCCTTGTCATGCAGAACCTGGAATATTGCTGTTCTGGCAGGAGGTATAGACGAAGATCAGCCTGCGCATACGTGTAGTCCTGCCTTAGTCAGTTCATCACCTGCTTGTCTCCTTGAAACCAAAGTTATTTGAAATATTGATCCACAACCAAGCTATCCAGTGCTTCCAGAGCTTTGATTATTTCTAAATTCTGAGGTAGATATTTATTCAAATTTAATAACAATGCTTTGAAGTTACATTAACCCTTTCCTGTTCAATCCTTGGTTTTTAACGTCCCTGTGATTCTATAATCAAGAAAACATTGTAGAAAAAGAGGAAATTGCTTGTAACAAGCATTTTCTTCTTTTTCTACAATATTTTCAACCAAGTTGAATGGTTATTTGTCAAACCAAATCCACATTAAATTTTCTTCAGCAAATCGTTGAATTTGGACGGGTAGAAAAGAAAAACAGGAAAGAGTTAAGGTGGGGGGAAAAAATAGCCATATAGCATCTAACCATGGGTTCCTAGTATTTCTCACACCAGTACTACCTCTATTCCATTTAAAATCATCATGTGGAACTTCTGAAAATGTTTCCTGCAACTTCTTTCATTTTGGGCTAGTCTAAAATTTTATACTACTTCAATTTCTTTATTTTCCAAAAGGTTTCCTACCTAAAAAGACAAGATGTGTTTGTGAAACACCATGCCCTATAACAGCCTTTTTTCAGAAATGTGACCTTGACCTTGTCACATGACCTCAATCTTGGTATCTGCAGCTTACGCCTTTTGATTAAGCTTTCCAGACAGACAGACAGACAATTGTAAACAGATTGCCAACGATCTTTTGATGCACGGGTATGAAAAAAAGCACTAACTTAAAAGTGTCTTCTGCAACATCTTTGAATTTGAACAAGTAAAAAATTTTGTTGACCAGTAATGGGTTAGGAGGCTAAGGCACACTGTTAAACCTGCTAATTGAGCAGACTGCAAAGAATAATAGCTTAAATGTAATGATGGGGTTTTTCAAGTTAATTATTCCCGCTCAGTGACAACATTATCAATCTTAGGAAAACATTTAAACAGATCACATCAACTACGGCTCTGTATAAAACAATAATCAATAGATTTCTTCTCAAAATAACATTCGCCTACACTGGAACAACAGTTTCATCGTTGATTGGATAATCAAGAAATCTGATAATTTAATGACAGAGGCCTCCGGAATGGAGTTTTTTTCCTGATAGTTTGTTGTATTGCACATTGGGACAACTTGTATGATTAATTTGTGTTGGCTGCATTAACAAGATTCTACTCGCAACTAGTTTGTTGCTGTTTTTTGTCTTAATGTTATTGATGTTATTATCTAGCGCTTCTATTACCCTTAACCCATTACCAGTTGACACAATTTTAGACTGGTCAAAATTCAAAGATATTGCAGACGTCAAGTTTTAGCTGATGAAATTTGGATTTTTTTTAACTAATTTGGTAGAAAACATGACAATTGCCCCTCGGCTTTCAGGCACTGGAGTTAAAACCCTTTTTCTTTTGGGGTAGAAAAATGTGGTTAATGAAAAAGACCCATGTTTGAAACAAGTGATTTCTTCATTTTCAAAAACGTTTTCGTAAGCTTTTTCTTGAGGGACATAAAAAGGCTAATTGTGTTGAAATGGATTAACAATACTTATGTCAGATAGAGTTGTCAAAATACACATCATAATTATAGTGAATAAAGTGTGCTTATACTGCCTTACTGTACACAAGCTAGCCTATAGATAGCTTGCTAGTGGACAAAACCGGCATAGATTCCAATCTTCGAATCCCTGAGAAGTTGCTACAATAAGATAACAAATTAACCCATTCCCACTCGGCAAAATTTTAGATTAGACCAAATAGAAAGTGGCTGCAGACAACATCAACTTGATGCAAGCCATTTCTTCATTTATACAATGTTTTCTGAATTGTATTTCTTGTGGGGTATAAGAAAGCGTCATTGTGTAGGAATGGGTTAATTCCCTTTAAGATAAGTCTGGTAGCCAGACTATGCAGATGTGGCAATTGCTATGATTCTGAAAAAGGACAATCCCTGTGTTACTCATTGGTTCATGTTAAAAATCAATTATACTGAAACCAACAAACAATAGAGGACCATGCAGAAAAAACTGTCAAACTCTTTATCTGTAATTTATTAAGTGAAGATAATAATTTTATGATGCTTGCCCACAAATAAGTTCCAAACTTGTAAAAATTTTTTTTTGATGTTCTTGGTCAACATTTACCAAGTACGTCATTATGTTCGGTAGATCTGTATTAATTTTTGTTCCTGTAACAGATTGTGAGAACTGTTAAGTGCTATTAATTGAATTATAGTGAAGGGTAACTGCTTTAAAAACAGATAAAATTCTACTTGGATCGACAGCTACATTGTTTGTCAACACAGGACTATGTGATCTAAACAATCAAGTACCAAAGATCGTCACTTAACCTTACCAAATACACATCTGTATCAACCACTTAACGCAGATTTTGGGGTTTTATTCCCTAAAAGTATGATAAGTAAAATGCACTGATGAAACGTCAATCAAGCATTAACATCTTAGTCTGGAATAAACCAGTATATAACAAAATATCATAATCCTTTTACCAAAATTGTCTTAAATAAGCGTTGAAAGATAATCATGGGCTCCATCTTCCTCATAATAGGTTATTTTGTGTCCATCGTGTTCAGTATGAGTGACTAACGCTGACAGCTGAAAATTAATATTTGTCCTTTTAATGGATAAATTTGTTACAGCAAACAATTTGACTCTCCTACTGGTGAAAATGGTACATGAAATAAGGGGAACAACTTTTCAATCAAAATGACAAAATGCTTATGTCAGCTATATTTTCATCTGACCAATCAAATAATTTCTTCAGTCTGCACCTGAGATAATTTGGTTACAGAGAGATCTTATGATAAACAAATTGACACTCAGTGACACTTTTAGATGTCCCCATGAAAAAAAGCTTTAGAAAACATTGTGGAAAAAGAAGAAACTGCTTGTTACAAGCAATTTCTTCATTTTCTACAATGTTTTCTACCCAAAATATTGAAAAAATCCAAAATTTCAAACACTTTAAAATTGTTGTTTGCAACTTCTTTCTATTTGGGCCAGTCTAGAAATTTGACGTCTGGTAATGGGTTAAGCAACATCCAGACAACAAATTTTTAGAGTCCAAATTCAAAGATGATGCGGACAACAAATGAAAATAAATTTCATGCATATTTTCATTCCTTTAGGTATGATGTCATCAAAAATTGTTGTCAATAAAGTAGGCTAATTTTATGTCAGTTAGTACATGTGACATCATTTCATTGGTCAAAGTGAATGGCCTTACATGATGAATTGATATATAAACCAGGCTGGATTTCTAAAACCTATTTGTTAAGTTAACTTCCATCTGTTTTATTATTTAATAGTTTCTGACATAGGCTGGTATTGTGGTGTACACATTTTCGTCGCTTTTTTTTTCTCAGCACTGGCTTCAAACTTGATGTGCAGAATTATCTAGGGGTCCTACCATGTGATTATCGAATTTAGGTCCGCAACATATCTACTTCCTGTTTTGACTGTATTTTCAGCAAATAGTTTATTTTTGGACTTTTTGCCGTTGTACAGTGGTATATTTTCTTTATTTGGTGTGGAGATGCAGCTACTGATGTCCTACTTGGTGCTCACTGAATATATTCTATTGAGGAAGAGTTTTGTTTTCACTGTAGTTATGGTAGTGCATGAGGGATATATTCAGTAGTTTCAACTCACATATTTCTTGTTTTCATAATTTCAGACTCGTCAAAATTCAAAGGGTTAACAGACAATGTCAAAAGCAATTTCTTTTATTTTCCACAGTGTTTTCCAAATTGTTTTTCTTGAGGGGTATCAAAACGCATCATTTCAAGTCAACAAAAATTGGCAGATCCCCGATTTCGGTCAAAGCTGCAGATATGGCATTTAGGTTGCCAACCACCAATTTGGCTTTTGGTTATATAATATAATATTTAGTTTTGTCTGTCAAAATCGGGCGTTCTGATTGGTCGAAAAAAAAATTCATAACTCCAGCTATTTGTATGCTTCCGCACAAAAAAGTCCCATAAAAAAAGGTATCAAAAAATGCAGGGTTTTTGCTTTTTTCTTTCGAAACTATTAAATTATAAGAAATGAAGAGAATATTTTTTGTTCTCTTCAATGTTTTTACGATCACAGACTTATACAAACTAACATCCTAAATTGACCCTTGGCCTGGAAATACAGATTTTCTCCATTTGTCACAGGACATGCAAGACAATGATTTTCTACTTATCCAGAATTAAATGAATTTATCTGGTATAAGCGAAGAAATAAATTTTGAGAGAACATTGTTAACCCTTGTCATTCCATAAAGAATCGCTTTGAAATCAAAGGACTGACAGCACTGGAAGGTCTTAATGAGGGTCAATATTCCCTTTGAAAATCGATTATTTAAACAAGTCTAGTTGGAATGGGACAAACAGGAGGTGTAGACCAAGATCAGACTGCACTTATGTGCAGGCTGATCTTTGTCTATACCACCTACCAAAACAGGAATATTCGGGGTTCAGCACGACAAGAGTTAATGAAGAAAATGCTTGAATCCAGTTTCTCTATGACCAACTGGTATTACTTGTCCAAAGACAAGTGGCCAAGAAAAATGTACTTATCCCCTGATGCAGAAAACCCAATAGGACAAGTTGGGAATTCCACATCCCAGCCTTTGAAATCTTGATCATCCAGACTTGTTGCAGGTCCATCAGCATAGCCTAAGATCCATACAAAGTAAAGGGTCTATCCAGAGGAATATAACTAGGGTTATTAGCATGTATATTTTTCAATGAATTCCAAGCAGTAACTTAGCACAACAGTTCCCCAAATTTTATTACAAATCCCACTGTGAGGTACACCTGGGTTTTCATGTTAAACTAATTTTTCAGATACTGCTCACAGATTTTTGTCTGCTAACAGTTCATATAGGCTAAATATCATTTAGTAGTGATAGATTCATGGAATTAACCCATAACCAGCCAACAATATTTTAGACAGGTCCAAATTGAAAGCAGTTGCAGACGACAATTAAAAACTTGTGAAATTTTGGGTTTTTTTTTTTTTACTTTTTAGGTAAAAACCATTGTGGATAATTAAGAAATTGTTGTAAGATTAAACTGCTTTTGACAGCTTTTTTCCTCAAAAATGATGAATAAGCTATAA
This sequence comes from Fragum fragum, assembly GCA_946902895.1. NCBI lineage: Eukaryota > Metazoa > Mollusca > Bivalvia > Cardiida > Cardiidae > Fragum > Fragum fragum. Next base: position 73,316,708 of record OX336365.1, on the reverse strand, counting down.
TTATATCATTAAACCCATTCCAACATCCAGCTTTTTCATGTCTGTCAAGAAAAAATCTTCCGAAAACACAGCTGTAAAAGAAGAAATTGCTAAAATTTTTTTAGACATGTCCAAATTAACAAAAGTTGCAGATAACAATCTTTGTTTGATAAAATTTTATAATTCTTTGTCTTTTAGGGTAGAAAACATTGTGGATAATGAAGAAATTGCATGTTGCAAGGGATTTCATCATTTTCTACAATAGTTTTGTAATATTTCATCTTCAGGGGAATAAAAAGGCGTCATTGTGTGGGAATGTGTTAAAAGACAAAGATTCTTTGATTTTCACTAAGTTAAAAATGTTGTCAGCATTGTCTTTCAATTTGGACCAGTCTAAAATTTTGTCATCTAGTAATGGGTTAAGTCACTAACAACAGAAAATGTATAATAAATATGTTCAGCCTATCACCTTAGGTTTAATTGGTCAATCAATATTTTGATTGATACCACTCATCCCTCAATTTACCATAGTTTCCTGTCAATAAGTCATTTTTTCTGGCTGCACATCTGCAGAGTGTTTTCTGCCCTTCAAACACTTGAAACATCAGTTTGATGTTAATGTGTCAGAGCTTTATAAATACATCACTTCCCCAACAGTGTTAAGCTAATAGGCAAACAGCCATAGTATTCCATACAAATAAGATAAAGGGACTGATAGCAAGCTTAAAATATCAAATTTCCTTAATCCCTAATTGAAACGTTTTATTGTGGGTAGGCATCTGAACTGGTTCTTCAACATAAAAAAATGGGTAGCAACAACTTTCGATTTTTAGAAGAAGAATGAGATTGAGAATAAGATAATATCTTTTTATCTGGAGCTTGACAAATAATTCACTGGTTTTTATTGCTGCCTGATTGTTGAGAGAGGGGAGATTATTTACTCAAATATTTGTCTGATTATGCTCCCTCCAGGGCCATACTAACTTGTAAACAGTTTGGGGTACAAGTACAGGTTAAAGGTCAAAATGGCAATAATTGGGTGGTGAATTTGAAAATCCGCTAGATGCATTTCATTCTTTACCCATTGTCAAACAATCCTGTGCTTAGACATTTAGCCTTAAAACAAAACCTTTTCAGCTTGCAAATTTCTTTAATATTTTCTTTTACATAATTTTTAAAGGCAAGAAAACACAGAATCATGTGTTAATGGGTTATTTTCTTTATCTAGTCATCGATTTCTCATGGATGCACTAAAACATTAACATTCTGCAAAACAGGAAAGGGTTAATTAATTTAAACAAGAGGGCCGTTGGCCCTGGGGCGCTCACCTGAGATAAAGGCTCTTTTTCTTTCAACAGTCTATTTTCATGTTAAGGTTAGGAATATGAAACAAGTGGGCCACAATTACATATAAAGACTATAAACCTGGGGATCCAAAAGTCTAAATTATAAATTCCAAGGCCTTAGTGCTGATTTGAAAGAAGGAAAAAACTTTTTCCATGGGTTATAAATTTCAGAAATAAGAAAGAAGTCTGTGAACTGATGCTTCATGCCTATACCCCCCCCCCCCCCCGAGTCTGCCCCTGGAAACCCTAGGATCATGATTTTAGCTATTTTGGAAGAGGTCAATATACTGATGCTTCATGCAAAGGCTCTACGCCTTCTGGGTCAGGAGGAGATGATTCTTAAAGATTATTTTGAAATTTCACTTTTTTTGCCATGGCAACCAGAGTTTTTAACAGATTTCAAATCTTTAAGCTATTTTTGAAGGGGACCATCTAAGCAACATTTCTGCAAAATTTGGTTCAATTGGCCCTGTGAATTTGGAGGAGATGTCATTTAAAAAATCGTTCTTTATTTCTATATAAACCCCACCCCCTGGGGCTCCGCCCCTGGGGACCTGAGGATCATGATTTTAGCTATTTTGAAAGAGGTCAATATACTAATGCTTCATGCAAAATATCAAGGCTCTATGCCTTCTGGGTCAGGAGGAGAAGATTTTTAAAGATTATTTTAAAATTTCACTTTTGTTGCCATGGCAACCAGATTTTTTAACGGATTTCAATTTTTTTAGCTATTTTTGAAGGGGACCACCTAAGCAACATTTCTGCCAAATTTGGTTCAAATCGGCCCAGTGGTTTGAGACGAGATGTCATTTAAAAAATCGTTCTTTATTTCTATATAAACCCCACCCCCCTGGGGCTACACCCCTGGGGATCCGAGGATCATGATTTTAGCTATTTTGGAAGAGGTCAATATACTGATGCTTCATGCAAAATATCAAGGCTCTACGCCTTCTGGGTCAGGAGGAGAAGATTTTTAAAGATTATTTTAAAATTTCACTTTTGTTGCCATGGCAACCAGAGTTTTTTACGGAGGTCAATTCTTTTAGCTTTTTTTGAAGGGGACCTCCTAAGCAACATTTCTGCAAAATTTGGTTCAAATCGGCCCAGTTGTTTGAGCCGAGATGTCATTTAAAAAATCGTTCTTTATTTCTATATAAACCCCACCCCCCTGGGGCTCCGCCCCTGGGGATCCGAGGATCATGATTTTAGCTATTTTGGAAGAGGTCAATATACTGATGCTTCATGCAAAATATCAAGGCTCTACGCCTTCTGGGTCAGGAGGAGAAGATTTTTAAAGATTATTTTAAAATTTCACTTTTGTTGCCATGGCAACCACAGTTTTAAACGGATTTCAATTCTTTTAGCTGTTTTTGAAGGGGACCACCTAAGGAACATTTCTGCAAAATTTGGTTCAAATCGGCCCAGTGGTTTAGGAGGAGATGTTGTTTAAAGAAATTGTTGACGGACGATGCACGACGGACGACAGACGGACGCCGGACAAAAGGCGATCACAATAGCTCACTTGAGCACTACGTGCTCAGGTGAGCTAAAAAAAAAGTTCTATAATTAAAATGTTGTACATAAGGGATGTGGTAAAATGTTTGAGTGCTTAAAATCCTTAAAACTTCATCCATTTCTGTATCATAAAAATTTATGTAATAGGTCCAAAAAAATCCCACGATGGACAAATCAGTGAAGTTTCCCAAGCAATCCTTAGTAAAATTCAAGAGAGAACCTTCTTTTTTCTGACATGCTACAGAACAAGCTATATATAAACTCTTCAAAATCTTGAGCTCTATAGATAAATGAGTGATTTGAATCTTTTGTAGTTTTTCTTGGAATTCTACGAGTCCTTAGCAAAAGTTTGTTTTGTAGAAAGGCAAACATTGAAAGAATACTAATTATAGCTGTTGAATAAAAACAATAGGGCCAAGATAGTCCTGTGTTGCTCTCATGAGTTCAGCAGGTCTTATTTGTGAAGAGAAAAAAGCATTACACAAGGCTACACATATAGTTCAAGTTATCACTGAGGCACCTTTTCCTATGTTTTTGGAGGGAACTAGCTCATTTTCAAAATGGTTTATCTTTGTGACCTAATAATAATTCTGACCAAGTTTCCACAATATTGGGTCAAAATTGTAAGAGAGTACACACACAAAGGTTCTTTTTCCACTGAATCTTCCCCTTTATAATAGAGTTCACCCTTATGGCATAACTGTCATTCTGACCAAGTTTCAGCAAGATTAGGCCAGAATAATGGCCCACAGAGTGAAAACAACGAAATTGCCATTAAAGTCCTTTTCCCAGTGTTTTACAATGGAACCTGATTTTGAATAGGGTCATCCTTATTACACACCCATGATCCTAACCATCTTTCACTAAGATTAAGACGGAGATAAAACTGTGATATCAAGAGAGTATGACAGACAATGGACATTCAAGTATCACAAAAGCTCACCATGAGCATGTTGTGCTTAGGTGAGCTAAACAGCAGAAATGAAGAAAAAGAGTTCTTTTTTCTAAGTAATCTGGTACACTGTATGATAAACAGCATCACCTTAAACCTTGTCAAGCTGAAACCCAAATATTCCTTTTTTCGAAAGAACTATAGGAAAATGATCATCTGCACAGTCTGATTTTAGTCCATAACATCTGCTTGTCCCCTTTGATAATTAAATATTAACACACAATGAGTTCTTCCAGTGTTTTCACCCCTTTGATTTTAATGCAATATTCTGTTGAGGATTTTATTCAATGGGATATGGGTTAACGTTGAATTAAATGGTATACAAATTTTACAGTGATATCTTTTTATTTTACTTTATTATCCGAAGCCCATTGCCTTATAGTTCAATTGCTACATGTCATTGATTATTTCAAACAGTAGATTGTTTTCCAACTCTCCGGGAAAATGAAGATGTCTATAACTGCCGCATCGTGTCATTTCTGAACGACACCTCGTATGTAATTTATCAATATGTGTACAGTTGATCCCTCCCTAGGCCTAACAATAATCTGATTGTCAGGTTTAGTGGCTTTATTTAATGTTGCTTTTGAAAATATCTGAGAAATCAGCAGGTTTGGTTGTAACAATTATTTTTTGAAAGTATTTAAGAAATAAGCAGAATTTGTCTTTAAATCATTGGAAGCCTTGCCTACTTGACAACAATCAATTCCCTCATTTTTCACAATGATTTCTACAATTTCATAAACTTTGAATTGTTGTCTCCCTGCAATTTGGACCAGTCTAAAATTTCATCATCTGGTAATGGGTTAATCATACAGATACCCTCACAATACTATTGGCAATCTTAATTGAAACCTCCAAAAGTCAACTGGCTATATTACAACTTTGACCTTCAAACAGCTTTGTAAGAAGTCATTGAAGAAGCTAAACAGCTACATATTTTTCTCAGCAACTAGAGACCTATGATGGTGTTAACCCTTTCCTGTTTTTTGAAATGTTAGACTTGTCCAAATCCAAAGAGGTTGCAGACGACAATGAAAATTCAATGCAATATAAAATGAAACCATCTAATGTGGTAGAAAATATTGTGGGAAAAGAAGAAATTGCTTGTTACAAACAATTTCTTCTTTTTCCACAATATTTACTCAACTATAAAATCCCAACAACGTAAATCCCGGGTTTGAACAGGAAAGGGTTAACTCATTACAAGACAGCAAAATTTGAGACTGGTCCAAATTGAAAGGGGTTGCAGATGACAATTTAAAGTACATGAATTTTCAGATTCTTTCATTTTTTTAGACAGAAAACAGTGTGTAAAAAGAAGAAATTGCTTATTACAAGAATATCAGAATATACTACTTTCATTGGAGGTGATGCCATATTATTCATATGAACCTTTCAGGTTTATAGTTTGTCTGAGAATATCTGAAATAGGACAGACCAGACTTCCTTAAACATCTTCATTAAAGAGCAACAACATGATACAACATGCATAATATGAGAACTCTACACCTTATGATTTGTCAGGGGAAGATTTTCAAATATTTCCTGATTTGTTTCTTTGTAGAATTGGCCCTGTACTGCAGAAAAGAAACGCTTTATTCTAACAAATTTTGTAGAGGGCCATCACTATCAAATTCATAGGACTCATTATGCTTTTCAAAAATTTCCGTCTTTGTTTCCATGTAAAATTAGGTGTAACAGGGGGCAGAGCCCAATTGACACCCACAGGCCTTATCTAAACACCTTCTATAGAAGGCAACAAGGTGATGTCACATACATACTATCTAGTATCTCGGCCTGCTAGTTTGTCAGGAGTAGAATTTTTAAAGATTTTCTTCTTTTTTTCCATGTATATGCAATAATGTCAACATTTCTGTTGCCATAGCAACCAGAGTTTTTATGGAATTGAATCATTTTAACAACTTTCGTAGAGCTAAACCCATAGAATATCACTGCTAAGTTTTAGTATGATTGGCTTATTATTGGTCTTTTAAGAAGAGATGGATGAAAAGACCGACCATAGACAATTACCAATCACAAAGCTGCCATCATAGTGCAGCTGGTAGCGTACCAGACTCCTAATCTTCAATAATTTGTTGTCATGGGTTCGATCCCTAGCGGCGGCAAATATTCTTTCCGACATTTGTCTCTCACCAATTGGTGGGTAATCTTAAACCTAAGTGGGATAGCAGATGGAGGCTAGGAAGGGATAGAGTGGTAGTACTGATGTGAGAAATACCAGGAATCCATTGTTAGGTGCTCAAGCCGCCTCAATATAACTGAAATACTGTTAAAAGTGGTGTTAAACTCCATTCAATCAATAACTGACCTCCAACTTTGTGCTCAGGTGAGCTTAAAACATATCCAAAATATATGGAAAGTCAAAGATTTTAGAAATCATAGTAAATGATCTCCAATCTTCAAACGTATGTGAACTTGAGTTTAAAAAATATTCCATCTTCTTGGCAACTCAGGGCAGAGTGAAGATCTGTAACAAAATAGACCTATACAATGCTGTAAGATTATTTCTTTACCACATACATGTATTACCAAATGAAAAATTTTAAACTGATACAACAATTAAATGCTTGTGAAAATCTAAAACTACATGCTAGATTGGTAAAGGTACTAGCTTGGTACAAGCAATTTTTCCTTTTCTCACAATGTTTAAATTTCCTGTAGCTCTAAATATGCCAGATTGTGTGGGAAAGGGTCAAGTCATTTTAATATTGTAACAAGTGCATTTTGGAATTAGGAACACCTATCAATGGATTCCTGGTATATCTCAAACCAGTACACCATTACATCCTATGCTCTAGCTGTTATCCCTCTTTGGTTTACGATTATCCATCAAGTGGTGAGTGACAAATGTCAGAAAGGATATGTGTTGCCTCTGGGGATCGAACCAATGACTCTCCATGATTGAAGATTGCGAGTCTAATGGCGCGCTACCACCTGCATATGACGGAAACAAAATACTGACCCTGTAGCATGTAGGTGATTTTACTAATTTCTACTAATTTCTACTAGATACTTAAGTTCATTTCTCAAAACACAATATAATACTAGAATTCAAAGTGACATAGAGTTCAACCTAAACCACAAAGAAGGAGGGACAGCTGTATAAGATATATGATCCTATTTTTACTGAATGAACTCAAAAGAATTTTTACTTAATTCAATACAATATTTGAATGCTTTAACAGATCAAATCTTTGACCTGTATTATTTACTAAAGAGGGCTAAAGCATTCTTTACCTTTTAACCCATTCCAACACAGAGATGCTTTTAAACATCTCAAAATATGAAGATCTTTGGAAATCAAAGTGGAAAATGAAGAAATTGCTTGTAACAAGCAATTTCTTCATTATCGTAAATGCTTTCTACCCAAAAAGACAAAGATTGATATCTTCAACTACTTTGATTTGGCTGGTCTAAAATGGGGAAGAGTTGACCAAAATGAATAGGAAGTACAATAGAGTTGTTTGGGAAGGTTTAATTGTTCTGCTTTACAACTTTCAACAGTTTTTCACTAATATGTGTACCGGTAATTCCGTTAATTTTATCCTCACTACCGTAGCACATGCCCATATGACCCATGCCCCCAGGAGACAGTTGTTACCAGGGATAGTGCAAGGATAAAGGACGAAATTGCTGAGAGCTCCACCTGCTTCTATAACATGCTTGATGGATAGAACCGTCACACAGAGCCTTGGCTTAGCATCTCATTGAATAGACAATTAGTCTGTTAGATGATATTGTCAGCCCAGGGCTTGAACCCTTTATCTTGAGGTTTGAAGTAAGTGCTCTACCAACTTAGCTAATAGGACTGACTTTTCACTTATTCCATGCAACTGGTGTACCTAACAATTGATTTTCTTCCTGTCCTTACTTTAGATTACAATTGACCGATCTGCACAATCAAATATAAGATTGACCAATCAAATCATTTATTTATTCAGGAAGTGACTCCAACATTTATAGCAACTTACATTTTTGTTTCAAGCTGTAGTTATAATATTTAAGTAAACAACAAACAATTTACTGTTTTGCAACTGTTTGTAATCATTTGACCTTTGTGACCAAAAATATTAGGGCACTTCTGTTGATCATTGGCAATAATTATATAGAGTTTCAAGATTGTAGGTCAATTGACCATACACGGCTGTCAATCAAATTACAAGTTGACCATCGGAATCATTCATTTAGACCAGAAGTGAGTTTTGAACTCCGACACTGGACGACATTTTTGTTAACCTTCATGTTGGTTTGGCGACTTAAATGTTGTAACTACAGCTTATTCAAGCTGTAGTCACAACTTTAAGTAGCCAATGAACCTTTTTATTGCATGCTTCTGGCCATAATTTTTTCAAAATAACGACATTTAAAATCGAAGCTGGGCTTCCTGTCTGAGTCAGTGGGCATGGCTAAAGGACTAAGAGGGCGGGGTAAGAGATTGGTCAATTAGTTCTAGAGTTAGAGCAAAGAAATGATAAAGTCTACGAACAAACAGATGGGTTATAATCCTGTAGAGTTTCAATAAGAAGTAACAACTTTGTGAATATTAAACAGTACAGGGCTAATACTCTCTCTTATCTTAGGTCTCAGGTTTAGCAAAGAACTTAGTCGTTAATAAAGGATTTTGATCAAAATCTATTTCAAAAATTATCATGTCACTATTTTGTCTTAATCCATTCCCACACAACAATGCTTTTTGATACCCCTCAAGTAAAACAATTAGGAAAACATTGTGTCAAATAAAATGAAGAAATTGCTTGAAACAAGCAATTTCTTGATTTTCCACATGTTTTCTCAAAAAAAAATTAAAAAGTTTTGAATTTCAAAAGCTTTTAATTGATGTCTGCAACCCCTTTAAATTTGCACCTAACTAAAATTTTGCCAACTGGGAATTGGTTAGTTTGTTCTGCGTTTTATATTTGACAAGATTTTCTAAAGTGCAACTAATAAATTCGACAGACTACGATATTTCTTAGAAAACAATCAATTACAAGAAAATTTATCCCTGTGTAATAATCTGCCCAGAACTTTCATGAAAAATGGATTCTTTCGAAATTTTGGATCTTATCGCAAGATGAAAAGTAAATTTGTTTCTAAAACAGCAACTTTTCCACGAGATAAAATCCACATGAATACTAAGAGATCTTAAATTTTAAACCTGTAACTTGTAATTTCTTATCATCTCAGAAATTTTAGAATTGATTTATGAATATTTTACTTTCTACCAGTACTCTTTACCTTTCAAGGCTTTAAGAATAATTGTCTTAAGATTTGGGGTTTTTTGTTTGTTTATTATTTATTTCTAAACCGACCAATCAAATAATTTATTCAGCATAGACCTGAGGTTTACAACTCCAACATTTGTCGCCATCTTTGTTAACCTTTATTGTTGATTAAGTGACTTAAACATCTTTTCCAACCTTTAGTTCACCAACTAACCATTCGACTTCTTTGATACATGCTACTGGCCATAAATTTTGCCAAATAACTCTTTTTAACCCATTCCAACTCAGTGACGCCTTTGGACACCCCCAAGGAAACAAGCTTTGGAATGCAATGTGGAAAATGAAAAAATTGCTTGTTACAAGCAATTTCTTCATTTACCACAATGTTTTCTACCCAGAAAGTTGAAAAATCCAAAATTTCATTAACTATAAATTGTCGTCTGCAACTTCTTTCAATTTGGGCCAGTCTAAAATTTCACTGTGTTGGAATGGGTTAAAATTGAAGCGGATCTTAGAAATCTTCGTTGGAAAAGGAGAAATTGCTTGTTACAAGCAATTTCTCCTTTTCTCAAATTTTTTTGTACCCTATTTGGCACTTATTTTCACATTTTAGGTCAACTGAATAGTCATCTGCGTTTTTTTTTCAATTTTGACTGGTCTATAGTTCTGTCATTTTATAATGGGTTAATTAAATGTGTTCTGCGTAATATTTTGTAGCTTCGATTTTTTTTCCCAGACTCAAAGAAAGATTTTCATAGGTTTATGTAAGAGAAAAAAACAACAACTGTTCTTTGATTTTCATTAACTCATTCCCACACAATAACCCTTTTTGACGCCCTCAAGAAAATCAATTGGGAATACATTGTGGAAAATTTTCCACAGTGTTTTCTACTCAGCAAGATGAAAAAATCTAAGATTTTATTAACTTTGAATTTTCCTCTGCAACTCCTTTCAATTTTGGACCAGAATGGGAATGGGTTAAAACAACCTAGTCTTAGCTCATCAAGAAAAGAATTGCCATGGCTCACTCAACTCAGGATGACGCCTTTTGACGATCCCAAATAAAAATGCATCCAAACAATTTCTTTAATGTCCACAACTTTTTTTCCCCTAAAGGACAAAGGTTTTCTAAATTCTGCTACCTTAAAAAATTGTCATCTGCAACTTCTTTGAATTTGGACCAGTGTCAAATATTGTAGTCTAATAATGAGTTAACCCATTACCAGACAACAAATTTTTAAACTTGCACATTATCAAAGTCAAACGGATAACAATTTAAAGCTCATGAAAATTTGGATATTTCGTACTTTTAGCCTGGAACTAATAATCATTGTGGATAATGAGGATATTGCTTGAAATCCCAATTGTTTTTCTTGAGCAGCATTAAAGAGCTTCACTGTGTTTGTCAACCCTTGTCATGCTGATCCCGGAATATTTCTGCTTTGACAATGGCTTTTACAGGTGTATAGACTAAGATAAGCCTGCACAGAAGTGCAGTCTGATCTTGGTCTACACTACCTGCTTTTTAGTGATGGGCTGAGAAAATCTTTGAAAGCAAAATTGATCTTATTATGTCAAAGTGTTCAATATAGTGAAAAGAGGAAAATAATCCTCAGGACAAGGGTTAATAAAGGCACTCTTCTAGACCCATTCAGATCATCTTACAGATCATCTTATCTTGATCCAATAAAATCTCATGACAGATCGACTCATGTGATAAAAGCTGAAGCAGTTTTGCCATTTTCAATGTCATAATTATCAATAATTAACACCTACCTGTTGGACCTGTCCAAATTCAAAAGTCTTGGCGACTCAAAAGTCGATTTAGTTCAAATAATAATCAATCAGCAGGGCAGAAAATATTGTGGAAAAAGAAAAAGTTATTGCTTGTTACAAGTGATTTCTTCTTTTTCGACAATGTTTTCTCAATTATAAAATCATGGGGACATAAAAACAAGGGATTGAACAGGCAAGGGTTAAATTGATGGGTTAAAGCAAAAATATCTTAAGTGGGAATACATTGTGTAGAAACAAGATGTTTTTGCACCAAGTCATCATATAATATTCTACTGAAGTTTTCATTTCATTTTTCAGGTCAAAAACCAGTACAAGACCCAATAAATTCCAATATTGACAGATTGTTGGCGTACTGCTGCTGTAAAGCGCGATAAGTCAATTGACCAATCAAATCAATGTTGATCTCCCTTAATTCATAATAAATATTTCGGAAGGTTTAGCAACTTAACCCATTCCTACACAAGCCCTCCTTTTTATGCCCCCTCAAGAAAAAGCTTTGGAAAACATTGTGGAAAATGAAGAAATTGCTTGTATCGAGCAATTTCTTCATTATCCACATTGTTTTCTATCCCTAAAGACAAAAAAATTAGATTTCCATAAATTTGAAATTGTTGACTGCAGCTTCTTACAATTTGGACCAGTCTAAAATTTTGCCGAGTTGGAATGGGTTAAACACTATATCTTTACCTTATTCAAGCCATAGTTATGTTGCTTATGTTACCGACCAACCATTTCCTGGCTGTTTTATGCACTGCCATATAATTTGCAAGCTATCATCAATTGATATTGTAGTTGAAGATTAGGCAGTGTTACAATGGATGCTTCAATCAAACAAGTAGCCGCCGTCATAGCGCAGTTGGTAGCGCATCGGACTGTCAATCTAGAGGTCCCGGGTTCGATCCCCGACGGCGGCACTCATTCTTTCCGACTATTTGTCTCCCACCAATGGGTCGATAATCGTAGACCTATGTGAGATAGCAGCTGGAGGCTAGGAAAGGATGTGATGGCGGTACTGGTGTGAGAAATTCCAGGAAGCCATTGTTAGGTGCTCAGGCCGCAGCTATATAACTGAAAGATTGTTGAAAGCAGTGTAAAACCCCATTCAAACAAATCAATCAAACAAGTAGTGACCAGTTTGTGCAAACTTACCCTTGTCATGCTGAGCCCGGAATATTACAGTTTGGGCGGGAGGTGTAGACTAAGATCAGACTGCACTTATGTGCAGGCTGATCTTAGTCTACACCTCCTGCTTGTACTTATTCTGCCAGAGTTGTTTATGGAATTTATTTCTTAAAAAATATTGGTTTTTAAACAAAAAGTTCAATCAGTGCTTTCAGCCCTTTGATTTGATAGCATTTCATTTAGGTAATTTATACAGCATGACAAGGGTTAATACTGCCACATTAACCCTTATCATACTGAACCCTGAATATTTCTAGTTTTTCAGGATACATAGACAAAGATCAGTCTGCACATAAGTGCACTCTGATCTTGGTCTACACCTCCTGGTTGCTCAATTTAGGCCAGAGTAGTTTAAAAAATAATTTTCAAAAGAAATATTGATCCTCAACAAGGCCTTCTAGTACTGTTGGTCCTTTGATTTCAAAGCAACTCTGAAGTTATTGCTCAAAAATGACCCAAAACACTGAATTTCTCATTCCCACACAATGACGCTTTTCATGTAGCTTTAAGAAAAGCAAATAGGAAAATCTTGTTCAATTGTGAAACAAATCTGACTTTTAATATACTTTAAATTGTTGTCTGCAATCCTTTTTGACCAGTCAAAAATTTGTTGGATAAATACATCTTGGTGCCCTTACTACACTTTGCACTTTTTAGATTATCAAGAGTTGCTTCCCTTCTATCATATGTATGATATATATATCATGTATTGGTGAACCCTTCTCTTTATGTGTCCTCTTTTTATCATGATCTAAAGATATAGCCTCAATCCATTTCTAATTTTAAGACTGGTCCAAATTTTAAGAGGTTTCAGACTAAACAAGAGGACCATGATGGTCCTAAATCGCTCACCTGAGGCATCTCCAAATTACAGTACTTTTTAGTATAAAAAAGGCACAACTTATAAAAGATATATAAGATTTTGGGCTTTGTACAAAACAATCCAGTAATGTTTTACAATAATGATGAATGCCTTTGGCTTTATAGTTTAATCCATTACCAAACTATCCCAGAATTTTTCACCCTCAGGGAAAATAGGTTTGAAAAATACATAGTGAGAAAGGGAGTGACAAGCAATTTATCCATTTCTCACAGTGTTTACTACCTGAAATTCTTTGTATTTAGATTTCAATCAAACTCTAATTACTGTCTGCAACTTCAATGGATGTAATTTTAGCAACCTTGGTCGAGAACAATCTGGATGTACTATACATCAAAATATGAATGCATTACAACTTATACATGAGGAGTGGAAGATATTTGAACATGCTCTTATTGAGCGTTTTTCATATCTTTGGATGCCTTGGGAAGGGCCATGTTTGTCAAAAGGATATAAACATGGTAGAGAACAATTATATTATCCTTTGTTTTTAATGTAAATGCTCTAGAGCCTATATTTAAGAAGAATTCTTTCAATGTAAATTACACAATTTTCTACCCTAGGAGCAAAGACATTTTTCATCCTAAGAGCATATTTTCCTGTTATATAGTGCAAAATTATTTAGTCATGCTACATACCAAATATGTATGCCCTTCACCTTATATTTCAGAAGGAGAAGACTTTTGATGTTGCTCTAATTGAGCGTTTTCAAAAATTTTTTACCTCTGGGGCAGTTCCATGTTTTATCCCAGGGCTAACATTTTAGCTAACATGGTAGAGAACCATCTGGTTATGCTATATACAAAATATGAATGCTTTAGACTTCTCCTTAAAATGAAGATTTTTTTTTTAACATACTCAAGTTTTGCGTTTTTCCAAATTTATGACCCCTAGTGCAGGGCCGTTTTTGACCTGAGGAAGACAACTTTTAGTGATATAGTACAAAACCATCTAGTTATGCTCCATACCAAATATGAATATCCTAGACCTTATAGTTTAAGAGGAGAAGTCTTTTGAAATTGCTCTAAGTAAGCATTTTTCCAAACTTCAGACCTCTAGGGCGGGGCCATTTTAGACCCCAGAGATTAAATATTTAACAAGAGGACCATGATGGTCCTAAATCGCTCACCTGAGGTATCTCCAAATTACAGTACTTTTTAGTATAAAAAAGACACAACTTGAGCAAAATAAATAAAAGATATATAAGATTTTGGGCTTTGTACAAAACAATCCAGTAATGCTTTACAATAATAATGAATGCCTTTGGTTTTATAGTTTAATCCATTACCAAACTATCCCAGAATTTGTCACCCTCAGGGAAAACAGGTTTGAAAAATACATAGTGAGAAAGGGAGTGACAAGCAATTATTCCATTTCTCACAGTGTTTTCTACCTGAAATTCTTTGTATTTAGATTTCAATCAAACTCTAATTACAGTCTGCAACTTCAATGGGTATAATTTTAGCAACCTTGGTAGAGAACAATCTGGATGTACTATAAATCAAAATATGAATGCATTACAACTTATACATGAGGAGTGGAAAATATTTGAACATGCTCTTATTGAGCATTTTTCATATCCTTGGATGCCTTGGGAAGGGCCATGTTTGTATAACGAAATGGTTTTCGTCTGTCCGTAACACAGGGATTTCGGTAGTTGTTGTTGTAATTCATGATGCTGTTTTCTTAGGTAGAAGGCTTTAGTCGGAAGGATGAATGTTAAAGGAAAATATGTCAATTTATTGATATTTATTTAAACATATGATATAGATTCACACAGAATAACATAGAACGTTCTAACGATTCACAAAGACAGATTTGAATAACTTCAATTTTAGAAACACAAAGTCCAAATGTTCACCAAGAAGATTCTTATTTCATTTAAAACACAAGAGTTATACAGTTCTAAATTTAATTGTTTACGTTATCTAACACAAAGTCATTCTACACCAAGTAATTCTAAGTCTCGTTACCTAACACAAAGTCTTTCTACACAAAGTAATTCTAAGTCTGCTCTCAAGTTCCTGTGCGCCTATTTATATGTTCTTACAAGGAAATGAGTCCAAATGACTAAGCTTTAATAAAAACATATTATAGGAAATATAGATTATTTGACTACAAAACCATCAGGATTATAACACATGCTAAGTATGTGTGTTACCACAGCTGATTGCTACAATCCGTTGGCTTGTCTGTCAAACACCTAATATGCACAAAACACAAAGGAAGGTTTTAACACTTTTCTTTATACAGATTAATTCTGCTTCTCAAGAAATGAAATACATATTTGGTAATTAATAAGAATTCAACCCTTAACTAGTGGCACAATAACTTCCCTGGTCTTCAAAGACTTTGGACCCCAAAGTTATGTTTTTGGCTGTTTTGCAGTCCATTTTATACATCGATAGTCATATGTCACACCAGTTTTGTCCTCAAGATTTTTAAGTATATCATTTGTTTTTCTACAAGGTTCTGGAAAATAACCATGAACGGGGGGTTCGGTTCTGCAGTTTAATGTCAAATGGTTATTTTTCTTGCACAACTGGCATTTGCGATCGTTCGCTAAACACCTATTTTTATCTGCATGGGAAGCCAATCCACAACGATAGCATAATTTACGAGGTCCCTTTTTGTTCACTTCTTTAAGAATTAAATCGAACTCTTGTGTAGCTTCACACATAATCGTGAATAATTTCTGTCGGCCATCACCAACAAGCATCAGGTATTCAAACAACTTAGTCAGCTGTTCATTAAGGCTGTCAATGGTTTCTTCAGCATTTACACTGGCCAATTCCAATGATTCTTTCTCTGAAGACAGGTCTTTGAGTTTGTCACTAAGTGTGGAATTTCCATGCTTTAGTGTTTCATTCTCAACCTGCAACCGCTTGATGGTCGATTCTGACTCATTCACGAATTCAGTAAGTGAATTAACTTTCGATTCAAGAGTCTCAATTTCAACTTTTAAACGTTCATTGTTGGGGATTAATTGATTTCTGTCTTCATTCAGGGATTTTGATGAAAACTTATCAAATTTGTCTTCAACACAAGATAGTTTGTTAGAGAGATTTTCAATACATTTTGCAAGGTCTGCGCTAGCACTACTAATTTTTGTTTCTGTTTGAGCTTTTGAATTCGAGAAGCGACACAATGAAGCGTAATGTCCATACCTTTTACAAAAGTAGCACTTCCTACCTTGAGCTGGGCACACATGAAGTTCCATGAAAGAGTTTCCACACTTAAAGCAACTCCGAAATCCATTTAAGTCCTTATTATTCACATAGTTCCAATATGTCATAGGGGAAAAGTAATCTAACTCGCTTGGGTATTGCTGCGGAGGTAACCGGGGGAACGGTACTGCGGAATTCTGCACCATTTTATAACGAAATGGTTTTCGTCTGTCCGTAACACAGGGATTTCGGTAGTTGTTGTTGTAATTCATGATGCTGTTTTCTTAGGTAGAAGGCTTTAGTCGGAAGGATGAATGTTAAAGGAAAATATGTCAATTTATTGATATTTATTTAAACATATGATATAGATTCACACAGAATAACATAGAACGTTCTAACGATTCACAAAGACAGATTTGAATAACTTCAATTTTAGAAACACAAAGTCCAAATGTTCACCAAGAAGATTCTTATTTCATTTAAAACACAAGAGTTATACAGTTCTAAATTTAATTGTTTACGTTATCTAACACAAAGTCATTCTACACCAAGTAATTCTAAGTCTCGTTACCTAACACAAAGTCTTTCTACACAAAGTAATTCTAAGTCTGCTCTCAAGTTCCTGTGCGCCTATTTATATGTTCTTACAAGGAAATGAGTCCAAATGACTAAGCTTTAATAAAAACATATTATAGGAAATATAGATTATTTGACTACAAAACCATCAGGATTATAACACATGCTAAGTATGTGTGTTACCACAGCTGATTGCTACAATCCGTTGGCTTGTCTGTCAAACACCTAATATGCACAAAACACAAAGGAAGGTTTTAACACTTTTCTTTATACAGATTAATTCTGCTTCTCAAGAAATGAAATACATATTTGGTAATTAATAAGAATTCAACCCTTAACTAGTGGCACAATATTTGTCAAAAGGATATAAACATGGTAGATAACAATAATGTTATCCTTTGTTTTTAATGTAAATGCTCTGGAACCTATATTTAAGAAGAATTCTTTCAATGCAATTTACGCAATTTTAAACCCCAGGAACAGAGACATTTTTTATCCTAAGAGCATGTTTTCCTGTTATGTAGTACAAAATTATTTAGTCATGCTACATACCAAATATGTATGCCCGCCACCTTATTTTTTAGAAGGAGAAGACTTTTGATGTTGCTCTAATTGGGCGTTTTCAAAAATTTTTGACCTCTGGGGCAGTGCCATGTTTTATCCCAGGGCTAAGATTTTAGCTAACATGGTAGGGAACCATCTGGATATGCTATATACAAAATAATGCCTTAGACTTTTTAGATTGGGAGGAAAAGACTATTGAACATGGTCTAATTGAGCATTTTTACTAACTTTGGACACCCAGGGAAGGGGTGTTTATTAACCTACAAGCATAATTTGATCAAAACAGATAGATAACAGCCAGGCTATGCTACACTCAAAATATAAGTGCCCTCCTCCTTAACCCTTTCCTGGTTAATCCCTGGTTTTTACGTCCCTGTCATTTCATAATTAAGAAAACATTGTGGGAAAAGAAGAAATTGCTTGTAACAAGCAATTTCTTCTTTTTCCGCAAAATCTACCCTACTGAATGGTTAATTTTCAAATAAAATCAACTTCAAATTTTCGTCTGCAAAACCTTTGAATTTGGATGGGTCTAAAATTTTGCAAAACAGGAAAGGGTTAAAATGAAGAATTTTTTTTAACATATTAAAATTTTGCGTTTTTCCAAATTTTGGACCCCTAGTGCAGAGCTTTTTTTGACCTGAAGAAGACAACTTTTAGTGATATGGTACAAAACCATCTAGTTATGCCCAATACCAAATATGAATAGCCTAGACCTTATAGTTTAAGAGAAGTCTTTTGAAATTGCTCTAATTAAGCATTTTTCCAAACTTCGGACCTCAGGGGAAGGGCAATTTTTGACCCCAGAGATTAAATATTTAAAAAAACTTGGTTGAGAACAATATGATTAAGCTCTATATAAAATATAAATGCCTTTGGCCATGTAGTCTGTTAAAAAAAAAGACAACAAAGCTTTTCTAAAATTTCCCTTTTTCATATGCCACAGTTACAAGAGTTCATGGAATTCTTTTAACAACTTTTGAAGAGCTTCACCTAAAAAACATCCCTGCAAAGTTTTAGATTGATTGGCCTACTGGTTAAGGAGGAGAAATTTTTTAAAGATTTTTACAGATTTACAAAGATTCCCATTTTCACATGCCGCGACAACCAGAGTTTTTGACAGAATTAAATTCTTTCAACAACTTTTGTAGAACTTCACCCAAGGAACATCCCTGTTAAGTTTCAGCTTGATTGGCCTACTGGTTAAGGAGGAGAAAATTTTTAAAGATTTTTACAGATTTACTTAAGATTCCCATTGTCACATGCCGCGGCAACCAAAGTTTTTGACAGAATTAAATTCTTTTAACAACTTTTGTAGAACTTCACCCAAGGAACATCTCTGCAAAGTTTCAGCTTGATTGGCCTACTGGTTTAGGAGGAGAAGATTTTTAAAGATTTTTACAGATTTACTAAAGATTCCCATTTTCACATGCCGCGGCAACCAAAGTTTTTGACGGAATTAAATTCTTTTAACAACTTTTGTAAAACTTCACCCAAGGAACATCCTTGCTAAGTTTCAGCTTGATTGGCCTACTGGTTAAGGAGGAGAAAATTTTTAAAGATTTTTTACCGATCTACTTAAGATTTCCATTTTCACATGCCGCGGCAACCAAAGTTTTTGACGGAATTAAATTCTTTTAACAACTTTTGTAGAACTTAACCCAAGGAACATCTCTGCAAAGTTTCAGCTTGATTAGCCTACTGGTTTAGGAGGAGAAGATTTTTAAAGATTTTTTACAGATTTACTAAAGATTCCCATTTTCACATGCCGCGGCAACCAGAGTTTTTGACAGAATTAAATTCTTTTAACAACTTTTGTAGAACTTCACCCAACGAACATCTCTGCAAAGTTTCAGCTTGATTGGCCTACTGGTTTAGGAGGAGAAGATTTTTAAAGATTTTTACAGATTTACTAAAGATTCCCATTTTCACATGCCGCGGCAACCAGAGTTTTTGACGGAATTAAATTCTTTTAACAACTTTTGTAGAACTTCACCCAAGGAACATCCCTGCAAAGTTTAAGCTTGATTGGCCTACTGGTTTAGGAGGAGAAGATTTTTAAAGAAATTGTGGACGGACGGACAGACGGACAGACGGACGGACGGACAGACGGACAGACGGACGGACGACGGACAACGACCGATCACAATAGCTCACCTCGCACTTTGTGCTCAGGTGAGCTAAAAACTTGGTAGAGAACCATATGATTAAGCTCTATATAAAATATAAATGCCTTTGGCCTTGTAGTCTGTGAGAAAACAACAACATAGATTTTCTAAAATTTCCCGTTTTCATATGCCACAGTTACAAGAGTTTTTCACAGAATTAAATTCTTTTAACAACTTTTGAAGGGCTTCGACCAAGGAACATCCTTGCAAAGTTTCAACTTGATTGGCCTACTGGTTTAGGAGGAGAAGATTTTTAAAAATTTTAACAGATTTACTTAAGATTCCCATTTTCACATGCCGCGGCAGCCAGAGTTTTTGACGGAATTAAATTCTTTTAACAACTTTTGAAGAACTACACCTAAGGAACATCCCTGCAAAGTTTCAGCTTGATTGGCCTACTGGTTTAGGAGGAGAAGATTTTTAAAGATATTAACAGATTTACTAAAGATTCCCATTTTCACATGCCGCGGCAGCCAGAGTTTTTGACAGAATTAAATTCTTTTAACAACTTTTGTAGAACTTCACCCAAGGAACATCCCTGCAAAGTTTCAGCTTGATTGGCCTACTGGTTTAGGAGGAGAAGATTTTTAAAGATATTAACAGATTTACTAAAGATTCCCATTTTCACATGCCGCGGCAGCCAGAGTTTTTGACAGAATCAAATTCTTTTAACAACTTTTGTAGAACTTCACCCAAGGAACATCCCTGCAAAGTTTCAGCTTGATTGGCCTACTGGTTTAGGAGGAGAAGATTTTTAAAATTTTAACAGATTTACTTAAGATCCCCATTTTCACATGCCGCGGCAGCCAGAGTTTTTGACGGAATTAAATTCTTTTAACAACTTTTGTAGAACTACACCTAAGGAACATCCCTGCAAAGTTTCAGCTTGATTGGCCTACTGGTTTAGGAGGAGAAGATTTTTAAAGATTTTTACAGATTTACTAAAGATTCCCATTTTCACATGCCGCGGCAGCCAGAGTTTTTGACGGAATCAAATTCTTTTAACAACTTTTGTAGAACTTCACCCAAGGAACATCCCTGCAAAGTTTCAGCTTGATTGGCCTACTGGTTTAGGAGGAGAAGATTTTTAAAGAAATTGTGGACGGACGGACAGACGGACAGACGGACAGACGGACAGACGGACGGACGGACGACGGACAACAGCCGATCACAATAGCTCACCTCGCACTTTGTGCTCAGGTGAGCTAAAAATGTTTAAAATAAGAAAATAAAGGTGGCCTTAAAACCCATTCAATGGGTTAACTGGAGCTTTCTACCTTATCTTATCCACTGCTAAGCTCACTGATATCTAACACAAGCAGAATTGAAGATATCTTAATTATCTGCATGTTTAATCCTTGAGAAAAGGAAACATATTTAACAGGGTGCTTATCACCAAGAGGTACTTTCAGATACCTATTTGCTCTAATGGTCACTAAAGTGAGTGGTGCATAGTGTTTTACATTCCCTAAACAATTCAAAGTTTGAGCCAGTCAGTTCAATGTACCCCTTTTTATGCCCATAAAGAAAAAGGCTTAGATTGAACCCAAGGACTGATTCCTGAGACTAAAGTCCAGCCCACTAATAAACAATCCCCACCAAGATTTCTGATCAAATTTTATTGCTTTTGATTTAGAATGTTGCAAGCATTTTTTCTCACATTTTTATAACTCAAAATTTTGTAATTCAATTTTAGATCTAAAATTGCAACTGATTATTAAGTACTTGTATTCTTTTAACTTTTGTTTATAGCCCTTCATGAGAACATATAAAAGCTAGACTGACCAATCAAATCATTAGACTAAGAGTGAACTCTGACATAATGTGAAGCTTTTTAGTTAACTTAGCAACTTAAATACCATAATTACAGCTTCTTCAAGCAATACTTATGACATTTTTCATTTTATTGGGTGTCCCTGATTATAAATTTTACCAAATAATGACATCTGTTGCCACACTGCCATGTCGGAGGTCAGTCTGTTGATTGTTTCCCAAATGATCTGTGATGCACAAACAGTTCTTTTTCCAAAGAAAATATCAAAATGAGTGCATGCGTGACATTTCCAACTATTACACGTGTGCACCAAGTAAAGACTCAGATGAGCCTGTGCATCCGCACAGTCTGATCAGAGTCTTCACTCTTCACTCTGTAGATCAATACTGACCCAAAGCTTCTTTTAACAATCAGCGAATGTTCTAATAGCCCCGAATGGCTGTCCATGGTGCTCCATATGTGCAAATCACGCACATGCAAAAAGCTTGGAAATGTCACACACAGGTTCAAATGACCTATTGATGATTAACCCATCACCAGACAACAAAATTTTAGATTGGTCCAAATTTAAAGAAGTTGCAGACGACAATCTTTGTCTTCTGAGTTAGAAAACATTGTGGATAATGAAAAATTATTACTTTTTACAAGAAATTTCTTTGTTTTTCACAATTTTTTCCCAAATTTAAGCTGCAGACGACAATCTTCGTCTTCTGAGGTAGAAAACATTGTGGATAATGAAAAATTATTACTTTTTACAAGCAATTTCTTTGTATTTCACAATTTTTTCCCAAGCTTTTTTCTTTAGGGGTGTCAAAAAGGCTGGGAATGGGTTAACAGGAATATCTTTGCAGCAAATTCTCCAAAGTTTGACCTTGTTAGCTGACTATTTTTTCAGATGACTTACACCTTCACATCTCCGTGAGCCCTATCATCATGCCATTATGACCATTGCATTTAGCAAAGAAGTGTGCTAGAAGTAATTCGATATGTTAGGTCGTACTGGTATATAGACCATGATTATGCATTCTATACAGGAAATGGAAAATATTATTAAAATCCTTTTCGAATGAATGAAAATACTGGAAGCACTTATTGAGGGTTAACATTTCTACCAAAGAAAAAATCACTATAAAAAACTCTGGTTTGACAAGGATAAGCAGGTGGTGTAGACAAGATCAGACTGCACTTATGTGCAGGCTGATCTAAGTTTATACCTCCTGCCAAAAGAGGAATTTTCCAGGTTCATCATGACAAGAGTTAACCCATCTCCTCTAAATGTCACTTTTAGACATCCCCATTCAAAAAAAAGAAAACATTGTGGAAAATGAAGAAATTGCTTGTAACAAGCAATTTCTTTATTATCCACAATTTTTCTACAACAAAAGTAAAAAAAAAAAAATCCAAAATTTCATATGCTTTAAATTGTCGTCTGCAACTCCTTTCAATTTTGACCAGTCTTAAAGTTTGCCGTTCGGTAAAGGGTTAAGTTTATTTAGCAGTCAGATGGATGAATGATAGAAGTACAGACAGACACAGCTTAAACAATAACATCATCTTCCCCTCCCTCCTTTTCAATGCCACACAGCAGAGATTTGTTTAAACATTACAGAGATGAAAATAATCAGTTAAATTTAATTGTTAGTTTGTCAAGTAGAATATTCTAAAGACAAAACATTCACCCAATTTACAAGCTCATTTGGAAATTACACTAAGTGGCTTGGTAATAAGATAAAAGTAATGAATCAGAAATTTAATTACAATTTGGTGTCTCCCTGAAAATGAAGACATCTGAAGTATACTAGAATTAAAAGATTATAAAAATTGTATTTATAAACATAATTCCAGAAATGAAGAAATTGTTTTTCCCATGTTTTATAATTTTCTATATACATGTACTTATTCAGTTCCTACAAACAACCCATATCAAACCACAAATGTTTAACCTTCAAATGAGACCTAAAGCAATAACTGAGTCAAATGGTATCTCTTAATCCTTGACAAAAGATACTTTGTCAAAATTCTTTGAAATCTATCAATGAATTTAAGAACATAGGATCCACAAAAAATTTTGACCTTGACCTTGAGTGTGAATTTTTTTCAGTTGACATAATAGATGTAGGAAAAATCTTTTAAACAGCATATCCCATCCATTCATTGTAGTGAAATACTGAGGAATTATTTTGAAATACATGCATTAAGTGTAGGAGGTCCAGTCTAGCCCAAAATAACTATGTACAGATTCACACTAGGTGTCATGGTTAGGGCATTGATGGCTTACTCATTGCAAGCAAGCTCTACAAGGATAAACCTATAGTTCAGCTAAAACATAAAATAAAATGATATTTGCAACTTCTCTTTGATCTTGTACACTCTTAAGTCAGCTTGTAAGTAATGGAGTACCAAATCTACATGAGAAGTTTGAGATCCATCAAGTAGTTGCTGAGAAAATGAGAGTACATGAATTTTCATCAAAGCGCAAAAAATTTGTGAAAATAAAATGTATTATAACAAACATAAGATACGCACATCTCTTTTGTTGCTGTGTCTACCTTTGAACTTTTTATCAAATGCATTCAAAATATTTAGAGAAAATGAGCAGACAAGGTTTTCCTCAGAGGCCCAATTAACTCTGTGTAACAAATTTTTAGACTAGCCCAAATTGGAAGAAGTTGCAGATGACAATTTTAATTTGAAATTTTAAAATCTGGTTTAATGTATAGAAAACACGGTGGGTAATGTTTTCCCCAGCTGTTTTCTTGAGGGGCGAAAAAAGCAGAATTACATTGGAATATCAGTTAAACCATTACCAAACAAAAAAATTTTAGACTGGTCCAAATTCAAAGGAGATGCAGACAGCAATTTACAATTAATTCAACTCTAGATTTTTTCAAGTTTCTAGGAAGAAAGCATTGTGGAAAATAAAGAAATTGTTTGTTTTCCACCATGTTTTCCAACCTTTTTTTATCTCTAGGGGTGTCAAAAGGCATCACTGTTTGGGAATGGGTTAAGGAGCTATTCTAAAAATTGAAAAAATTCCAAGCCTTCTGTTAAGGGTAGATAACAAGGTATAGTCTCTGAAATGTTGATTGCAAAACTAATCATTTAGGCAGGGAATCTAATTTATGGAAAATGCAATTGTTAACAACATTACAAATTTACAAGTGAAAATCACAGGAAGAACTTAATTCATTTAAAATTTCTAAGAAAGCATGTTGAGAATAGATTGCATTTTTGAAAGATGAATAATTTTAAGGACTATATCTATAGAATAATTTGATTAAAAGTAGAAAATATTCATATGAAAGCTGAATTTTTATTGCATTTTTTTTTAGCTTACATGTAATCAATCCTCTAATCACAATTATAAGTCATGACCCGATACATATTAGTAAAACAGTAAAAAATCCATATCATATTCATGGCTGCCACTGAATTTACCATACCATTCCTGGTAGAAAGCTCTGCAATGAAATATCCTAAAAGACACATCTTTCAAACATTTCCAAACCAGTGCCAACATTTCACTTTCTCTTGATCATTGCCAACATACAGACAAATCAGTCAAAAAAGAAAATGCAGTGACCAAGAGAAACACGCAATTTGTTCATTTTCCACAATGTCTTCCAAACCATTTTTTCTCTTGGGGTGGGGGGTCAAAAAGTGTATGACAATGTGTTAACTGTTCCTTTTTAACCCATTCCTACTCAGTGACGCTTTTAGATGCCCTCAAAAAAGAAGCTTTGGAAAACAGTGTGGAAAATGAAGAAATTGCTTGTGACAAGCAATTTCTTCATTTTCCACAATGTTTTCTACCCAATCAAATCCAAAATTCATAAACTTTAAATTGTTGTGTGCAACTTCTTTCAATTTGGGCCAGTCTCAAATTTAGCCATCTGGTAATGGGTTATGTCTGATTGAGAAGTCTGGTTGAGGGCTTCATGGGGGTCAGGCAGAGCTCACAGCCTTATATTAAGAAGTCTTAGGTTTGATCCTTAAGAGAGGCTGTAAAAGAATTAACCCTTTCCTGTAAAATCCCTGGTTTTTACCTCCCTGTAATTTTATACTGGAGCAAATATTGTGGGAAAAGATGAAATTGCTTGTAACAAGCAGTTTCTTCTTTTCCCACAATATTTTCTACACTGTGGTTTGGTTTCTTTTCAAATTGCACTCATTTTTAGTTGTCATCTGCAGCTTCTTTTGAATTGGACCAGTCTAAAATTTTGAAAAACTGGAAAGGGTTAAGTTAGAAACTCGAAGCAGAATCCAGGGATAAATATAAGTATAACTGTAATCAGAACTGTTTCCCAATTTACCATGCAAGTTAACCCTTTCCTGGTTTTCAAAATTTTAGACTTGTCCAAATTCAAAGGTTTTGCAGACAACAATTTAAGGTCAATTCTTTTAAAAAAAATAATCAAAAATAATGTTACAAGCAATTTCTTTTGTATCCACAATGTTTTTTCAAGTATAAAATCACAGGGACATAAAATCCCGTGTCTGTACAGGAAAGGTTTAAGTTTTAGCTTCTTTCAAGGAAATAATTACTTTAAGGGGAAAAAAAACAAATTGAAGTCACATAAAAAAATTGAGAGAGAAATATTTGACAATGAATTAATATGTGTTGAATAAACAGATATTTTAAAAAGATTTAAAATACAAACAGCAAAAGGCCATCAAATCTTTTCATAACTAGTTTCAAATAGTGTTATAATTTGGACAGTGATCTTTTACACAATTAAATAATTGAAGGAAGAATAACAGTTATAAACTCCGGATAAACGGTGAAAAGCGCCGATTCAATGAATTTATTTGAAATACTCAATAGTTAAAACCAGGGTACTTAGACCCTAATTTTACCTCAAATAATTATAGCAAGAGAAATGATTGAGCTTTCAGTTTCAAATACCATTTTGTCACGCAGGGCAATGTAATAGATTAAACCCATTCCCACACAGTGATGCTTTTAAACGCCCCTCAGTATGAAAGGCTTGGAAAACATTGTGGAAAGTGAAGAAATTGTCGTCTGCAACTTCTTTGAATTTAGACTGGTTTAAAATTTTATTGTGTGGGAATGGGTTAAGTCATTCCCCACCAAAATACTTTGGAAAACATTGTGGAAATGAAGAAATTGCTTAACCCATTCCCACACAATCCCTCCTTTTTACGCTCCTCATGCATGCCTCCAATCTCCTATATATTTTTCCACTCAAAATATGTATCGCCTTGATTCAAGCAATTTCTTCAAAATTTACAATATTTTCTATCCATAAAGATGAAAATTCCATCAAATTGATATTGTTGTCTGCAGTTTCTTTCAGTTTGAACCTGTCTAAAATTGTGTTGTGTGTGAATGGGTTAAAGCAAGCATTTTTTCTTAATGTCCACAATGTTTGTACCCCAAAAGACAAGGAATGTTTATGTTTCACATTAAACTTTAATAAGTTTTATCATTTGCAACTTCTTTCAATTTCGACCAGTCTAAAATTTTGTAATCTGACATATAAATGCTGATGCAGACTTCTGTTGTACTGTCAGCAAATTCATTCAAATCAATTACCAGAAAGCAAAATCTAAAAGAGGTCCAAATTCAAAGAAGCTGCCAACAACATTTTCAAGTTAATTGAATTTCTTATTTTTCTGTTTTATCACTGTAGAGTTGCAGAAAACAACAATTAGTTGATAAATAAATCTGTCTTTCTCAGTAGAAAACAATTAGGAAAATGAAAAAATTGCTTCTACCAAGCATTTCTTAATTTTCCACATTGTTTCCTAAAAAACTCATTTCTGCAATGAGGGTTGTGACAAAATAAGATTGTGTGGCAATGGGTGAAGTTATTTACAGAACATTCAAACAAAATTTGATAAACTTTAGAAAGAATAATGACAAAGATGCTTTAACTTCCTTCAATAGTTACAAAGCTCTATCCTCTATCACAATTGATATAACGGTAGAATAATTATGCATTAATAAACTTGCAAATCACAAAACGACCAATAAAAATTATATTTTGGCATGCCTCCAATCTTCTATATATTTTTCCACTCAAAATATGTATCGCCAACCTGTGCTAAAAACAGTAATTATATACATATTATTGAATACGAGGTTCAATTTTCACTGGTAGGCAGATTAATTCTTCATCTTTGATTCACTCTTTTCACCATACTCTCATCCTTTTTTCTAACCAATACCAGACGACAGAATTTTAGACTAGTCCCAATTGAAAGAAGTTGCAGACAACATTTCAAATTGAACCAGAATAGGAAAATAAGTTCCAGATAGTGTAGAAAATATTGTTAGAAAGGGAAAATTTCTTGTTACAATTTCTCCTTTTCCCATAGAGTTTTCTAAAACCATATTTCTCCATGGCATCAGAAAATGTTATTGTATGGTAATTGGTTAACCCATTCCCATACAGTGATGCTTTTGGAATCCCCTCAAGAAAAACAATTGGTACAACATTGTGTAAAATGAAGAAATTGCTTGTGGCAAATAATTTCTTCATTTTATTAAATGTTTTTTACCGAGAATGTTAAAAAAATCTAAAATTTCATTAACTTTAAATTCTCATCTACAGCTTAACCCTTTACCAAACAATCTCTCCTTTTTACGCCTGGAAAACAATATGAAGAAACTGCTTGTTCTGCATTTTCCACATTATTTTTTAAAAGAAAACAAATATTAAAAACAAAATCAACAATTTGAAATAGTCCTCTGCAACAATTCAATTTGGACCAGTCTACAATTTCTCTATGTGGGAATGGGTTGAATAATGGAAATATGTAATTTCAATTATTTCGTCACTCATTAGAGCCATAACATTAACCCATTACTAGGAAACATTGAACAAAATCTTAGACTTAAGTCAAAACTTAAAGAAATTGCAGACAACAATTCTAAAATTGTGGAATCAAACAAGAGAGCCAAGATGGCACTAGACATCTCACCTCAGTTCTCAATTTAACAAATAAACATGAAACCTAAACCCTTCCTTTCATAACCTTTAACCCATTCCCACATAACCCCTCCTTTTTACGCCCATCAAGGAAAAGCTATAGAAATCAATGTGGAAAATAAAGAAATTGCTTTTATACAGAAATTTCTTCATTATCCACAATGTTTTCTACCCAAAAAGGCAAAATAATTAAAATTCCATCAACTTGAAATTGTCGTCTGAAGCTTCTTTCAATTTGGACCAGTCTAAAAATTTGTGTAGACCAGAATCAGACTGCACATATGTCCTTATATGTCGTCTGAAGCTTCTTTCAATTTGGACCAGTCTAAAAATTTGTGTAGACCAGAATCAGACTGCACATATGTCCTTATATGCAGACTGGTCTTCATAGCTCCCACAAAAGCAAGAATACTCTGTTTAACCCATTTCCACACAATGACACTTTTAAACGCCCCTCAATATGGAAGCTTTGGAAAACATTGTGGAAAATGAAGAAATTGCTTGCTACAAGCAATTTCTTCATTATCCACAATGTTTTCTACCCTAAGAGACGAAGATTGTGAAGATTTCATCAATTTAAAATTATCGTCTTTAACTTAATTGAATTTAGACTGGTCTAAAATCTTCTTGTTTTGGAATGGGTTAAGCAACCCTTATCATGGCAGAATAAAATCATTTTTCAGAATTACATTAAAATCAATGGTCATGAAGTACTAG
Source organism: Fragum fragum (assembly GCA_946902895.1). NCBI lineage: Eukaryota > Metazoa > Mollusca > Bivalvia > Cardiida > Cardiidae > Fragum > Fragum fragum. The sequence continues at coordinate 73,287,889 of OX336365.1, read as the reverse complement.
GATCACCACTTCTTTCGAAAATTAATCCTATGAATAACTTTAGCTTGGAAAGGACAAACAGGTGGTGTAGACAAGATCAGACTGCACATATGTGCCGGCTGATCTTTGTCTTACACCTCCTGCAAAAAAGGAATATTCCAGGTTCAGCATGACAAGGGTTAAGATTTAGAGTGAAAATTAATTTGTACCACATCACTAGGTTAAGAGTCAGACTATAAATTATGGGCGTAGATCACATGTAACAATTTGTGTGACCTATATTCTATTTTCTTCAAATCAACGAAAAAATATCTTGCATACTTTTATTCTGTCTCGACTTGTTCATTTTGCTGGCGTAGCAACACACCATTCCTACCCATCACAAAATGTAACTGAATGAAGACAAAAGGCTGAACTATGGTGAAATCCCTTTACAAACTAAAGGTTACAAAGGCATGTGATTTCAATGAGAAAAAAATATACCTACCTAAACTCAGAAAGGGACAATCTAGAAAACCCATTATGTTCAATTAAGCTGTTATGAGTTAACCCTTTCCTGTACAATCACTGGTTTTTACGTCCTTGTGATTTTATACTTGAGAAAACATTGTGGGAAAAGAAGAAATTGCTTGTAAAAAGCAATTTCTTCTTTTTCACAATATTTTCTACCCTACTGAATGGTTATTTTTCAAATTAAATCCACTATAAATTTTCCTCTGCAAAACCTTTAAATTTGGACAGGTCTAAAAATATTTAAAACAGGAAAGGGATAACAAAATTTTATACTGGTCCAAATTCCAAATATGTATCAGAGGAATTGTTTGTAACAACATTTTTGTCATTAAATCCATAAAGTTTTTTTTAAAGCTTTTGCTTGAGGGCATGAATAAGCAGGACTGTGTGTCAAAGGGTTAACCCATTCCAACACAGCAAAATTTTAGACTGGTCCAAATTGAAAGAAGCTGCAGAAGACAATTTCAAGTTGATGGAATTTTGAATTTTTTCGTATTTTTGGATAGAAAACATTGTAGATAATGAAGAAATTGCTTGAGACAAGCAATTTCTTCATTTTCCACAATGTTTTCCAAAGTTTTTTTCTTGAGGGGCATAAAAAGGAGGGATTGAGCTGTAATGGGTTAATGCATGTTGGATTGCTTCAACACACAGTCCTACAACCAAGTATTTTGATGCACTTCAAAAAGATCAATAAATGTCAATATGTTACATTGTGATAAAAGGGAAAATTCCAAACAATTTCTTGATTTCACATAAAATATTCTGTATCTCTAAAACCATTTCCACACAGTGATGCTTTTGGATGCCCCTAAAGAAAAAACAAATGGGAAAACCTTGTGTTAAATGAAGAAATTGCTTGTTACCAGAAAGATGAAAAAATCTAAATTTTCATCAATTTTAAATTATTGTCTGCAACTCCTTTGAATTTAGACCTGTCTAATATTTTGTCATCTGGCAATGGGCTAAGAAAGTTATTCCTTATTTTATTCACTCTGAAAGTAACAGGCAGGACACTTGCATTTAATTACACCAATACCAGATGGCAGAATTTTAGACTTGTCCAAATGAAAGGAGTTGCAGACAACAATTAAAAGTTTATGAAATTTTAGAATTCTTCAACTTTTTAGATAGAAAAAAATTGTGTAAAATGAAGAAATTGCTTCTTACAAACTATTTCTTCATTTCAAACAATATTTTACCAATTGTTTTTCTTGGGGGTTTCCAAAAGCGTCACTGTGTGGGAATGGACTACACAAGTCTAGAATTTTATCATCTGGTAATGAATCCATTCCAACACTTGGCTGTTTTTCTATGCCCTTGAAGTGAAAAGTGAAGAAATTGCTTTAAAACAAGCCTTTTCTTCATACATCCGAAAATGTTCAACCCAGAAAGACAAAGATTTTCAAAATTTCATCGATTTGAAATTTGGCTTTGCAGGCAACTTCTTTGAATTTGTACCAGTCTAGAATTTTGCCATCTGGTAATGGATTAAGGGTCTGAAAATTCAAGCTAGTATCTTTTCACTCTACCATAATATACCTTGACTTGTGGTCTACAGCTTTGTTGAATTAGACTGGTCCAAATTCAAAGGAGTTGCAGACAGATCTAAATTGAAGTAAGTAGCAGACAAAATACAATTTTAGTTAGAGTAATCCTGATTGATATAAAGACTGGCCATGAAATTCCCTTTTACTTGCTCCATAAATAATGTTTAGAAAACAATGTGGGCAAGAAGAAATTACTTGTTAAAACATATTTCTACTTTCCAACATGTTTTACAGTGTACGATAATAATTTTCCAAAATTATTTCCTATATCATTAAATTTGCACTGTACTAATCAAGGTTACTTAACACTTGTCATGCTGAATAATATCCTCTCCAAAATAATGTTAAAATCAAGGGACTGAATGCAATCAAAGGACTAAAGGTACTGGTAGCAACTATTTTGAATTAATAACTCTTTTGAATTTTTGTCCATATAAACAACTATGGCTTTAATTTGACAAGCAGGAGGTGTAGACTAAGATCAGACTGCACATATATGCAGGCTGATCTTTGTTTATACCTCCTGACTAAACAGGAATAATCCAGGTTCAGCATGACAAGGGTTAACATAATTATACACAGTATGATTTGGAACAATAATTCATTTGGTGAATGTAAAATTGTTTTAACTCTTTCCTGTTCCTTGAAATATTAGACTGGTCTAAATTGAAAAAAGTTGCAGAGAATAATGAAAATTTGATGCAATTTGAAATGCAACCATCCTATGTGGTAGAAAATATTGTGCAATTTCTTCTTTTTCCATGATGTTTTCTCAAGTATAAAATCACTATGACGTTATATCCTGGGTTTGTACAGGAAAGGGTTAAGGTATATATACATTTGGAAAAGTATTGAATTCACCATCCAATACAATCTGTAACAAGATGTGAAACAGCCTCAAATTTTGGAAATCCGACCTTGTTAGTGACCTTGACCTTGATAAGTGACCTTTACCTTGATGGATGAACTAAACCTCCAGCGCAAACTATTGCCTACTAATGCAATGAATGTATGTCCAAAATAAGAGCAATGTATCTTGAAAAAGAGCAAAATATTCGCTATTTTTTTAAGACAGACAGATGGATGGGAGGACAACCGTAAAACAATTTGCCCCAAATCTTTTGATGTGGAGGCATAAAAATCTATACTGAGCTATGCTTTTTCCAAAACTTTCTGTTAAAAATTAACAGTCAAAAGGACAGCTTTTTTTAATGGCTCTGACTCCGAAATGTAAAGCTGAATGTGTGTGAAATTGCTAATATGATGTTTAAGATATTATCCGGCTATACAAATTTAGCTAGCGTACAGTAACAAAGAAGTTAGGAGATATTCCCTATGTGCAATTATAATATCTCACACAAGATGCGTGCTGAAATTGCATCTTATAATGCGGCAAATTGAATTCAAATTTCGTTTTATGTCATTTAGCCACTTTCACACCTTCATAAGGTACAATAAATATGAAATACCACCCTTCAGAGAATGAAAAAAATCTCTTATTCTATTCTCAAACAATCCCTCTTTTTAACCACCCTCAAGAAAGACCTTTTAAAATTCTTTTTGGAAAATGAAGAAATTGCTCCCTTCTCTTAAAGACAAGAAAATAATAATAATAATAATACAAGACCTTTAATTTTGCTTTAAACCCCTTTCAGACAATACAGGTTATAACTAAATAAAAAGTTTGTGTTAACAAAACTACTACACATTACATGGTAGAAAAAAATCGATTTATCCCATTACCAAACAAAAATATTTTGAAATGGTCTAAGTTGAAAGAAATTTCAAATTGATAGAAAACATTTGGTTAATGAAGAAATTGCTTGTTACAAGCAATTTCTTCATTTTCCACACTGTTTTTTGAAAGTTATTTTCATTTGGGGCGTAAAAAGTAGGATTGTGTGGAAAGGGGTTCATTGTTTCAGACCATTGCTAATAATTTTGCATCAAAACATTAAAAATCATCTTGTTCATCACAGTTTGTTTTGGTATTTCCATTTCTTTTTCAACAAAGGGTTTGAGTTTCAAAATTTATGTACTATAAATTTGATCTGTCTCAATAGCGGCCAACTTGATTTCAATAAGGTATATGACTTTTGTACTTAATTCATGCTCTATTGATATTTAAAATACCGTTACCTTTCAATGACTCTGTTACAGTAGATGAGTTTTCTCCAAGCTTATCCCATTATCAGACAATATTTTAGACTGGTAAAAATACTATGGGGTTAGAAACAAAATTTCAAGGTTCTTGTCAGACCATTTTCCAATTAAAGATGAACCGAAAAAGAGTAATGAATAAAATATTTTGAGAAAGGGAAAGTTGCTTACTACAAGCATTTTTTCCTTTAGCAAAGTTTTTTTTATTTATCTTTTTTTTTACACTGAATAAGTCTAAACAAACTTTAAATTGTGGTCTGCAACCTCTTTGAATTTCAGGATAAGTCTAAAATTTAATCTAAAATCAGACATTGGGTCAAACTGACTGATAATTTGTCTAACATAGGGTAAAAACATTGTGAAGAAAGAACAAAAGTCTCAATGTGCCTGATTGAAAAAATCTAAATCAAGCACTTAGCCAGCTCATTCTAGTGACATAAGTGCTAAGGTAGTTAACCGATTACCAGACATCAAAATTTGAGGCTGGCCAAATTTTGAAAGAAGTTGCAGATGATAATTTTTATTTGATGGATTTAAAAATTATTGTCGTTTTTAGTAGAAAACTTTGTGGATAATGAAGAAATTGCTTGTAACAAGCAATTTCTTCATTGTCCACCGTGTTTTTCCAAAGCTTTTTCTTCTCTCTTTGGGTGTTAAAAAGCGTTATTCTTTGGAGATGGGTTATAGGATGCATTTCAAGATGACTTTGGACAATCATCAGAAAGAAAATTTGGCCAAACAGTGATTTGAACCCACCACCCTTTGAGGACTGAAATTACAATGCCAAACTCAATTGAGCTAAACAGACTTGGCCTTATATTTGGATCAGATAAAATTCATTTCTCTTGTAATGGGTAATCATAAAGTCAGAAAACAAAGACATTGATTCCAATTTTCGCACATTTAAGATACCTTTTGAAGAATGATCATAAACCGATTGAATTTTAAAATGAAGTCAAGTAGCGTAGGACAGAATAAACTGATATAGTTTATCTTTCTTTTATGTGTCTAAGGACACCAGTTAGCTTTATCAATCCAGGTCTCTTTCTATTTCTCTGGTATTGATTTGTAATAAAACTCGGAGGTATTTGGTCACAGGTATACCGTAATCAATTTTTCATGCAATGTCATCGTGATTGCTAGTGATTATTTACTCTTTCTTAATCCATTAAGAAGGATACAGTCAGCATCTTTAACCCATTCCCATTCAATCCCTCCTTTTTACGCCCCTCAAGGAAAAAGCTTTAGAAAACATTGTGGAAAATGAAGAAATTGCTTGTACTGGTGGTTAAAATATGGAAGTTGTAAGGTATGTGTTATTTTCAGCTCTTACAAGCAATTTCTTCATTATCCACAGTGTTTTCTATCCAAAAAGATGAAAAAATCTAAAAATCCATCAACTTGAAATTGTCGTCTGCATATTCTTTCAATTTGGACAAGTCTAAAATATTCTTGTTTGGGAATGGGTTAAATAAAACTAGAAATGCGCAACAAGACATAGATGCATCTGCTTACATGCTTGTCACATGACCTTATGCTGAACCCGGAATATTACTGTTTTGGAAGCAGGTATAGACAAAGATCAGCCTGCACATATGTGCATTCTGATCTTGGTCTACACCTCCTGCTTGTCCCCTTTCAGCCAGAGTTGTTTAAATTATCAATTTTGAAAAGAAATATTGACCCTTATTAAGACCTTTTAGTATTGTCAGCCCTTTGATTTTAAAGCAATTCTTTATAGGATTTATACTTCAGCATGACAAGGGTTAACCCATTCCCACTCAATCCCTCCTTTTTACGCCCCTCAACAAAAAAGCTTTGGAAAACATTGTGGAAAATGAAGAATTCATTATCCACAATGTTTTCTATCAAAAATGGTGAAAAAATATAAAATTCCATCAACTTGAAATTGTCGTCTGCATCTTCTTTCAATTTGGACCAGTCTAAAATTTTGTCAAGTGGGAATGGGTTAAGTTGTGACTATGAACTTAGGAGTATCCATCACAACTTTACACATGATACTAATACTAATCAATGTCAACAAATGTGCAAAACTATTTTGAAATCTATCATTATGTATGCTGTGGGCAAGAATTGGGCAGACGCATCCAACCCCCAAGACCCACTCACAAACATACTCACACACAGGCAGAGGTAACTCTATATCCATAGGTCAGTGCAAAATAGTTGTAGCTGCCAATATGTTGATAGAACATAATCAATTATAGGCTTCATCCTTAGGACCTAACATTCATTCTGGCAAAGTTTAATGAAAATTGAGCCAAAATTGTGGTCTCTAGAGTTTTAACAAAACAAATGTCATTAAGGCCCCTTTTCCTGCATTTTCTAAAAGAATCTCCCCATAATCAAAAGGGTTCATCCTTTTGATCTAACAATTACCCTGGTCAAGTTTCATGAAGATTGAGCCAGAAATGTGACCTATAGAGTGTAAACACTTCAATTGTTGGCTCCGCATGCCGCCGATGGACAACAGGTGAGCTAGAAATACAGTCAATTTTGCTCAAGGAACCACCTCTTTTAAGCCACCACATTTTTATTCAGTGACATTGATCATAATTCCCTTCCCATTAAATTTAAGTTACTAAACTATAACCTATGTTATTTCAACTCATTAGAATTTTTATAATGAAACAATTCCAACGAGTTCCAACAACATAGGATTGAGTGAGAATTCTGCAATAATTTATGTATGCAAGCAAACCATTCCATTATAATCATATCACAAAAAATATATTAAGCCTTTCCTGTTTGGCATAATTTCAGACCTGTCCAAATTCAAAGGTTTTGCAGACAAAAATTTAAATCGGATTTATTTTGAAAAAGACCATTCTGTAGGGTAGAAAATATTGTGGAAAAAGAAGAAATTGCTTGTTACAAGCAATTTCTTCTTTTTCTATAATATTTTCTAAATTATATATTCACAGGGACTTAAAAACCAGGGATTGAACAGGAAAGGGTTAAGCAACCATTCTTTTCAGCAGCCACTGTTTGGCCGTCCCTGGAGTGGTCACTTAATACAAGTTTTACCGTATGGCAAAATTCTACAAGTTCCAGGATCAGCTTTTTAAATTACATTTCATTCCGCTGGATATATAATAAAGGTTGAAAATGTATTCCTGTAATGATTTTAATCTACATATCTTGTCATTTTAATGAGGTCTGCATCATTAAACTGCTAATTATTGCTGACACATATTTAAACGTTACACAAGCCACTTTGATTAACCTCTTAACAGTCAACGATATTTTAAACTTGGGTCTCATTTATAGCCAGGAATCCGACAGAAACTTAGAGCATTCCAGTAAATAATCAAATGGAATAGGTAGTTTCAGAAAAGATATGATATATGGGTATACCTAAGTGCCAAAAGTCCATCCATTCTTTAAGCATACACAATGACACTTTCAGACACCCCTCAAGGTAAACCATTCCAAAACATTTTTGTGTTAAATGAAGAAATTGCTAGAAATAGGCAATTTTTTCATTTAACACAATATTTCTACTTAGAAAGTGTACCGGTAAATAATCTTAAATTTGATGAGCTTTAAAATTGTCGTCTGCATCTCCTTTCAATATGGACCAGTCTAAAAATATGTAATCTGGTAAAAGTTTCTTGTAGGAATGATAAATAGAGAGCTTTCTTAAGACATATATTTCCGAACAATTTCAGCTTAAGTTAACCCATTACCAGACGGCAAAATTTTAGACTAGTCCAACTTTAAAGGAGTTTCAGACAACAGTTTAAAGCTCACGAAATTAAAGATTTTTTCATCTTTCTGAGTAGAAAACCATGTGTAAAATGAAGAAATTGCTTGTAATTTTACACAAGGTTTTCCAAACTGTTTTTCTAGAGGGGCGTCAAAAAGTGTCACTGTGTGGGAATGGGTTAAGTTTTGTGGAAATCATGGGAGAAGACTGATAGTTAGTTTATGCAAGCACCAAAACACAACAAAGCCTCAAGAAAAAAGCTTCAAAAAGTATTGAGGAAATAAAGAAATTGCTTGTTCAATCAATTTCTTCATTAGATACAATCTTTTCTATCCCAACGACAATGATTATTAAATTTCCATCAAATTAAAATTGTTGTCTGCAACTTCTTTGAATTCAGACTGGTCTAAAATTTGTTTAGCTGGTAATCAAGGTTAAACACAATGTGAATGGACTAATCAATCTTAAAATAATTATATGAAGCACTGTTACCATCAATTAGAGGATTTTATTCTTAACCCATTCCAACACAGTGGAATTTTAGACCAGTCCAAATTGAAAGGAGCTGCAGACAACATCTTCAAGTTGATGGAATTTTTATTTTTTTTTTTTGTCTTTTTGAATAGAAAACATTGTGGATAATGAAGCAATTGCTTGATCCAAGCAATTTCTTCATTTTCCACAATGTTTTCCAAAGCTTTTTCGTTCAGGGGCGTACAAAGGAGGGATTGAGTGGGAATGGGTTAATTTCAGTTTTGTTTGGAGGATGGAACATCAGTCTGACATAAACTTAAAGGCATTTCTATTCTTTTCCTAGGATGGGACACTCTACAAAGTGTAGTCTGCAACCTTGTTCAATTTGGGCCAGTCTAAAGTTTTGACCTCTGGTTATGAGACAACAAGATTCTGTGATTGCAAAAACTAGATGCTACTTATTTTATTCAGTAAAGGCTTAACTCATTCCCACACAATAACACTTTTTGAATCCCCTCAAGAAAAGCAATTATGAAAATATTGTGGTAAATGAAGAAATTGTTTGAATCAAGCATTTCTTTATTTTTCACATTTTTTCTACCTAGAAAGTTGAACAAAATCTAGAATTTCATACAGATTAAATTGTCGTCTACCACTTCTTACAATTTGGACCAGTCTAAAATGTTCTTTTAAGGTAATAGGTTAAGGGTTACAATTGTCCTCTTGATCTCAGTTGATTTAGTAATCTTCCACACTTTATGTAAATACAGAGAGGTACCCAGTCGTAAAATGAAACTAAATGTTTGCTTAATTGATTCACTACTAAGGAGATTTATATTTATGTATTATTTGAAAAGTGATAGGGACAATGTTATATTTGAATTTTTACAATAATGGCTAGGATTAGAATATACTAGATCTTAATCATTGTCACTGAGTTTTAGTGTTCAACTGTTGGTAATTTATAACAAATTCTCAGTTACCGATATCGCAGATGACCAATCATAAGCCTTTGCCAAAAACGAGCTTAACCCATTCCCTAACGCTGACACCCTCAAAGAAAAGCAATTTTGCAATTTCTTCATTTTACGCAATGTTTCTTCCAAGAATGTTGGGAAAAGCCCTAAAATTTCATAAATTTAAAATTGTCATCTGCAACTTCTTTCAGTTTGGCCAGTCTGACATTTTGTCATCTGGTAATGAGTTAACGGAGTTGCACCTATACACCCTAAGGGGCTTGCCAGGAAAAAACACTATAATATTAACCCATTCCCACACAATGACACTTTTGGACGCCCCACAAGATAGACAATTGAGAAAGCATTGCGTAAAATGAAGAAAGAATTTCTTCATTTTACACAATGTTTTCTACCCGAAAACTTGAAAAATCTCAACCCTTGTCATTTTATACCCAGAATATTCTGGTTTAAGCAGGAGGTATAGACAAAAATCAGACTGCACATAAGTGCAGTCTGATCCTAGTCTACATCTCATGTCTGTCCTTTGAAACCAGAGTTGTCAATGAATTTGTCAAAAGAAGTATTGACAACTGAACAACAAGTACTACCAGTGCTTTCAGCCTTTTCATTTTTATACAATTCTGAAAAGGATTTTATTCAGCTTGACAACCATGCAATTCCTTTCAATTTTAACCAGTCTAAAATTTTGCCGTCTGGAAATGGGTTAAGCTATTTTGTCAAGAGCAGATAATTCTGAAACATTTTTTTTAGTCTCGTGCACAAACAGACATCATAGAGATTCATTGTGGCAAGTTTCAGTTCAACAAAAATGAAGCAATCAAGACTACACAGGGGGATTGAAACAAACTCCTGACCCCCCCTCTAAAAATACGAGTATTCTAAAGTATCAGAAAGGAGTTAATACTTCATGTTTCACATTGTTATATCTAGAGCGCTTCCAATTTTCATTTAGGACCGTGAGGATAGTAGTTCGAGTACATTTATAACAATAAAAATAAGAGATCGATGACCATTTTGAATCTGACAAATTTAAAGATTAACCCATTTGAATTATCTGATTGACAAAACGTTTGATATCTCTTGAATTCCGTATCAAAGAAATATATTGTAGACACACTTGTTGACTGACTGATTTAAGTTAAACACTTTCAAATTCAAGAGATTGTCAATTCGTTATACAACGCTCAACTCTCCCTTGGTCCATTTTTTTTCCCAATTCTCTTCTCAACCCTTCTTTTTTCAGAGGTGTACATAACACCCGGTAAATCAAATTTAACTCAATACCAGAAAATGATGCTTTTTGATGCCCTGAAGAAATAAGATCTTGGACAACTCTTTGGGAAAAGAAGATATTACTTGTAACAAGCATTATTTCCTTTCTCACAATGTTTTCTATTGTATTGGCTATTTTATTCCAAATTTAGCCAAATTTAAAACGTCATCTACAACTTCTTTCAATTTGGACCAGTCTAAGATTTGTCTTCTGGTCATGGGTTTAAATCTGCATGTCTAAAATAGGTATTTCTTGACAAATCCTTGTTGTGGGTACTCCTTCAAACCCATTCCCTCACAGTGACCTTTTTGATGCCCCTCAAGAAAAACAGTTGAGAAAAATTGTGTAAAATGAAGAAATTGCTTGTAACAAGCAATTTCTTCATTTTACACAATGTTTTCTACCAAAAAAGCTGAAAAAATAAAATTTCATTTACTTTACAATGCCACCCGCAACTTCTTCAATTTGGACCAGTCTCAAATTTTTAAATCTGGTAGTGGGCTAATCATGTGGTAGAGACACTTTCAATGTCTTTGTGCAAGTTTTAATCCTTTACTGTTTTTCAAAATTTTGGACTTGTCCAAATACAAAGGGGTAGCAGATGACTCCATGCAATGAATAGAATTCAAAAAGTTACCACCCTATATGATGGAAAATACTGTGAGAAAAGAAGAAATTTATTGTTTTACCGTTCATTTGTTCCTAATCTGGATGAAAGGAAAGGTTGATTTTAAGGACAATGAAGTCAGCATATTGAAATAAAACAAGAATTGTTATCAATGAAGTTATCAGCGAGGAAGGCAAATAAAAGGTTATCTAAGGTCTTCCTTGTTTGTAAATTTGTTTTCAATTTTTATAATTGCACTGCAAATCTATGGCTTTAACCAATTATTATTCCCATTTTTACATTTTCACCCTCATGAGTTTGTGATACACAAATGTCCCTAAAAACAGTATTTTCTTATTTTCATTTCAAAGAAGAACTAACACAACAACACCGAAAGTTTAACCCATTACAGCATGACAAAATTTTAGACCAGTCAAATTTAAAGTAATTGCAGCCAACAGATTTTAGTAAAATTTTAGCTGAAATTTCAAAATTCTTTGTCTTATAGGGTAGAAAACATTGTAACAAGTAATTTCCTCATTTTCCAAAATGTTTTTTAACCCATTCACACACGGTGAAATTTTAGACTGGTCCAAATTGAAAGAAGCTGCAGATGACAATTTAAAGTTGATGGAATTTTAAATTTCTTCGTCTCTTTGGATAGAAAACATTGTGGATAATGAAGAAATTGCTTGTCACAAGCAATTTCTTCATTTTCCACAATGTTTTTCCAAATCTTTTACATTGAGTGTCATTGTGTGGGAATGGGTTAAAGCTTTCTTCTTGAGGGGCGTAAAAAGCAGGTTCACTGCTAATTATATTCAACACATTCCCACACAAGAAAATTTTATACCGGTCCGAAAACTGATAAAATTTGATAAAATTTTTGTCTACCTAGATGCCAAATGACCTATCTCTGGCCCTGCCCACTTACTCTGTTTGTCCCTCCCATTGACTCTGACAGGATGTTACGCTTCAACATTTAACAGCATTATTTTGCAAACCTTATGGCCAGTAGTACGTAATGAAAACATAAAATGGTGGGTGGGCAACCTCAACATGGTAACTGCAGCTTGAATAAGCTGTAGTTACAAGGTTTAAGTCACCAAACCAATAATGCATGAAAGCAAAAGCTTAACATATACACAAGGCTGCTAGACTAAGTCAAATGACAAACATGAATGGTGCAACTTCTTTTTTATTTTCCCACTGTTTTCAAATTTCAAGTAACCCATCTTTGTATTGTTGAAATAACTGAGATAACTGAAATTACTGGTACTTTCTTAAGTCTGATTTATTCAACTTTTAAAAATAATGATTTAACAAAGCAATTTTTTTCTTTCAAAGAAAATTTGCTACCTTAAAAGTTATTTGTTCTCTCGCATCATCTTTAAGTTAATGATAGCTTATAATGAAAGAATAATGCAAAGTAAAAAGAAAAACTATAACGGAAAAATGAAAGAAATATTCAATATTTTGTAGTAATATGTCTAGTTGAATAAAATGATAAACATTCAATTAAGGCCAAGATCTAAATGTAAATGCAGGGTGATCTTAGGCTCTTTACTGCACTTACAACAGTGGTTTTTCCAAGTAAATGATATCAACCTATTCTCACACAATGATGCTTTTGAACGCCACTCAAAAAAAGTGGTTTAGAAAACATTGTGGAAAATGCAGAAATTGCTTGTTTTAAGCAATTTCTTCATCATCCACAATGTTTATCCAGCCCAAAATACAAAGAATCTGAAAGTTCATCAATTAAAAATTGTGGTCTGCAACTTTTTTGAATTTTAAACGGGTCTAAAATTTCGTCGTCTGGTCATGGGTTAATACAGTCTTACTCAAAATACAGAAAATGTCAGACTGCTGCTGTCAATAACAATAATTTATGAGATGAAGAGAATATTTTTTTGTTTTCATGGAGGTATGAACCGAAAAACTTAATCACACTGTTTGAATACGCAAAGCGGATTCATACATTGTGTGATTAGGTTTTCAGTTCATACCTCCATGAAAACAAAAAATATTCTCTTCATTTCTTATAATTCATAGCATCAAGCGAAAAAAAAAAACTTTATAAATTTTGATACCTTTTTGTATGGGACTATCTTGTGCTGAGGCGTACAAATTGTTCATGGAGTAATGAATTATTTTTTTTCGACCAATCAGATCTTGTTTTTGAAAGACGAAACTGAAAATTAACTTATTACAATATGTATTTGAAGGATAATTATTTAACCCATTCCCACTCAGTGATGCCTTTAGCCACCCCCAAGGAAAAAAGCTTTTGAAAACATTGTGAAAAATAAAGAAATTGCTTGTTACAAGCAATTTCTTCATTTTTCACAATGTTGTCTACTCAGAAAGTTGAAAAAATCCAAAATTTCATAACCTTTAAATTGTCATCTGCAACTTCTTTCAATTTGGGTTTGTCTAAAATTTTGCCGTCTGGTAACGAGTTAACCCAAAGCTCCAATTTGAAAGAAGCTGCAGACAACAATTTCAAGTTTGAGAAATTCTAGATTTTTTCAACTTTTTGGGTAGAAAGCATTGTGAAAATGCCACAAGCAGTATCTTTATTTTATAATATGTTTTCCCAATTAATCGAGGTGCATCAAAAAGCATCATTGTGTGGACACTGGTTAAAAGCTCTATCTGCAGGTTATTCCACCCATGGCATTCCCACACACAATAATACTTTGACGCCCCTCGGGAAATAAACGGTTGGGAAAGCATTGTGTAAAATGAAGAAATTGCTTGCAATAAGCATTATCTTCATTTTCCACCATGTTTTCCTACCCAGAAATATGAAAAATCCAGAATTCATAAACCTTAAATTGTCAACTGCAACTCCTTTTAATTTGGACCAGTCTAAAATTTTGCCATCTATAAATGGGTTAAGCTGTAGTAACTGCAGTAATCAAAGGTTGGAATATGTCAATTAGGCATCTGTCTAATGACCTTTTCATTAACTGCAAGTTTACATATTGCCACAATATTTAAAGACGCTTGAATCTATGACGTCAACTGCTCGTCTGCACATAGTCAAAAATATATCGTCTGCACAACGCACAAACGCGAACAGACGAAACTCTCGTCTCAGGTTTTGAACTACCCGCCCCCTGTGTATACAATAGTATCATGAAGTGCTAATAACACAAATATTGTACCTGGGTGTTTTATCAATGATCCACAGAATCAACATCAAACGCGCTGATAGTCCGATAAACAATTTCTGCAAAAAGTGAAAATGCAAATAAATCTTCACTTACCGTCTATGACTGCCCATAACAGATGAACACTCCGTTTAATTATCTAATCGTCTGGCCACTTTGACAACTTGATAAGGCGAATCTTCATTAAAAATCTTGAACAAAGATCATAACATGTCTTTTGCCACTTAACGCTTTATAACCGTTTACAAATCACTTGATACACACAGACCAACACAAAAGCGTAGCTCATTCATCGATGAATATTCATTTCGCCGCGGCCCCGGAAACAGGATAATTGAATGTTTGCTAAACGCCGCGCTCTTTGTAGCAGACGATAAGAGTGAATTAGATGACCCGATTAACAACCGAGGAGGGATAATTGATTAAAAGATGACACAGATCAGTTTACAAACCTTCACAACGATCAGAATAATGCTTCTGTATATTTCTAACTTGACGAGTCGACCCTGTTGTTGACTCTCTTATTGTAAGTAGATTCACTGTATAATTATAAATAGTCTGGTGTTTTGATTAGTGTGAATTAAGACGTGCTCTCTGCAGAAAAAAGACATCTCAACAAAGAGATAACAAGATCGCCCATACCGTTTTGTGGGTGCAATATTGTCAATTATGTACCACGATTCGTGGTTACAGTTGATTGTTAAACTAAGGAAATAGGATGTGTTACAGCCGATCTAACACAACATCTCTTACATTGAAACTAAACCGTAATATAATATATATATATAATAATAATATCAACAATAGAAAAGAAATAACCAACAGATGACACGTGCACTTCATTCGTTAATTCATCTGTTCCAGACATTGCAATGAGGTCGAAAACATCACCGAAAAACTTAGATATCTATAGAGCCTCGTGTTATTTATTGGTCATCACCAAACGTTATGACACGTATCTTTTGGGTTAATAACTTACTAACCTACTAGATCTAGTAGGCATACTTGAGGTTATTTGAAGGCAGCAAATCAATTAACAAAATGAATAATAGATAAGTGACCAATCTAAATGCACGACATTCTTATGTATGCCTATATTCACTATTAATATACATGGTTTGATTGTCTGTAATTGACTCCTCTATTTTCAACAGAAGCACGGGACATCTTGAATGGTCATCCTATTTGAATTTGCTATTAACACATAATCAGATGATGAATGTTTAGACTGAGGCTAATTCAAAGATGTTACAAACGACTCATTTTAGTGTGTGTGTGTGTGTGTTTGTTGTATTATTTGTCATTTTTACAAGCTATTTCTTCATTGTTCACAATGTTTTCAAAATTCCTTTACTTTAGGGGCGTCAAAAAATGGCATTCTGTGGGGAAAGGGTTGGTGGGAAAGCTGACTGGGATAGGTAGGTGGAGTTCTTGGATCTGCATTCTCTGTAATCATATTGTTACAGAGATTTTAACCCATTCCCATTCAATCCCTCCTTTTTACGCCCCTCAACAAAAAAGCTTTGGAAAACATTGTGGAAGATGAAGAAATTGCTTGGATCAAGCAATTTCTTCATTATCCACAATGTTTTCTATCCCAAAAGACAAAAAAATCAAAATTCCATCAACTTGAAATTGTCTTCTGAAGCTCCTTTCAATTTGGACTGGTCTAAAATTCCATTGTGTTGGAATGGGTTAAGGAAATGTCCCATGGCGCATGGCAGTGTCAACCGAAGAATCATTCGACCAATCAAATCATTTATTTAGATTTGAAGTGAACTCCCAACATTTGCCGACATTTGTGTGAAGCCTTCATGTTGGTTTATTCAAGCTGCAGTTACGATGTTTAGGTCGCTAATCAACCATTTTACGTTTATGTTTATTGTCCGTAAATTTTACCAAATAACACAGTCTAACATCCAAATGCGTTATCTTCCGATAGGTGGCATTTTTCAAATACTGACCTATCTAATTTGAGCATTCTGGGTAGCGTCATTCGTGACAACTCGGCAGATTCCGTCGAACTACATTCAAAATGTTAGCGCCAATAAAACGCACGCTTCACATTCTTGATGCCTGTTCTTGGAGCACAGGTAGGACATAAATGCTTTCGCAATTTAAAAAAAAAAACAACATCTAATTAATTTTGGGCGACAATTAAGTTTGATTTCTCCACAATTATAGTTTTTACTGCAATTATCCAATTGCTACTTTTTGGCGATATAGTATGAAGTTATGCGTACGACGTAGTAATATTATCCCAATCTGGATAAGTGATACGGTCCCGAAGACAGGTCATTCTTCGGAGAATATGACATGCGCAGACAACGATCCAATGGCATTACCTGTCGGAGGTCGGGGACGAGGCCAACGATCCGTCAGTAAGGAAGATGGGGCATTGTAAAGGTGGCTGAACTGGTAGGTTTGAGTCCAAATACATCAAGAGACGTGAACCCATCGAACAAGCAGCACATATCATTTGTGTCGGGATTAAATGGGTATAGATATACGAGGGTTGTCAAAAAGAAAAAATAGCTGTAAAATTATTAGATGGTAAACTAATAAAAGGTAATACCATAACCTTATAAGTAGACAACCCTCAAAGTAGCGTTATGTACCAGCTCAGTGCGTTTGAAGACATGCCAATACGTCATAGACACGCTGTAACCATTATTGACCACAAATATAAAGACGTATCTAACATCGAACCTAAAGGCTTTGCCATGGCGACTAAACTTGATATAAAAAGAACATTAGCACGTAAAAATATGGCAGCTAAACACCACAGAGTAATAGTAACGTTGAAGTGACCATGGAATGAAAAGCAGTTTATCAGTCATCCATGCAACCAAGAGTATTTTAACCTCAATTCGTTCTTTAAGTATCCTAAAATAAAAGTAGTTGTATCAAATCTTAGCCTGTAGGTTTTGCTGAGTATGCAGAAGTAAATGTCACAAAATTACTTCCCTGGAACATAATAAGATTTTTCTGTATATATTTATATACGTATTTAGGTAATCAGATATTCACACGGAATTTTCTCTTGTTTTGCATCATTGAACAAGTACTTCGGAAAAAAATCTCATGACCCTAGCATTTTCAGATCTCATTATACCCATGAAGTGCAAGAATAAACTTGGTCGTGATATAAACTAGGGTTGATTTAAGCGGTGTTGATCCATGTTAACTACTGTAAAGGATTTAACAATCTACAACAACCATTGAGTCCATAAGGAGCCCTTTCTTAATTTTGCGATGTATAGACGAAGTGCGTTAAACAAGAGGACGGAATCGATTAATTATACGAGCGGCATTGTTGGCTGTTAGAGGATTTTCAAGAGAACAAGATAATCAATAGTAATTGTTCTCCAGTACAAAATACTAGCAAGAGTTACATGTGACAGAGCTCTATCAGTTTTATTAGCGATTATAGCGCTACGAATCTGGGACAATCTCATCTTCGTATTGGGTTCTCTGCTGCCCTTTGCGCGCGACTTCTTGTACTTTTGGCCTCCTTGAAAATAACTTTTCGCAACTTTTCGATCTGTTACATGACGGTTGTTAATAATTTAAGTCAAATATCATTATTGGATATCGCACTACGAACTGAATAACTATTGAGCATGCTGATTCGATGCTATTTCTATTTATGTATATGAAATGTTAAGCAACTTGTTGCGCAGTTGTAATCCTTGTTCTACGCAAAAAAACGTTTTACTTCCTATTTTACAACTGTAACACCAACAGCATCTGTCTCTCCATGTCTGCTCACCTGTTTAAAATATTGCATGTCAAGCGAAAATGGACAATCTAAGATGTGACAGAAGTATCTATCCTTGTCAGTCTAAACAATTGCGCAACTTAACCCGGATATAGACTTTTTGCTTTGGGAGTATTATCTGTGTTTTAAAAGGTCGTTTTATTTGAATGATTATTTTCTCTTTTTTTTTGGGGGGGGGGGGGGCAGCTATCATAAAACTATGCTGAAGCTTATATCTTTATCTCGTTTTCTTATTCTTTTTTAACCGTTGTCATACTGAGTAAAAGTCCCCTCTTTATAAAGGCATTAAAAGCAAAGGGATGAAATCACTAAATGGCTTGATTGCGGTTCAATACATTGTATTTGTTTTGAAAATGATCATTTCATAATCAATTCCGAATTATAAGGAGCAGACAGGAAGTGTAGACTAAGATCAGACTGCACGTTTTGGCAGTCTGATCTTTGTCTTTAGTGCCTGCCATAAAAAGAATATCCCGGGCTAAGAATAACAAGTGTCAAATATTTGAATCGTAATATGCACAAGAGGTTCCTTTTCGCGTGATAAATATCTTCATTCTAATGAAGATATTAAAACAACAAATCTCAATCCCGATGGCGGCTGGGATAAGGGTTGTTGTTGTTTTCTCCTAGAACTGAGTTCATATGTCGTACCAATCCCGTTTGTGACGTTATTGGATTATCAATAGAAAATAATATGTTTCCTTCCACAGTGCGGCCAATTGATTGATGGAGGGCGGTACACCAGCACCAAGTTTGTTAATACAATCGCAATTATCTTGATCATAGTTACCCTTTCGAAATATGTTTACAATGGGTGATTCCAGTTGTCGAATGTCCTCGACGAAACAACTAATGCTGGTTGATCTTTTCTTTATCAGTTGTTGGTCTGATAAAAAGGTACATGGTTTAACGCTATTGCGTAGATTTTTCTTTCAAAATGTCGTAATCAGTCTTTTTTCTGCAGTGCACCGATTTAATTTTTTCTTAAATCTTAACCCTTGTTATTCTGGATAAAATACTTTACAAAATTGCACCAGAATCAAAGAGCTGAAAACACTGGAAGCACTAATTCATGGAATGATATCTTTATTGGAAATAATCCCTACAATCATATCTGGTTTTAAGGGGGTGGTAGATGGTGTAGACTAAGACCAGACTGCACATATGTGAAGGCTGATCTGTGTCCATACCATCTGCCAAAGCAGGAACATTCCGGGTTCAGCATGGTACGGGTTATATGCACGTACTTATTCAGTGAAATTTATTTCAAATGGGACCCATGATTACTTTCGCGAAAGGTACTTTTTTGTTCTCCTAGTTGACGGAAAGAATACCGGTATATATCTTTAACAAATGATTATTTTCTAGATTTAACAGAATCAGACAGAGTCGACGATTTATCCATGTCAACACTTTCTTCGTTCGTTTTTTCCCTAGGATTAAACACATTACCATACCATTACGCTTTTTGACGCCCTCTAGCAATATGATCATAGAAAACTTTGTGCGAAAAAGATTTCTCGTTTAATCACAACGTTTTCTACCCTACTTGTCAATCATTTTCAAATTTAAGCGCAATTTGAAAGTCGTCTGCAACCCCTTTCATTATGGACCAGTCTCAAATAGTGTCGTCTGGTAATGGGCTAAAGCCTCGCCCATGGCTGCTAATAAGTTTGTCGAAAAGTATTATGACCGATGCCAGTCTAAACAAGATATGGTCTGGAATAGAATGGAGGGTGTATAGGCAGATATAGAGGGGATTGGGGGGGTTCATTTGAATCCCCTCCTATCTGTAGTATATTTATTTCATATTCATGGGGAAATTCGATATAAATTAACCCTTGTCATGCTGATCCCGGAATATTCTGGTTTGGGCAGGAGGAGTAAGTAGACTAAGATCAGACTGCACTTATGTGCAGGCTGATCTTAGTCTACACCTCCTGCTTGTACTTTTCCTGCCAGAGTTGTTTATGAAGTTGATTTCTTAAAAAAATATTGATTTTTTTAACAACAAGTTCTATCAGTGCTTTCAGCCCTTTGATTTGACAGCATTTCAGTAAGGTAATTTATACAGCATGACAAGGGTTAAGAGATCGTAATCGAAATCACTTGTTTTAAAAACAAAAGCTCTGCATTTGTCTATAAAGCAAAATCACACCTAATTCCCGTGCTGTTGATACTCATTGGGATCGTCTCAGTTAGACGAGTCTAATTAGCCCTAACAACATAGGATTCGGCGAGAATTTTGTAAAAAGAAATATGCATGCAATCGAAAGCAATCTTTCATATTTTTGGCAAAAAAAACTGTATTAAGTGACCATTCTCTTTTGGTCGTCCCTACAGTGGTCGCTTAAAACAAGATTTACTGTTTCATCCCCCTTATTGGCAAGTTTCAACCCCCTGTACAGAAATCCTTGATCCGCCATTAAAACCCCATAGGCTTGATATTAATCAATTCCAAGTTTCCAGCTATTAGGGCAAATAAATAGTGGGAGTTGGGGAAGAAATGAATTAAATTAATGTTAAGGATTAATCATGGCGTATTAACTGCGCACTTCCAAATCAGACAAGAGCGAAACATTATACCTGTCCGTGCTAAACAAACACGCATGCGCCGCGATTTGCATAGAGTTTCAGTTGCAAAATTTATTCAATTGTCGAAGATTTCGTTATAAAACCGTCTGTAATCGATGAAATAACGAGGTCAAATATTGGAAGGCGATGTCTTTGTTAACTCTCCACCTGCAAATCGATCGATTATGTCTTCTTTTTTCTGCTTTATATCAAGATTTTGGTAAAGATGAAAATACAATTTAGACATAAACGACCACTTGATTGACTTTTTTCTTATTTATTTGAAACGTTGGAATAACAACATATTTCTGGATGTATATATATCAAGCAGGCGCACGTTTTTTCAGCCATATTTAAAATTTGCTTTCATTTATATAGAATATGCATTGAGCACTTTTTTATTTATAAAAAAACAAATATAAAATGGAAAGTTATCAGCGGGGAGAGGAACTAGATTATTTTGCTAATTAAACTCTGTTTAACCGATTACCGTACCAGACAAATTTAATTTCAAATTAGTTGCGACAATATTAAATTTGTGAAATTAAACAAACAAAAAACAACAACAACAACAACAAAAAACGGCTACAAACATTATGGATAATGAGGAAAATGCTTGTAACAAGCAATTCTTCTATATTCTACATTTTCCATAGACTTTTTTGAAAGTGGGTGTATAAAAAGGCGATATCATGTGGGAATGGGTTGGCATGTGTTTTATATCTCAAACAGTAACAACAATGCTTGTAAACAATATAGAACACGATACATGGGCCATTTCAGGTCTTTTCTTCTAATCATTCGAGCTCAGGATGATAATCGTGCCAATCATGGATCTATTGGGAAAGACTACATTCTTTAACCAATTAAAACAATTGCGCTTTTTAAGCCCATCAAGAAATAAAACTTTTGGAAAAAATTGTGAAAAATGAAGAAATCGCTTGTTACAAGCAATTTCTTCATTATCCTAGATATTTTCTACTCCAAAAGATTAAAAGTTGTCGTCTGCAACTTCTTTGAATTTGGACCAGTTTAAGTTTTGTCGTATGGTAATGGTTCAAGTCATCTTAGGTTCCAATGTTATCCTCGCAACTGACCCTTTACCACACCAAAAGATCTTTAGGCTGGTCCAAATCTAAAGGGATTGTAGACGACGATTTCGAGTTGATTGATTTTCAAAAAAAAACCCCACAAAAACAATCCCTGTCTAACATTGAGGACATCGAAGAAATTGCTTGTACCTTGATGATTTCTTTTCCAAAAGACAAATACAGTGGAATTTTTATTAACAAAAAGTTGTCGTCTATTATAACTTCTTTGAATTTGGACCAGTTTAAAATTTTGTCCTGCGGTAATGTATTAAGCCAATTTATGTTCAGGATTTAAGTCATCTCAGGTTCAAATTTCATCATCGCAACAAGTTAACCCATTACCAGACATCAAAACTTTTAGACTGGGCCAAACTTGCAAATTGAAAGAAATTGCAGACAACGATTGAGTTGGAGGAATTAAAAAAAACGTCAGTTAAGGTAGAAAACATCGTGGACATTGAAAAAAATTCTTTTAATAAGCAATTCTTCAATTGTCCAAGATATTTTCAAATAAATACATAGATAAAATAATCTGGTGGTAGCAGTACAAAAAGCTTGAAAACAATGTCGAGTAGGGCAAAGTGGCCAGGATACTAGATAATGAAACAAAACTATGGAACAAAAGAATCATGTACAAGTAGGAAAAGACGTTTAACCCATTCCAACACAGCAAAATTTTAGACTGATCCAAATTGAAAGAAGCTGCAGACGACAATTTCAAGTTGATTGAATTTTCAATTTTTTAGTCTTTTTGGATAGAAAACATCGTGGATATTGGAGAAATTGCTTGATACAAGCAATTTCTTCATTTTCCACAATGTTTTCCAATGCTATTTTCTTGAGGGGCGTAAAAAGGAGGGATAGAGTTGGAATGGGTTAATATTTCAGTCAATTACATTGAGGGTAAGCCATCTTGTTTTCCAATTTTATCATCGTAACAGGTTAACAACACCTAATGACTCCCCGTAAAAGTTCTTTCGCTGACAACAGCACACTCAGGCAATCTGGACAATGTCCTAGAAGCCAGTGCTAATTTGTTGATTGACATTTAGTTTCTGGCGTATAAAAACGTTAATGAGCTTGTAGAGAACAGAAACTAACTGGACATATCAATTCAAGTTTTTCATGTATTAAGATACAATTTATTTACCACTTACTTAACGAAAACATTTTACATTGGTCCAGATTAAAAGAAATTGCAGACGACAATATATGTTCATGTTTTTTTGGACTTTTTTATCATTTTTTTTTTCGTTTAGGAAATTAATGAATTTATTGCTACAAGCATTTTTTTCGTATTTCAATTGTTTTCCCGAGAACTTTTTTCATGGGGGCGCAAATGCGTAATTGTATGCAATGGGTTAAGTAGCGATCCGATTGCAAATATTATCAATGTACTTTTGCCTATTGGAAAATAGAAGACATACTATTTTATCGATGTGTGCCCTGACGTCCGTCTGTCCCCGTAAACAGGATCAACTGAACCGAGATATACTTCTTTAACAAGCTGCAGTTACGACGTATAAGTCGCCAAACCAACAAAAAGTGAACAAAATGGCGGCCATTGTCGGAGTTCAAATCTCAATTACGGACTGAATGAATGATTTGATTGGTCGATATATTCCTTGATTGGCATCCGCGATTGGTCAATTACGTACAATGAAGAATATTCAACAAGGAAATTGGTGCAAGTAATCGCTGCAGCCACATTGCTCGTTGATATCAATATTGAACCTTTTAAATCAAAGCATCAATTGAAGGGCAGTCAAGCACAGCAAATAACTACCTCAATGACACTACACATTTGTACAAAACATTGTCCACTGGTCAATGGATGGACACCGGACACCTCTCTATTATTTTCACTGTGATAGAGCGGAGATTAACAATTGATTTTGTCGGCTTCTAGGTGGCTCTATGCGTCCATTAGCCTCGAGGCAATAAAAATGTGGCCATTTAATGTGCTTTCAAAACTTTACACGTCAATGATACACGATGGTTTGTCTCGAGTGAGGCGTGAACTGACCTTGTCCGGTCAATGTCTCACACACGAAGAATTATTGGCATTGCTGATACAAACATATGCAGGAATGATTGACCAGCCAATATTTGATTGATGGGCTCACTTATCCGATAAGAATGCTATACTCTAGAAATTAAAGCCGCATTTAGCGGAAGATTTTCCTAGAGGATATTTTGTTCGACACATAATTTAAGCATCCGAACTGCCGTGCATAAGAATTGGCCAATTTCTTGGCTGTTTTGAAAATATAATGATAAAACAAAATTCGTTGGTGGGCGACCAGAATATCGCAGATAAAGCTTGATCCAGAATATGCAAGAGACTTATACATGCTACTCGTGCAGCCTTGTTATTCTGATGCGTCTAAGGAAAATTTAGCTCTGGAGACGAAATAAAAAGAGAATATGTTTTGTATTTACTATAATCAGGGTTCTCCCCAGGCCATTATGGCGTATCGGCCCCGATACGCCTTCATTAATTAAGAGAGTTTGCCGATACGCCTTCAGATTGCCGATACGCTTAAATTTGGTCACCGATACGGCTTAATTTCAAGCAGAAGAAAGGGTAAAGCAAACCATTAAAATTGGCTGCAGAAGTGCGGACACGACAGGCTCTTTATCTATAATGTTGTATACCACGTATTACATAACATCTCTATTGATAAGACCCTTACACTCTTACTAATTGGTGATTATCGATTTTTTTCTCGCATTTCCCACTGGTACCGCGCTATCAGTCACCAAGCATGATAGGTACCAATATGTAAACAATGAATTCAAAATGGCGACCCGGTTCCGGAAAATTGTCACTTCGGCTAAGATTGGTCTAGTTAAAAGTAAAAGATGTGGTTATTTGATGTGACAACTATCAAAGTAAAGCCAGAGTGGTTTAAAATTTGATTTTTTGCAGGAAAGATTTATTGGGTCAGTTTATTTCATACATTGATCGCTGAAAACATACCCTTTCGCGATCTTTTTTCCTTACGAGAATTTGCCAAAATAATAAAGACAGATTTGTATAGAAGCCATCCTAGTTATACTAAGCTCTTGTTTTCAACTCAGTTTAATAATTACACACATGTATCTTCTCGAATAAATCCATTTATTTTTTATCCAACATGGAGGGCATTATCTCAAACATTCGTACCCTTGTTTGTTCAACCCATTTTTTCAATAAATTTGTTTTAAAAGTTTGATGAAAAAATTATTATACTTTTAGTAATCATTTAATAATATCTCATCCTCTCATGTTTTTTATCCAAAAAGAAATAATACTCCCATAAAAATCAAAGTGCTGAAAGCACTTCAAGAAAAGAATGCCTTAGACCAATTAGGGGTTTCTTTTTATAAAAAGTAATGGTCTAATAATTATTTAGAATCAGGAAAAGATCATTCACGCTATAATATTTGGAAAACAAAATCCTCTTTTGAAAATCAAAGAGCTGAAATCACTTAAAGAAGAGAAGAGTAAAGACACTTGTTTTATAAATTTGATCAAGTTTCATGGTATAATTTGAGAAATAAGGTTGGACACTGCTGATATATTATACATTTTTTATTAACTTATTGAAATCAAATAGCTGAAAGTACTGTTAAAAGAATAGTTATAGTGTCAGACAGTCGAAGGCTTCTGAATGGGCAAATAATGAGCATTTCAAATTTTACACTGAGAATCTAATGGTGCTCTATAAGACGCAAAATTTGAAAATGAAACCAGGTATTTCAAACAGGAACCTTATAAATACATTTTTGAAATTACTGATAATAATTTCTATTTTTTTTGCTGATGAAGGGCATTTTTCGTCAATCCAACACTCCATGCTTTTTTAAAGAGTCCTCAAGGATATGATTTTTGGACAGACTTGATAAAATGGCCAAGCATGAAAAGCTAATCCTATCTAATAGACAAGCACAAGCACTTGACACTTTTTTTTACTCATGAGACTTCATTATCTTTTCTTTTCACATCCTTTTTATGAGACAATTTAGTGCCCTTTCCAACAAATAGGAAAGAGAGTTGAAGTAAGCTGAGTAATGTCACAATTGGATGGTATCAAAATAAGCCTCAGAATAGATAAATCAACTTATAATAATTAAAAAGTTGAAGAATATAATTCAAGAATAACTCTCAATAAAACAACAAGATGTCAATAATCAAGCTAAAAAGCACTTTTAATGACCTTTATTATGTATAGTCATACCAAGATGTTAACAGACAATATGCCGCGCATTTGCCACTACGCCTTCAAAAATTTCTGGGGAGAACCCTGACTATAATACATCTAATGCAATTACTTCTTGACTCAAAAATCGCTGCATTGCGTGTAAACCATATATGAGCCAACAGTAACGGTTCTCCGCAGTTGTAAGTAGCTTTATTGCAATAAATTGTTTGACAGGAAAAATATGCCAATGTTCGGTGCTTTTTTAAAAAGAAAATAAAGACTTTGTACTGTATTGTAATATATTGTATTGTATTATTTGAGTGGTGAAATCTACAGCTGCGTTACACAATGAATAAGTCTGCAAGTCAACCCATCATCTTAGTAGACTATAGATCTTTTACCAACCGGGCTTAACCCATTCCAACTCAATCCCTCCTTTTTACGCCCCTCAAGCAAAAAACTTTGGAAAACATTGTGGAAAATGAAGAAATTGCTTGTATCAAGCAATTTCTTCATTATCCACAATGTTTTCTATCCCAAAAGACGAAAAAATTAAAAAACCCATCAATTTGAAATTGTCGTCTGCAGCTTCTTTCAATTTGGACCAGTCTAAAATTTTGCTGTGTTGGAATGGGTTAACAAAGACCAACTAAAGAGAGATAACCACTGTAACATACCCGAAGGTAAATGAACCGGTGTTCAAAGTTATTTAAGTTTCTGATACCGAGATTGACTAAGTCCGTATTTACCCCAATATCTTGTGAGACAAATCGTCCGTCAAAACAGACCTGCATGGTTGTCACTTTTTAATCAGACTTAATATTATGTGGATCTTGCATGAGTTTGACTCGTCGCCTGGCACTAAGATCAGTCTTCCTGTTTACCTGATCTACTTCCAGAAAATCCCAATATATGGCCTAGCTTTTTATCCAAGGACCTAATTTTCTTATCTTTTTAGCATTACGCTTTTCAAGCGATATTTCTTTTATCAAACATCAGGTACCATCCATTTTTTAGCGCTAGCTTGGCCAATAGCCTACTAATACTCTTCATGTTTGCATATATTTTATATTTGGAGCTTACACATTGGACAATGAGTGGTCCAAATTGAAAGAAGATGCAGACGACAATTTCAAGTTGTTGGAATTTAAAATTTTTCGTCTTTTGAGATAGAAAACACTGTGGATAATGAGGAAATGGCAATGCTCCGCTTTATCTACGTCTTTTCCGACATCATTGGAAGCGTGTTTCAGTCGCTATTTGTAACCAAAAAAATGGTTACCATAACATTGCTAATATATCGCGAGCTCACCCAAATGATTTCATAAACTAAATTAATGTAGCGTGTTATGACGCGAGCATTATTGAAGGTAAATCGGTGAAATATTTAATAGTTTTACCAAATAAAGATAGAAACGTTACCAGCGATATACTAACACTGATATACAACTTACTTCACGCTCAATAATTTGGGGCGCGGCGTGCTGAAAGAAGCCAATAAATTCAATTTGCCACAGAATAGCAGAAAAAGTTCAAGTTGAACCTATTCCCGGATGACAAAAAATTTAGACTGGCCCAAATTGAAAAAAAGTTGCAGACGAAATTTACGGTGAATAGAATTATAAACATATTTGTCTTTCAGATTTGAAATCATTGTGGATAATGAAGAAATTGCTTGTATCAAGCAATTTCTTAATTTTCAATAATGTTTTCTAAAGCTTTCTTCCAATGGGGCATCAAAAGCGAAAATATGTGGACATGGGTTAAAGTCGGCATATAATGAAAAAAGTACCCGAATGGGTTGATATAGGGGCAGCAGAAACTGGTTTTGTATATATGTCTTCTCGATTCCTACTTTGATACCCGTATCGAGACATATTCAAACCATGCCAAAACAATGCATTTTTGGTGTCGTTAAGAAAATAGCGTTTAGGAAAACTTGTGCAAAATGAAGAAATCGCTTGTTTAAAGCGATTTCTTAATTATCCACAATGTTTTCCACTCCAAAGGACAAATACTTTTTTAAACTTCTATCATTTCAAAATTGTCGTCTGTAACTTTTTCTCAATTTGCACCAAGGCAAAGTTTTTTATCGCCTAGTAATGAGTTAAGTAAAGCTATTGGTCCAACGAAACATGTTTGAAAATTTGATTATAAGTACATAGTTGACAGCTATGCAGTCTGAAGCCACAATTCTAGTTTTTAAAAAAAAAGCTACGGAGTCTGGGGGTAGAGCTAAAGCATTGTGTTGTCTGCCACTAAGTCTTAAGGTACAGCTGAAGAACTGTTGTCTGATAAGGAGTCAGAAGCTATGTGCTTCAATGATTTTTTTCTTCTGATTATCAGACTGAAGATACCTTTATAGCATTTTGTTGTCTGCAAAAGAGTCCGAAGCTTTGTGTTTCACGAGCTTTGTTGTCTGCGTTTGAATCTTAATGTACAGATCAAGAGTTCTGTTGTTTTCCTTGGGTCTGATGTTACAGACAACTTTGTTGTCCGCTAAATAGTACGAAATTAAAAATTTCAAATGTTTGATTGTGTGCGTTGGAGCCTAAAGCAACAGATCAAGATTTCAGTTGTCCTCCTTGGGTCCGAAGATACAGACAACTTTGTTGTCAGCTAAAGAGTACGAAGTTAAATGTTTCAAAGGTTTGATTGTGTGCGTTGGAGCCCAAAGCAACAGATCAAGATTTCAGTTGTCCTCCTTGGGTCCGAAGGTACAGACAACTTTGTTGTCAGCTAAAGAGTTCGAAGTTAAATGTTTCAAAGGTTTGATTGTGTGCGTTGGAGCCTAAAGCAACAGATCAAGATTTCAGTTGTCCTCCTTGGGTCCGAAGGTACAGACAACTTTGTTGTCAGCTAAAGAGTACGAAGTTAAATGTTTCAAAGGTTTGATTGTTTGCGTTGGAGCCTGAAGCTACAGATCAAGAGTTTTGTTGTCCTCCTTGGGTCTGAAATTACAGACAACTTTGTTGTTCGCTAAAAAGTCCGAAGTTAAATGAGGTCTTAAAGTGTAGTATAGAAATGTTTTGCTTTCCTATGAAACCAAATGTTGCAGGACAATGGTTTCGTTATCTGCTCCGGAGTCTGAAGTCAAAGTTCAGAAGCTTCATTACCACTCGACACAAATTTGGACAGGTCAGAATGTAAACACGATAGGCAATGAAAAAAAAAATACAATTTCTCAATTGTTTACAACGTTTTGTCAAGCTTTTTTTATTGACAGGCGTAAAAAAGTAGTAGTGTGTAGGAACAGGTTCGGGAGTCCGAAGTAAAAGCTCAAAGGTTTTGTTGCCTATTCCAACACAATCCATCCTTGTTACGCCCATCCAGAAAAAGGCTTAGGATAAAGTTGTGGAAAATGAAGAAATTGGTTTTAACTTGCAAATTTCTTCATTAAACACAATGTATTTTCTCCATAAGACAAAGATTTTTAAAAATATCATCGACTTGAAATTGTCGTCTGCAAATTCTTTCAATCTGGACAAGTCTAAAATTTTGTCATGTAGTAAGGGATTTATCCCGCATTTCTACGAAAAAGAAAAGGTTAAAGTTATTGTAAACAGGAGTTGTCGCAAAGTCTTTCGATCTTGACTAGACAACGATTTTCTCGTCTGCTAATTAACCCATTCGCACACAATCCCGCGTTTGACGCCCCTCAAGAGAAGGCTTGAGGAAAACAAGCTTAGAAATGAAGGAATTTCTTCATATTCAATCTTGTTTTTTCTATCCAACACGACCAAGATACAAAAAATTCTCTCAACTTGAAAATGTCGTCTGTAACTCCTTTGATTTTGGACCAGTCTAAAATGTTGCTGTGTGGTAATGGGTTAAGGAACTTCGCTGTCTATTTAGAAATAAAGATGTGGAAAATTATCGAAGGAGAATAAATAGAACATAAATAATAGACTTTAAATAAACAATAAACCACGGATCAATAGAGCCTCTGTCAAATTGAACTTGTAACAGTTCGAACGTCTGCAGTTATCCAATACTTGATAAGTTAACTGATTTACCTAAGTGATCGCTTGTTTTGGGTACCCGTGAACAATAGCAATTAGGGAACTGTATAGGGTGTACAGCATGCTTCTTTTACTGTTTTGCTAAATTTTATACCTGTCTAAATTCATAGGTTTTGCAAACGAAAATTTGAATTAGATTTTAATTGAAAAATGATCGCTCAGTAGGGTAGAAAATATTGTGGAAAAAAGAGATATTGCTTGTTACAAGCAATTCCTCCTTTTCCACACTTTTTTCTCAAGTATTGAAAATACGGGGGCGTGAAAGTCAGGGATTGAAGAGAAAGGGTTAGAAAAAAGACAAAAGGGAAAACAACAACAACAACAACATTGACATCAAAACCCACGCAAAAAACGCTTCCTTAATTTTTTGACATTGACGTCACGCGCAATAGATCGACACAAATTTCTCTGTAATAAGTAGTCTACGCAAAGAAGATCGGCGTCATAACGAACAAGAGGACTATGATTATCCTGAGAGCTCACCTGGTATTCAACACAGCTATTACCTTTAAGGTCACTTCTCTTTTTTATTCCATTGGGATTAAAAATCCAGACTACATGGCCTAATGTGTTAAAAGATTATCTCTCAAGATTTCAAGTCATGTTTGATATGGCCCGGTTCATATATGAATTTGACTTATAATTATTACAAAGAGAGGCGGAGTGAGAAATTTTGCATTGAATAAGTAAACCTTGTGGTCTCTAGATAAGGTTTTCTTATATGCATGACCTAGTTACTTCGTTTTTAGCCTGGGATTGCGTAGCACTCTGAGGCTAAAGTTCCCACGGAAAATTTCATTCCATGTAGAGTTTAATGTAAAAATGTAAAAACATCTAACGTAATAAATATAATATTCTGCCACAATGAAAGTGGATCGGACCGAATCACGCGACTGCGAGTAGTAATTAATACGCCCAATTTGAGGCAAGAAGGATGAAGGCGAGATATGACTCATTGAAAGCCGGCGCTTGATGCACAGTAAGTGTTCTGAATTTGCCAAAATTATCAAAAATTGATTAGTGAATGGACAGGAAGAAAGTAGAGATATATCATATATTAGACAAATATTGATCAAGTATATCATATTGTTTAGAAAAAATAATGTGTTTGTTTTATTCCAAAATAATATTACTTATTCTAGTGTTACAGTATTAAAACGGTCCGATTAGACGAAGTTTCTATATAAAGCTGATAAGTGAAGCTGTCGGTTTTACGCACGATTGGAATGTTTTGTTTAACAAATTAATTAGTCATTCACAGGATCATATTCGCACTGACTGCAAACAGATTGGTCGTGCTCGGACTTTGTGTCTATATATATTTACCTCCGAATTCTACCCATAGGATGCAACGTCTGCATATCGCTTTGGAGAGGTGTGCACCTGCTAAGCGACCGCCCGCACTCTCAATGTTTCTTTGCCTGCAGATCATAAAGCGCATATTTATATAGCGAAATTGGTCTGTGTGGTAGAATACTCGCATCGCACGCGAGAAGCTTAGAACCTGGCATACGCTCCACCCCCTCTCTCTCCGTCTCTAGAATAACTCTCTCTTTCTCTCTCTAGCTCCTTTAAAAATCTTCTTCCCAGAAATTACTGAACAGAATTCAACCAAAATTCACAGGAAGGATCCTTGGGTGGCCTTTATCAGTTCCTTCAAAGTATTTTGATCGGGTGAAGATTATGTAACGATATATACATGTAAATATATCGTTACAATACCTCAAAAGCGAGAAGAAAATTATTGTGGGCAGGTTATGTCCCCTACCGCATAAATTGGCAGATCTGCGCATAATCGACAGTAGATTTGGGTAAAAAGTGACACCTCCGATAATCCGACCATCAAACGTTTTCTGCCCAGGTTATATATCTCATGCATACATATCTCAGGCTTTCAGCGCTTTGATTTTATTACTAGTGTGCTGAGCCTCTATTCAAATGCGCCATAGATATGAAATAAGAATGGTACATTTCTGAACCCATTTAAGAATTACTGAGCAAAGTGAGTTAAAATCAAGGTATCCCCAAGATAAACACTCTGGGCAGTTTTGACAATTATTAAGTAAATGTTGTAACCTCTAGAGCTTAAGCAAAATAATTCTTACACTTGATCCAGTGACATTCTTATTGACGCGGCCTTTTCCATGATAGATATTGACCAGTTGCTATTGCTCACATTGACCCCCTTTTCCTCAATGAGCTAAAAATCATGCGAGTGTAAATTTTAGGTTACAGAAATAGGTTTTTTTTTTTTTGAAATATCGAAATACTAGCATACCTGATTATGAATAAAGACACTGTTGGAGACCATTATTAAAGCATTTTTTTATTTCCGGGAGGATTGCCACACGCAATCACGCCTACACCAGTCGGAACATTATCTCATTAACCCATTACTACACTACAAAAATTAAGTCTTGTCCGAATCAAAGGAAGATACAGATATCAATTCTAAAATTGTCGAATTTGGCCGGTAAGCGTTAAAATAGGATAGAAATAATTATAGAAAAGGAAAATTGGTTGCTACAAGCAATTTCTCCCTTTTCCTCATTTTTTTCAATCTATATTTCTTGTGGATGTCAACATGCAGGTGGTGTAGATGAAGATCATACTGCGCATATGTACTTACCGATCTTAGGCTACACCACCTCTTTGTCTTTTTTAAAGCCAAAGTGTAAATCATGCTCAAAAGAATTAACGGACGTATCAACGGCATACAATTATTTTCACTCAACAACACATGCATACAAACACAGACGGACAAATGACTAATCGCGGCTGTCTAATAAAGATTAGTCGACGAAAGAAATCAATTATTTATACTGAAAGTTCATTTTAGACTCCAACATTAGGCGCCATTTTGGTGAATAATTATTGTTGGTTTGGCGACATAAACATCGTAACTACCGCTTATTCAAGCTGTAGTTAGCACGTTTAGGTCGCGAACCAACCATTCTACTTATTTGTAACATGCTAATGACCGTAAAATCTGCAAAATAACGCCATTAAAAATCGAAGCGGAACTTCCTGTTGGAGTCGATGGGCGGGGCCAAACGAGTCAGTGGGCGGGGCCAGAGATTGGTCAATTGTCGGGTCGCTAACTATGTCCACTGTCGTCCCATAGGAAATTCTTCTTCGATTTTAAACTTCGTTATTTTGAAAAAAAATATATGGTAAGAAAAAGCGAAATTGTTGTGGAAATACATGTCGTAACTACAGCTTCAATAAACTTTATTTACAACATTTATGTCACAAAACCAACAAAAATGCTTCTCATAAATGTTTAGAGTTTAGAGTCCAATTCCGGTGAAAATGAGTGATTTGAGTGGTCGATTGATTCTTTGATTGACACACGCGATCCGGTAATTCCCGGCGGTATTTCGGAGTGAAGGGTAATGTGTACAAGTACGTCAGTAATCTAAACGAAAGACACAACAATCTTATAACTGTGAACCAGATACGTAAATCAGACCGGTCGTCAGAGTCATAAAATATCAAAACTTTCTCGTTCCGGTCTGCTGATCTTTGGTTACACTTTCCTGTCGCATTCTTATCCCTCGTTGCTATTTATGTAATCGGCGGATCGCGATTGTCACACCAAAGAATCAATCGACCAAACAAATCATACATTAAAGCCGATTGCTTGATTGATTGTATTAACTGTATTTCAGTCATATCGCGGCGGCCGGAGCACTCCTGGTATTTTTCACACCAGTACTACCCGACTACATCCTTTCCTAGCCCCCAGCTGCTATCCTACTTAGGTTTACGATTATCCACCCATTGGTGAGAGACTGTTAAAGCCGAAAGTGAACTTTGAACTCCGAGACAGGCAGACATTTTTTGAAGTACTTTTGTTGGATTTACGACTTAAGCGTCGTAACTACAACTTGTTCAAGCTGTTGTTAAGACGTTTAGGTCGCCAACCAACTATACTACCTTTTTGTTATATGCTGCTGGCCATAATAATTTCAAAACAACGCCGTTAAAATCAAAGCAGGAATTCCTGTCGGAGTCAATGGGCGTGGCCAACGAAGTCAGTGGGCGGGGCCAGCGATTGGTTAATTATGGAAGAGTATTAGTCTACAAATCCCACCAGTGTCCGGACAAAAAAGTCTCGATCAGTTCCAGGGGCCCGTTTCATGACAAAAGAGAGAACCTTCAAGACATCGTACATGTTATCATTTGCAAGACACTCTTCATCGTAAGATGCTTGCTAAATCGGGATCCATACCGATGTTTGTTACCTCAGTGAGATGGCGTGCAATAAGGAATGTTCCGTCCGGATTTGTTTAACAAGAGGAAACCAGCTAGTCAAATATTGAATCAATTAACCAATCAATAACAACAGGAGCTAGACAGCGTAACCCTAGGATCACCAAAGGTCAAGTTTCTTCACCGCCACAAAACGACTAGTGCACAAAATCGTTTCGTCAAGCGTAAAAGGAGCTTCCGGGAAATGCGAAACGTATCGAACCTGGTCAGACGGCACAGAATGACAAGGATCAAAGTTTTGTACATCTATAACGGTCATTCAACCCAATATATATATATTCATTCACAAAGTAAGAAATCTTATTGACCTCTGCTGGATCAGACCGCTTTTCAATTTATTTGTTTTGCGGGGTTCCAAAAAGTTCCCTTTGAAGGGTTACATATACATGGTTTTTAGCAGAGATATTATGTAGAAAAAAAATCGTTTTTATAAGTAACCTCTCCCTGTTTACGCAACGTTTTCTCGTATAGTTTGTCAAGTCATAAGAGTAAGCCATTCTCCCAAAAACAAAGCCTTAAACAATTCTCGGTAAAGATATCAAGTTTTAAGAAATTAACACATGAATGGGTAAGCAAAGGCTTGATTTTCCCATATTCTTATACTCGTTCTATTCGTTTTTTCGTTTCTGGCCATAGCGCATAGGACTCCTAAATCACGGGGTCCCGGGTTCGATGCCCGGCCACGGTGAATATCCTTTCCCGACATTTGTCTCCCACCGATTGGTGGATAATTGTAAACCTAGGAGGCTCGAAATGGATGTTATGATATTGCTGGTGTTTGAAAAAATACGGGCAATCCATGATTAGGTGCTCCAGCCGCCGCGATATGACTGGAATACAGGTAGAAAGTGGCGTTAAACAACATTCAATCAACCGTCTATTATCAATAATAGAATAAACTTAATAAGGATGAAAATTAAGTTGAAGGAGCGAGAGAGAGCGAAAACAAAACAACAAAATTAGACCTAGTGTCAAAATCATGCCACCTTATCTGTCAATCAAATTTCCATGTAATGCGAGTTATTTCCCTTTGATTATCTACACCGTTTTACCAGCAGTTAACGTCGCGTGGCCCGTCCAATTGAGTTATTCAGTGTAACAGGTTAAAGCTGATGTTATCTGTTGTTACCACTGCAATGAAATATTCATGTTTTACGTCGGAGGTGGCAAATAATAGGGAAGTCTCAACACTCTTTAATATTCCGCTCCAGATATCAACGGGAATGTAGGATTTTAACCTTTTCCCGTACAACCCTTAATTTTTACTATCCTATATTATACACTAGAGAAAACATTGTGGGAAAAGAAGAAATTGCTTGTTATAATTTCTTCTTTTCACACAATATTTTCTAGCCTGTAGGATAAAAAAAATAATAGAGCTAACTTAAAATTGTCCTCTCTGGCTCTTTCAAATTCAACAAGTGTAAAATTTCGTAAATCTGGAAAGGGTTAAACAATTTTGCTTCTTCCTAACCTGCTTCGATTCCGAAGCCTTTCGTTTTCCTACCATGTTATAAAACATAAAAAAGAAACATTATCTATTTTGTTTCTATTCCTACAGTACTTTATGTTTGGTCCTTTATTCGCTATTCATTGTGCTATTCAAAATCATGTACTTTGTTGTATCGGAAGCCCAACATTGAAAAAAGTTTCACACAATTCTTTTATAACCTTGCCATACTGGATAAATATCTTTCTAAGTATTATATTGAACAATCAAAGGACTGAAAATACGAAAAATGGATTCATACAGGGTAAAAAAAAATGTTACAAGCAATTTCTTCATTGTTCACAATTTTTCCAAAGCTTTTCTCTTGAGGTGCTTCAAAGGTGGAATTGGGTGGGAATGGATTGGATTTAATGCTTTTGAAAGAGTCCTCTAAAATTTGAATAGAGTGTACAATATATTCCTTTATTGCATAAGAACTACTTTTATGGAGTAGTCATTCAATGGATTTAGTGGTTAAGCCTCTAGTAGCAGTTTGCACTCGTTGAACTTTGAGAACACCTCAAAATTTTGTTTGTTAATTTAAGCTATCAAGGCTGACGCTTTGCTAGCTAAAAACTTGTTACGATCAGGTCACTTGATCACGTGATTAGTAGAGCATCCGAATCTACTTTCACACTCCTTTGGTTGCCCTTATTAAAACATTGTTTAAGACAATAATTTTCAAAATTTTTATTTATAATTTCTGTTTAACGAATAAATTTTTTCTCTACTCTCAACTTTTGTCTTTCGTATAACAATTTGTGACGTTGAGATGACGCAATACATGGATTAAAATATGGGACATGAAAGATACCCCCGTCCCCCAAACAACAACAACAAAAACATTGATTCCCTCAGATAACATATTGTAATGCGGTTATTCATTCCATCTCATATATTTCTCGAATATCGCTTTTCAATTTTCGGAGTCTGCAAGGACAATCAGCAAACACATCTTAAGTCAGTAAAACAGTTTAAAACGAGACGTCTGAAGCTATTCCTTTTCTTTAGAGTAAATAATCACTAGTCAGGATAAACCCATTCCAAATCAATCACGCTTTTTACGCCACCAATAATCAAAGTTCTAAAAAGTAATGTAACATTGTAAGGTAGCAAAGCATTGTTTTCAGTAATCGTCTCTGTCAAACGTTATCATGATAAATGAGGTTTCCAACACAATCCTTCCTTTTTCGCCCCTCAAGTAAATAGTTGTTGAAAACAATGTGGAAAATGAAGAAATTGCTTGTGACAAGCAATTTCTTCATTTTCAAAATTATTCTACCTAGAGAGATAAATATAATAGAATTTTCAACAATTTGAAATTGTCGTCTGCAACATCTTTGAAGACTCTGATCAGAGTCATTTTGAACACGATGTGCTCAAGAGAGCTAGAAAAACCTAGGAGATGAACTTGCATTCGGAGTTTGCAATATTTCTGAAATTCATAAGAACTACTTATTATGGCGTAGGAATATAGCGGATTTAGTGGTTAAGCCTCCAGTGGTTGTTTGCATCCTTTGAACTTTGAGCCGACCCAAAAATCTAGTCTCGTGACTAAAGCTATCAACGCTGACGATTTGCTAGCTAAAAATGCTTTCGGAAACGTTTTGGAGAACGAAAAATTGCCCGTAAAAGCAGTTTCTTGGTTATCAGCAATCTTTTCTACCCAAAGAGGTAAATATTTTTTGAAATTTCAATATAAAAAAATGTCGTCGGCAACATCTTTGAATGCTTTGGACCAGTCTAGAATTGTTGTTTTCTGGTAATAGGTTAACAAGATCTGGAATATTCAAGAGATAAGAGAATCATTTTTGTTTTCATTGGCATGACACTGAATCAATCATGGGGCCCTTGGTTCGATCATCGGTCGTGGCGAACATCCTTCCCGACATCATTGACACGATTTTAATGAGTTCAAACAATATAGGATTTAGTTATGATTTTACTTTTAAGCGAGATGCTTTCACTTCTTAGGTGCCTTTTCTTTTAAAAAGGGATTTCAGTTATCGTCGCTTAACCCAGCAATTTCTTCAGTTTATACAATGTTTTCTATCCAGAAAGTTGAAAAATTATAAAATTCCATAAACTTTGAATTGTCGTCTGCAACTCTTTTCAATTTAGACCAGTCTAAACATTTGTCGTTTTGGAATAGGTTAATTGACGTGATCACGCGAGTATAATCGACTGTATCATCAAATGTTAGCTCGAGTATTCGAAAAACAGAGGGACTATTTTAGTCATCCTGGCGTCGGCGTCGACGGCGGTGGTGGCGAAGTACTTTTGTTAAACCTTATGTGAAAGTGTCTTATCTCAGTTTCCACTAATACTATTGCTCTGAAACTTTGCACGTGTTTTTGTAGCAATAATATCAGCCTCTAGACACAGATTAAATAATCTGATGTTCATTGAAATTCTTGTTATACCTTACTTGCAACTGTCACATGTCTTTAATAACTCTCTTTCCACCAATGCAATAGCTTTGAAACTTTACACATTCTTTTGTGACCATTATATCATTTTCTAGGCATAGATTCATTACAATTACATTTATTATACTGGAGTTTTAAACCTTTTCGGGCTTAGAAATTCTTGGTTAAATCTTACGTGCAACTGACACAAATCTCCAATAAGGGTCTTTCTACCAATGCTATTGCTTTGAAACTTTGCACATATTTTTTGTGACAATAATATCAGCCCCGAACCCCCTCTAAATCCACAACTAGGTGGTAATAGCTTTAATGAATAAATAAACGAAAAAGCTAAAGAATAAACCGAAAAGCATCGAAAGCTTCAGCACGATGCCAGTTTTGATTTTAGAAAAGATTTATATGCCAATAAGTTTATATGTCATTAGGTTTATATGTCATTAGGTTTATATGTCAATAACTTTATATGTCAATAAGTTTATATGTCAATAACTTTATATGTCAAAAAGTTTATATGTCAATAACTTAATATGTCCATAACATTGATAGCGGACTTATGAAAGAATCTCACTTATCTGTAAATGTTATTTGATTTGATATTACGTTTTCGATCATGTCCCGTGATGGTCTAATAGTTTGTTTAACAGCTATGGTAATGAACTCATTTATATATACTGTTGGGTGATTAGTACTTACAGAAACTTAGTTTAAAAAAATAGTGATAACTTTTTGGGTGTATCATCTCTCGCATATATGCCAATGGGGATAGATTTCGATGGTTAATTGTATAACATGACACCACTCCCCTCGAGGAATATTAACAAAACGTTGGTTCCTTGCAATACTTATGGCAGAAAAGTAATACCGATAATATCACGGGATAGCAGTCCTAAATAACCTGACTCGACACTTTCAATTCTGATAAATGATAAAAAAAACACCTTTTTTTAAACAGATATATTTATAATTTATGTGTGCATAAATTTCATAATCGTGTCAATGGAAATATCGTGTCGGTAATTAGTAAAGGTCATTCTCTCTAAATTGAAGACACTGAAGTACACATGATAAATCAAATTTGAATAATGAATGTCATCTTAAAACATTTCATAAAGAATTCGTTCTATTTGTGCCGAAGCAGGCTTATATTGCAAATGCTACTCGATTTGACGAGTGCATCGGCGAAGGCACATCTGCATGCTTACATTTCTTGATTACAAGGTAGAGGTATCTAAAAAAGATACTCGCATCGCCCAAGAAAAAGCTTAGTTAGCTCGCCTGGAACGAAAGTCTCGAAAGAGCCATTGTCATACTCTCGGATGTCTGTGTCAGCGATAGTGTCGCATGTCGGTATCCATTGTGGTTGAAGTTTTACATCACTGTAATAAGCAATTTCGGCATTTTCCGCAATGTAATTAAAAGCTTTCATTTAGATGGGTGTTTAAAAGCGTCATAGTGTGTGATTAAGTTAAACACTCGCCGAGAGAGAGTTGATAAGCCCAAAAGTAATATACTTTCATTTAAGTCGAAGTTATATGATGTTGTGACTTTTTTAAAAATTAACAAGAGCCGCTTAAGTGCCTGTATCGCCTCACAGACCTGAATGTACTAATTGTTTTCAGGAATTCAATATAAACTTAATCATAATTTTCAGAGTTATCACTAAATACCATATATTGACCACATTTTAAAGTATTTTTTTCATCTGGTCAATATACTGTTAAACTATCTGATAAAAAGTCACCAAGGGATCATTTCTGTAAAATTCGGTTGAAATCTGTCAACTGGTTTCTTAGAGGAAGACATTCAAAGCTTTCATCGAAACATAGAAATAAGCCCCGCCTTATCAAAGTCGTGTTTTTCATCCTATCAAATTTTTTTAAAAGGAATCTGACAAAGGGTCACTCAAGGAAAATTTCTGTTGAAATCCATCAATTGGTTTCTGAGTAGAAGTTTTTCAAAGCTTTCACCATGTATAAAATTAGCCCCACCAATTAAGCCCATTAGAATCTGACAAAGGTGAAATTTTGTTGAATTCTGTCCAGTACTATCTGAGGAGAAGATCTTTTGAATTATAAGTTTACGGACGCACGTACGAAGGACACAACGCAATGACAATAGCTCGCTTGATTTCAGGCAGTGAAGAAAAACTACTCATATTTTCATCATTTTTTATACCTATGCTTTCATTCCATACTATAACCCTTGACCATCAAGTTTCCTACAAGAAATAGTCTTTATAATGGTATAACTTATATATTTCGTGTTTATATCTTGTACAGAAACATGGGGTTAAACTATATGACATTAACCCTTACTCATTACTAAAGCTCTTCTTTGACAAGCAGGAAATCATTGTGGTAAATGAAGTAATTGGTGGAACAAGCAACTTTTTCATTATCCACAATGTTTTCTGACCCAAAAGACAAAGTTTTTAAAATACTATCAACTGAAAATTGTCGGCTGCGACTTCCTTCAATTTAGACAAGTCTAAAACATTCCGTGTTGTTATGGGTTTAAAATGTTTATAATGGTTGATAAAGCCTTGAGAAGTGACGGATCGCCGGCAATGACCTCCGAGTTTTTCTACTTCAATATCAAAGTTCGTTACTTTCCTAAATGTACGCCCAGTAACATGTATTAATAAAGTAAAATGATTGGTTGGCGACCTAAACGCCGAAACCGATTTGAATAGATTTTATAAGATGTGAGTCGCAAAGCCAACAAAAACCAACATTGATGGCAGAGTTCAAAGTTCACTCCCTGTCTAAATGAATGATTTAATTGGTCGATTGGCTCTTTGATTGACACTTGCGATCCTCCAATTGACCAATCGTGGAGTTCAATCACAGAAACAATCGACTAATCAAATCATTCATTTAGACCGGGAATAAAGTTTTAACTCTGAGATTGGCCGACATTTACATGAAGTATTTTTGATGGTTTGCCGACCTAATCGTCGTAGCTACAGCTTATTCAAGCAGTAGTTACGACGTTAAGCCAACCATTCTACTTTTTGTGTATAAATGATACTGGCCATACATTTGCAAAATAATGCCGTTTAAAATCGAAGTGGATTTTCCTATCGGAGTCAGTGGGCGGGTTCGTCGGAGTAAGAGGGCGGGGCCGTTGATAGTTCAATTAACTGGCGTGAAATTAGTTAAAACAGTTCCAGAAGCTGTGGTTCGTTGACCTGTGCCCACATGTAATTCACGTTGTTGGGTCTGTGTAAGATAATTGCCATGATTAATTTGGATGAAATAATTTCAACATTACTTATACATAAACGACCCAGATTTTTATGTAAGCTAGCTAATTAATATAAATGATATATGTATCTCTATATTCATCGTAGCTACAGGCAATAGATAACTAATCGTGTCAGTACATTTTTACAGGCTTTATTCCAGAAAGTTATATTTATAACAACTATTAAAATATTTGCAGCGTATTATTAACAGGTTGTTGTAAAATGAAAAGTACAAAGGAACATGCTGCTATATAGTTGTTATTTCCCAGTTGGCTTTGAACCAATAGAAGCCACATGAACTTGAACGCATTTTGTGAAAGCGGGTTTACAATCAGAATTGTAATAACTTATCAACAAACAACAGCAATGCCGCGTATTTGCCATTATCTTAGTTTTGACTTGCAGACATTGAGTTTGACACCTAAAGGAATGTCGTAATACTTGGGGGTAGCCTGTCTCCTAGGCTGTCAGTAATTGTGGGTTTGAAAGAAACTATGGTACATCAATCATCCAAATACATTTTATTCCCAAAATTTACCTCCATTACGTATAACAAACTGACGAGCAAAACAGAGAGACAGCAGTTATATATAGTAAAAGCTCTTTTCAATTCGCATTAGCCTGACCATGGCCTTGACAGATGACCTTGATTTCGGTATTATCAGAAAAGTCTTACCACATGACATGTGACGTAGGCCTATATGACGTAGGCCATAGGCCTACTTATTACCAACCAGTTAATAAGCATGGTACGCACATCTTACGGTATAACAATATCCTGAAGAGGTCCAGGCTTTTTAGCTAGCAAAGCG
This sequence comes from Fragum fragum, assembly GCA_946902895.1. NCBI lineage: Eukaryota > Metazoa > Mollusca > Bivalvia > Cardiida > Cardiidae > Fragum > Fragum fragum. The sequence continues at coordinate 73,245,537 of OX336365.1, read as the reverse complement.
TCAGCTTTGATAGCTTAAGTTAACAGACAAAATTTTGAGGTCGTCTCAAAGTTCAACGGGTGCAAACCGCCACTCGAGGCTTAACCACTAACTGCCTACGCCACAAAAAGTAGTTCTTATGTATTGCAGAAAGATTGCAAACTCTGCATGGAAGTTCATCTCCTAGGTGTTTTGGCTCACTTGAGCACATCTTGTTCGAAATGACTCTGACTAGAATCCTCAAAGAAGTTGCAGACGACAATTTCAATTGTTGAAAATTCTAAGATATTTATATCTTTAGGTAGAAAACAATGTGGAAAATGAAGAAATTGCTTGTAACAAGCAATTTCTTCATTTTCCACATTGTTTTCCACAACTGGGCGTAAAAAGGAGGGATTGTTTGGGAATGGGCTAATTCTTGGTAACTTTAACCTCATTTCTTTATCGTGATAACGCTTGACAAAAAAAAAAAAAAAAATGAACAAAACAATGCTTTGCTAGCGTACTGTAGTTTTCAGTACTTTGATTTAGTTTTGACAGCGGCGGTCCGTATATTTATTCTGTAATCGATAATTCATATATTATACTTCACAGAGTTTTCTGTCAGACTTTGTATTTAAAGATAGCACTTCGAAAGACGAACTTAAAAACAAACATGCGGTCTTACGTGAGTATCCATAGGATTATTGGAATAAACTTCGACTTCGGGACAGAAACCTAATTCGTGTTATCAATTTGTTCCCCACAACGTACCCCAATCTACTTGTCAATCGAATAATATATCATTGAGAACGTAAGTGAACTTAGAACTTAAAGACCGGCCGACATTTATGCGAAGCTTTTTTGTTGGATTGACGACCTAAACGAAGTTACTACATCTAATTACAGTATATTAAAGCTGTTGTTACGACGTTTAGGTTGCCATGTTCAACAATGTTACAGATAATAGATTTTGCTGTTCACTGTCCTTGTCTAACTTCCTGTCGGATTTCAGTGGGCGGGGCCAGCCATTCGTCGACCGCGCGAGAAGTTGAGGACATTGCGGAAACAAGGCCGTAGAGAAGAATGATTTATATACATCTGTAGAGCTTTCAGACAGAATCCCCAACAGTTAATCAATACCTACCATAAATAGATGCCACCAAAAGCTACATTAGATTTGATTTGTAGAGCCCATAAATACGAACGACTAATTCATTGAACCTGTCCCTATTTGTAACCGCCCAACTTTACTTGCTTGCATTATATAAACTCTATGATACATAAAAGTAATTACAATATAAGTAAAGAATGGGTCACAACAAAATTCGATACAAATAAAAGTTGATCAAAGTCGCGGGCCTTATTGGTAAAGCCTGAGGAGATTAACGAGGACGTTTCCTACTTTCCTTTAATTGAACTGCAGCCACAACGATTCTTTCTTTTTTTTTTTCGTTTATTATGGATGGCATAGGGATAAACTCTAAAACATTTATATATCTATTTTTTAGCTAACAAAAGGTCAGCTTTGATAGCTTAAGTTAACAGACAAAATTTTGAGGTCGTCTCAAAGTTCAACGGGTGCAAACTGCCACTGGAGGCTTGACCGCTAAAACCGTTGAATGCCTATACGCCATAAAATAGATCTAATGTATTTCAGGAATATTGCATACTTTATTAAAATTGTAAAGAACTCTGTCAAAAGCATTATTTTTAACCTATTCCCACTTAATTCCGCCTTTTAAGCATCTAAAAAAAGCTTTCGAAAACATTATGGACAATAAAGAAATTGCTTGTAACAAGCAATTTCTTCAATGTCCACAATGTTTTCTATCCAACGAGTGAAAGTTTTTCTAAATCCAACGATGCTTTGCTAGCTTGAAGTACATGCAGTACTTTGATTCGTAATCATGTTAACAAGAGACACCGCGTGACCGAGTGGTATACGTGCTTGACTCGTGATCTGAAGGTCACGGGTTCGAGCCCTAGTGTCACTGGGGTGTGTTCACGGGAAGACACTTAATAGTCAGCCCCAGTCTACCCAGCTATAGAAGTGGTTAGCAGTGGGGTTAAACCACTGCCTCTTTCAGGGACGTGAAAACATCTCGTTTGTGTGTTCGAAAGCGACTCTATAAGCTTAAAGCTTTCGTCGCAATCGAACTAAATAAATTAGTATATATATAAGAGACACTAGGATGACCGTAAACGGAATCGACAAAAAAAAAACAAAAAAAAAAACCTGTCTTCTCTATACTTTGCAATTATCTTCCTCTCTAACTTTCATACAAATAAAATCCAACCTACTTATTTTCTACGATTTATTGATGACGGCGACACACGTCGAATAGAACGTTAACGTAACTATTGACGTGATCGCTAGAACTTATTTACTATTGCGATCTTTACCCCTCTACTAATTCCTACTGCTTTCTGATTGGTCCAGTTGAACACAACAAGTGCATAGCAATATAACTATTGCCGATGCGTTACAAGAAGACAGCTCTTTTCCGCTAAACGGAACGCCGTAACGCGGAAAAGTACAAATCTCTTTAGCAATTAACAACATTTCGACAACCATGCACTTTTATGCGCTAAGTTTTGCAAAATAGAAGAAAATTGGTTAACTGCAAATAAAACTACACGTAATTGACGACGCAGGATCTTTGGTCCTGTTTAATGTGTAATGAGGCGAAAAAAAGTCTAGTACTCATACTATTACTCCATGATTCTACTTCCCTAGATCCAATATTTACTACAAACTCTGACTAATTTAAAGAATAATTCTAACTCAAACCCAGTACCAGAGAACAAAATTAAAGACTACATGTATTCCAAATTCAAAGAAGTTGCAGATGTCAATTTTAGTTGATGATTTTTTTTCATTTTTTTGTCTTTTGGGCTTGAAAACATTGTGGATAATGAAGAAATTGCTTCTTGCAAGCAATTTCTTTATTTTCCATAATGTTTCCAGAGTTGTTTTTCTTGAGAATGCGTCAATAAGCGGGATTGTGAGGGAACTAGTTAAGATTTGTCATGATTGTTACTGAGCTGTTGTGTCATAGTAATTTTCAATCCTGTATAATTTAACTTTTAGTTTCGTCTATCAAAAACGGGCGTTCTGATGGGTCGGAAAAAAAATCATAACTTCATGAACAAAATTTTGAACACGCAGCGAATTTGTATGCTTCCGCACAAAATAGTCCCATACAAAAAGGTATAATTTGTAAAATATTTGCTTTTTTTGCTCGATGCTATTAAATTATAAGAAATTAAGAGAATATTTTGTATAAAATGTTATAAATTATAATACCTTTTCTTAATATTACTAACAAGCCGAACCCTACCATTTTCTAATGAAATTATTTTCATGAACATGTCTATCAATTTTCCTATTTATTTTCCGCCATTCTGAATTATTAAACGAAAAACGACTGATTGTGGAGGTATAATTTGGTGCGATTCATTCGATATATCTGACATATATCTCCGAGTCTGACGTTTGAGATACTTATCACAGAATAAACGAGTTAGTATTGCATAAATAACAATCTATGAAGACGTTTGCGAAAAAGGTGTTACACAAAACTTTTCTTCACTGTGCACTGTTTTTACGACTTTCAAGTCGCCGTCATAGCGCAGTCGGTAGCGCGTCTGACTCCTAATCTTCAAACAAGGGCAGACATAGGTTCGAGGCGGCGAATACCCTTTCCGACATTTGTCTTCCACCAAAGGGTGGATAATCGTAAACCTAAGTAGGATAGCTGGAGGCTAGGATATGATGTAGTGGTACCTAACAATGGATTTCTGGTATTTCTCCCATCAGTATAACCACTACATCCTTTCCTCGCTGCTATCTCACCTAGCATTTGTCTCTCACCAATGGGTGGATAATCGTAAACCTATGTGGGATAGCAGCTGAAGGCTAGGAAAGGATGTAATGGTGGTACTGTTGCGAAAAATACCAGGAATCCTTTGTTAGGTGCCCCAGTCACCGCTATATGACTGAAATACTGTTAAAAGTGGCGTTAAAACCCATTCAATCAATCAATCAATTCCATTGGAATTAAATTTTTCTTACAAAAACAGGATAGATTTCTTTTCTGAAACCTACACATGTACATTTCATTTTTCTTTGTCCAAGATGATATGCATTTCATTGGCCAAATGCCTCGCAACTTAATCTGACGAGTCTTCAAGTTGTAGTGACAGTCTTTTTGTATTTTCTGTCTACGCCATTAAAATATAATCGACCATCGGGAAAAAAGCTTTAGTAAGAAATAATCCGACAGATTTCGCTTACTGGAGGTCAATCAAGCTTGCAATAAAAGTAACATAATAATGACAGTGATGCCAGGAAATTGAGCTAAGCTAGAAACAATAAAAAAGCAACATTTCACATAAAACGCCCGAGAAACACGTGATATCCATGGAAATATCAAACAAGGCCTTGGATAATTAACAACAATAATCAATTGTGGTGACATTTATCCTATTCTACTTGAATGGCATGGAGCTAGGAGACTTTATAGAATGCTCTGTTTTATTCTTTATACTTTGTTCCGGTAATTTTGGTGATTTGTTTAACCATTTCCTGTTTCCCAAAATGTTAGACCTGTCCAAAATCAAAGGTTTTGCAGACGACAATATAAAGTTGATTTTATTTGAAAAATAACCATCTAGTAGGGTAGAAAATATCGTGGAAAATGTTCCACAATGTTTTCTTAAGTATAAAACCACAGGGGAATGTGTGAAACATTTTGTTAGTTCGGTGGCTTAAACGTCGTGACTACAGCTTATTCAAGCTGTAGTTAAGACGTTCACTTCGTCAACTAACCATTTTACTTGTTCGTAACATGCTACCGGCTACAAATTTTGCAACATAACGCCGTTTAAAATCGAAGTTGAACTTCCTGTTGAAAGGCTTTTAAATATAATCGGTCATTTACAGCCAGAAGACCTATGGTTAACGAATTCCTACAGATATTAGACTTCTTATTTTAGTTTTTCAATTTATCAAATTACGATAAACAAATTACAGCAAACAGGTACCATAAGTTAATACAATCTGATTGCATTAACCTAACCCATACAACCCCTCCTCTTTTCGCCCCTTAAAAAACGCTTTGGAAAACATTGTGAAAAATGAAGAAATTGCTTGTATCAAGCAATTTCCTCATTATCCACAATGGTTTTTTTTACCCAAAAAGATTAAATAAATTAATAATAAATGAAATCCCGTTAACTCGAAATTGCCGTGTGCAGCTTGTTTCAATTCGCACTAGTCTAAAATTTTGTTGTGTGGAAATGGGTTAAAAAAAGGGTCATAAGGCTCTTTGCCCCCCGTGCATGAAGTCAGAAAGGGGCGTTACAATATATTTTAGTCAAATACATGTACTTAAATCTGGGAAGCCATTAATGAACTTCATGACATCGTTGTCGTTACAAATTAAATAATCATTCAAACAAAGATAACAAGATTTTGTCCGCAAGAAGTTCCATAAGCTGTACGTCATAAAGGCTTTTGTGAATAACAGAGTTGCAGACGACAATTTAAAGTTGATTAAATTTTAGAATTTTGCAATTTAAATTTCTTGGTATAAACCATTGTGGAAAACGAAGAAATTGCTTAATACAAGCAATTTCTTCATTTTACACTGTGTTTTCCTTTTTTGTTTGAGGTGTGTCCAAAAGCTCAATTGTGTGGGACTGGTTGAGGTGATCCATCTAATACGACAACTTAGTCTGTAAAGCGAAGGGTTCAAGGAAATCAGACAAAGACTTGAACACGACACTATAAAGGGATAATTACAAGCTCAGATGTGCAATCATTTGATGGGTGCCGTGCCTGTCGCCCGGCTCATTGTCCCACTAATACCATCTGGTTAACTGTTTTTGGAACGGTTATTTATGGGAAAAGGGAACCAATTCTATTGTTAGATTTGAGTTTGTGATTGACCACTGATTCTTGAGCCTCGTTGTGATGAGGACTGCCGTAATTACTTGGTGATAGCATGGCAACTACACTAGTTTACTTCCAAACAAGGCTTTATTGGTTTTTCCAGTGAATTTGATTTGATGACAGACGGGGAGAATGTGATTCCTTTGACCTAATGTTATTAAGAAACAAAAACGCGTCTTTATTGACGTGTTTGAGAGCTCGGTGAGGACAATGTTGACGTTAGAAATATTTAATTCGGGACTATTTCCTCACAATCAATTAGAGCTTCAAAAACGGAAACGTCATAAACACCAGTTCTTGATAATATACATAAAAAGTTCGTTTTTTTTTAAAATATTGATCGCTCGATGATGTTCATGGAATTATTAATAGCTTTAAATCACATTTCAACAATTGTTGATCTAGAAATACTGAGTAAGTTCTATTGAGACAGAAAGTTTTAACCCTTTCCCATACAATCCCGGATTTTCACGTCTATGTGACAAAAGATTGTGGAAAAGAAGGAAATACTGGTAACAAGCAAAAACATAATGGTTGTTTGGCGACATAAACGTCGTAACTACAGCTTATTCAAGCTGTAGTTACGACGTTTAAGTCGCCAAACCAACAAAAATGTTTCATTTAAAATGTCCGTACATGTTTGAGCTCAAAGTTCACTGCCGGTCTAAATTGATGATTTGATCGGTCTATCGATTTTCGATTGACAGCTGCGACCCGTCGATTTATATGTTTTCCACGAGATAATATGCTTTATTAAATAAAAGATAAAGTCAAGATGATACGTTTAGAAAATGAAACACGACTTGTCTTCTGGCATTGAGCAATCCAATACGGTAACGACAGAAGACAAGACAGTAAACTTTACAACTATACGTTTGCTCTCACACCCGTTGTTAAAGCGGCTAATGCGCAGATATTATGAAAGAAACATTTTTGCTTTCAATTTTCAGATTACAAACTGTAATGCTTTCAGACATTTGAAGAAGGTGATTCAGTTGGTTTTTGTAATGAAAATGATTGTTCATAACTTTGAAAAAAAGAAAGAAAATAAGCAAAAATATATCGCATTACAAGACGCAAAATAAGTAAACGAAGTTCAAGGCGAATGGAACCGGAATTCAATAGGTAAATACGTTATCTGTCGATTGCACCGAAAATTTCCTTATTTGTGGTTTCCATGACGTATTAATTATGTCACTAGCAGCCACTAGCTATTCGGTCGTTATCGACATTAACCTAAGACTAACGACCTCATCCAATAAATTCCGATGTTTCGAAGTATAGGTTATAGGGAATATATTGCATTAAGTAGTAGAATAGGGTTCAACTTAGATTAATCCCTCTCGATTCTGCTCCCTGGAAAATGCACTAGTTCTCGCGCCGAAAGTGTGGCCAAAGACAGAACAAAGATCGATAGCCACTCCTGGGAATCGAACCTAGGACCTCTTGATCGGGAAGCCGACGATCTACCTCTCGACAACGGACACCACACGTAGTATATTAAACACCAAGAAAGAATATTCATTATGATACTGACATTACTTACTATTGAAAACGCAGATAATTTCCCTATATCAAATTTTCATAAAAATCTGTTCAAAAGCCAATATAAAGTTCAAGTAACTTCAATGATATATTTTTAGCAAATATGACCACTTCTTTATGAGAGCCTTTGTTTTTGAAAAGGGGATTTCGCGTGTGGTCTCTAAATGTAGGAGGCCGCTTTATAAAGGTGGTCGCTCGTGCAAAATCGACTGTAAACCGTTATGACCACCACCATACCCAAAACATCTACGGTTGAAACACGTTCATAAGTATAGCAGGGGTCGACACTAACAGTGTCCTGGGATCCCGAGGATCCCTGAAAATTGGAAGGGACCCCAGCAATCTGAGGCTAGGGATTCCATCAGGATCCTTTAATATTTCTCCAGTACAATGGATCTTAATGTATTAACTAATGCTCCTAATTTTTTGTTTGCTAGTTTTTGTAGCAAACATTGTGGATAATGAAGAAATTGCTTGTAACAAGCAATTTCTTCATTTTCCACAATGTTTTCCGAAGCTCTTTTTCATGTTTGGCATAGCAGGGAAGGATCGCATGTGAATGAGTTAATGTTTATCAAGGAGGGATCCCTGATTATCTGGAGGAAACCCGGAAGTAATAATTTAGTATTCCTGTTGTATCCCACTGAAGCAAAGTTAGTGTCGACCCCTGTATAGGCAGCCTATTAGACTTCATATTGATTCTGATGATTCAAGTAACCTTTTAAACCCGGTGTTTTCGGAGAAAACCAGGACTATTGCTAAAAGCATTGGCGTCGTCTGCGTCGACGTGCAAAACTCTTTGTAACATCTCGCTAATGAATAGATAGTGACTTGAAACTTTGAACGTATGTCCCTAAAAGGGAAATGTATATTCACAAGGGGGAGAACTCTCAGTGATTTTTTTAAGGAAATGTGTTCATTTTTACTATCAAACGCGTGCAGCTGAGCATGTTATGTGTTATGTGGCTGTATGTGATGGCTCATCTCTCATTAATTCCTAAAAACTGAACTCACACATAATATGTTTTTGACTAAAGATATTGGCAATAAAGGTATCTAGGTCGAAGAGAAAATATAATACGCATTTCTTTCGAAAAGGGAGCAAGTTAATGAAGCGAATTTAGATGCGATATTAGATATAATCGATATCAGTTCGAATCATGATTCAATCTATTAGCTCTTTTTAAAGTGTTTTATTAATTCACAAAACTAATTTCTAAAATAATGCTATTAATAACTTAGGCATATGTTGATTAATTAAATGCGTGTACAAAGAGTAATCAAGAGAAATATTGCACACCAGTTCCACACTGTAAGAAAACAGTAATTTGTCTCATTTCTGAGAAATTAGCCATGTCTCAATATCAGACAATCAGGACTAGCGTTAACCTCTGTGTAGAAATCAAGTAATAAGGCCCCCAATTCTATTATCATTATGTCAAAAACAACGTTTCCAAATTCGCTGAGACTTGAATCAATGTATTGATTTACTTCCCTTGCGATGAAATATGAGCCGCTCTTGGACCACATTTAACCTTTCTTGTTTCCATCTGAAATTGAATTACGCCATATCCTTTCTTCTCCTGGTTGTCTTTTTGTCCTCTAAATAGGTTCGAAGTGTTTGTGACCCGGCAGGCGAAAGGGACCTTCTGTGAGGTTGATAAGTATCGACTCTGGTCAGACTGCGCGGACTTCGCAGTCTGACCAGAGACGAAACCTATCGCCCTCACTCTATTTTTTTAATCTAGAACGACCATCTATATTATAATATTATTGTTTTGGAAATGCAACCTCCGCTGGATCCCATCTTTTTAGTTAGCAAAGCGCCAGCTTTAATAGCTTAAGTTAACAGACAAAATTTTGAGCCCGTCTCAAAGTTCAACGAGTGCAAACTGCCACTGGTGGCTTAACCCATATATTCGTTAAATGCCTACACCATAAAAAGTAGTTCTTTTGTACATTAGGTATATTGCAAACGCTGCATGCAAGTTCATCTCCTAGGTGTTTTTGCTCACTTGAGCACATAGTGTTCAAAATGATCCTTATCAATCTTCAAAGAAGTTGCAGACGACAATTACAAATTTTTGAAAGTTATAAAATAATTATCTCTTTGTGTAGAAAACACTATGGAAAATGAAGCAATTGCTTGTAACAAGCAATTGCTTCATTTTCCACATTGTTTTCCACAACTTTTTTCTTGGGGTGTTAAAAGAAGGGATTGTACGGGAATGGGTTAACTCCTTGTTTACCAAAACCTCGTTTCTTTATCATGATAACGTTGGACAAAGAAGATTACTGAATAAAACAATGCTTTGCTAGCTTACAGTACTTTTCAGTACTTTGATTTGGTATTCGTTTTACGGAAACCTCGGAGTTTCGCCTGATGACTCACTTTTCGAATGTTTCTAATACTACATCCGCTGGTGCCAATGCAAAATATGGTCGTTGATTATCGATGTAACACAAGATAAATAATACAATTGTGTGGTAACTATGCAAATGACATGAAGCCTTCACTTATGAATCTTTTGAAACTGACGCCATTTATATGATGTATTTTTTTTTACAAATGTAATCAAAGATTTGTAGGAATGTATTGCAAGAATGTCCTTATAAATAGAATCTAGAATTCGCACCTGTTGAATACGACATTTTTTAAATATATTATATAATACAGATAACAACTCGACATGGCCCCGTTCTGACCAAGTAAAATTGGGTTTCACGAATTCCCTATATGATGGCCTCTCATTGAAATCCTTCTAGATATTTGAAAAGGAAGAAGTGTACAAGATCGAACACCCAGGACCTTACCAGATAGATCAACACCTTTTAAGGGTTATCATCCAAGATTGCAAGGTCTCACCCTGCAGATTTTAGCATCCAAAACCTTTTTGGACGGTCGCCTTTCAAGTGTTAGCACCAGATAGGCCACACTGCATTCAAACCAATTCCTGATAGATCACACTATTCATGTTCTAGCAGCCAAGACTATAACTCGTAAGTCACGCCTTTCAAGTGAAAGCATCTAAGACTATACATGACAAGTTATTACTGATAAGTGTCAACTGGTAAATTGTGCTGATATTTAACCTTTGTTAGCAGTTCATATGATATTGTAAGCCCATCAATAACAAAAAGATTGATACTTAATCCATTAAATCATAAAATAATTAATTCGTCTTTGGTATGCATTGTTTTTTTTCTGATTTTTAGTGTTTTACCTTTTTTCTAAATTCAAACAAATCACAAGAGGGCAAAGAAAGCAATATATTGTCGATTGTCAATAGTAACGGTTTCGTTGATGAAACTGAGTCCGACTTCATGTAATAATAACAATATTTTGGAGGTTGATTCGTTGGGCCTTTACTTCATAATGATAAAGAAAATATTCACACGAATTACAATCCGATCATGACAAATATTAAAGCATAAAGCTGTATAAATACTAGGGGATAAATTCACCGCATAAAATCGATATGTCGATATCGATATGTTATGGGTACTCATTGAAATCGTCTCGCCGAGACGATTCCAATGAGTACCCACAACAAAGGGTTTAGAACCGTATGATTTAGAAATCCAATTGACATCTCTTTATATTTATATTTAATTCTCGAGTCTTCCTCTCGCAGACTTTTTACCAGGCCATTTTTTAAACTCATATCATTCGACTAATCATATTCCCTATAATTATTTGACGTTGATGAGGCCATCTTTCTAGAAGGCAGGAAATATCAGACAGTATGTTCCAGACACTTTGGGGACATATCGCAACCATCGGTCAGAGAAACCAGAATCATTTGTTGTAAAAGGTTTTAACCTCATCATCAATTAATACACCAAGGAATTGTTAAGTCTACAGATATTGATGGAATTACAGGGATATGTTCACTCTGTTTTAAGTTTCGATCCAATTGACCAATCGCTGGTCCCGCCCATTTACTCCGTTGGCCCCGCACATTGACTCTGATAGAAAGTTCCGGTTCGATTTTTAACGGCGTTATTTTGTAAACATTGTGACACATACTTAAATATAAAATGGTTGGTTGGCGACCTTAACGTCATGACTACAGTTTGAATAAGATGTAGCTACGTCGTATAAGTCGCAAAACCAACAAAAAAATTTACACAAAAGTGGCGGCCAATGTTTGAGGTCAAAACTCAATTACAGGCTGAATGAATGATTTGATTGGTCCATTGACTGATTGATTGGCAATCACGACTGGTTAATTAACCAAGCAGAAATCAAGATGCTGAGAATGGTAATAATAAGCGCTTGTCTTTTTGATTGCGTTTGTCTGATAGATGCGTTATATAGGAAAAAACTGCCCAAAATGGCGTAACTTTATGGCGTTGGAAAATTCAAATGTTTAATGACGTCATAAAAGCATCACATCCTTGTTGTAGACTTGGGTTTTCTAAAAAGAATTACCTCTTTCTATTTTTTTGCGTACAAGTTCATTTACATTCTGAGAATCTGGACAAGTAGAAACTCTCGTCTTACTTGTCCTTGGACAAGTAGTCAAACTCAGTATTTCTAGACCAATGACAACACCAGTAACATAAATTTTATTTTCTAATGATAGAATCTGGCCAGCTGTTAAGCTAAGTGGATCTGGAAATCTTAAGATCAAAATGTATTTAAATTTTAATTGACTGGACGTTGTAGAAGTTCCAAAGCAAATTAATGATTAAACCCTTAACTGTTTGCAACTGTTTCTAGACTAGGTTCAAATTCAAATGAAAAGCAGACCTTATCAAAGTAAGTAAAATTCAAATAGTAACCATACTATATGATAGAAAATATTGTTGGGAAAGAAGAAGTTACTTGTCTCAAGCATTTTTTTTCTTTTTCCACAATGTTTTCTGAAATATAAAAGGGACGTAAAGATCAGGGACTGATCTGGAAAAAGTTAATCTAAACATTCAATCACAAAACCACGAAACAAGACATCTTAAACAACAGTATTCTTGATAAATCACTTGATTTTCAAAATCAAAAAAGACACACAAAAAAACAAGAAACAACCGTTACACCTTAAAGGACATATTTGTCGAAAAAGTCCTTTAAGCCAGAGTAATAAAGATATCATCAATGGTGATTTGTAAATGCAACAAGAGTCAGGATCTTAAGCCATTCTCAAACAACCTCACTTTTAGACGCCCCTCCTACTACGAAACAAGCTTTGGAAAATATATCGGGAATAGAGGCGCATGAGCGCCTGTATCGCACCGTAGGCCTCATTGTACTGATAAAGCAAATGGTGATGTCAGGAATTTAAATAAACTAAATAATATTCACCATGTGTGGCAAATAAATTTTGCCAATGAAATTATTTAATATTTCAAACGTTTCATTGTAACAAGGTACATGTATTAACATTTAAAAAAAATCCATGTTCACCCTATATGGACATAAGCCATAACCATAAAAGCTATATTTCAACCAATCAAAATTAATTGATGAAATCTGAAAAAGAGACACCAGAGGATCATTCAAAATTTGGTTCAAATCCATCCTCAGATTTCTGAGAAAATGATTTTCAAAGATTTCACCATAATGTGGAAATTAGCCTCACCCATTTAAGAAATGCTGTTCAACTGATCACAATTCTTTGAGGAATCTGATGAAGGGTAATCTTAGGATCTTTCCTGTGAAACTTGGTTGAAATTCAGTAGGGTAGAAAAAATTGTGGAAAACAAGCAATTTCTTCTTTTTCCACATTGTTTTCTCAAAAATAAAAACACGGGGGCGTAAAAACCAGGGATTGAACAAGAAAGGGTTCAGGAAGCTATCCTGAAGTAAGCGTGATATTTACATCATCAATCTGTGAATGCAACAAGAGTCGGTGTTTTAATGTCGGGAGTGTGCGTCCCACTTAAAGTGATCAATGATAGCTGCAAGCCGATATCCAGCTCTAGCCAGTGTCTCCATCAACAAATGCTATAAAAAAGGTATGGAATCATGCATAAAACATGAGGTAGGGATGAAATTTTAGACAACTTCTCTCACAAACTTCAGACTGCGCATATTTCAACTCCATAGCTTCAATTAATTCTCGATTTCAAGCTAACAACCATGTCAGCGTTAAGGAAGTGGTTTTAAGGACAATGCAAAATCATTTTAACCTATAACAACACAACATAATTTTAGACAGGTCCAAATTCATAGTAGTTGCAGACTGTAATTTTTTGTAGATGAACTTGTAAAATTCTTTGTCTTTTTAGTTAGAAATATATTGTGGTTAATGAAGAAATTGCTTGTTTCAAGCGATTTCTTCCTTTTCAACACTGTTTCCCAAAGCCTTTTTCTTTCAGGGAGTAAACAGCGGATATGCCACACAAAAAAGCATTTTTACAAGCTCCGGAAAACATCGTCAGAAAAGAGGAAATCGCTTGTAACAAGCAATTTATTTTTTTCTCGCTATGTTTTCTATCCCAAATTGTCCTTATTTTTCAAATTAAACCAACTTTGTTTTGTCGTCTGCAACCTATTTCAGTTTGAACAAGTCTAAAATGTTACAGTTTAGGAAAGAATTAAACTATATGCTCAAAGCCCAGTTGTTAAGATTTACAACGTCAGATAAACTTTGCAGCAAAGGTACCAAGTTTCTTGCGTTCGATTTCTCTTCTGACGTTTTACCTACCTTTAGCTCGATACTCCATTCCGACAGGACAGTATAACTGAGGTATCCTGTATTCCTTTGAAGTGTTTGGTCGTGGAATTCGTTGATGAAAAAAAGAAACTGTTAAACGAGCGACCTAAATCTCTTTACTTTAGCTCTACTAAAAGTTCTCGGTCGACTATTCGAGGAAAAGCTGCAGATTTATATTAGGTATTAACGTTGCATTTACGCTTTATAAAATCTGATTTGTCATTGTTTGTTTTATATATAGCAGTAATTTATTTATTTACGGATTTATTGCCAATCAAAGCTTAGAATGACCAATCAAATTATCCTTATCAACCGGAAGTAAATGTTAACCTGATATATATGTCAAGCATTTTGTTGATTTGGCGACTTAAATATCGTAACTAAAGCTTATCCAAGTTGTAGGTACGGCGGTTTTGGTCGTCAAACAACGATTTATTTTGTTTATGTTCCTTTTCGTAAGTTATGTCGTTTGATATTTCAGACGGTCGAAATACCGTATCGGGGGTCAGTGGGTGTGGCCAGCGATCCGTCAATTTGTTGTCCAACTTTTGGATTCATGACGTTTAGTATACACGGACTGAACCTTCACTAGACAGACGAGTCAGCCAAACGAACCAAGTAGAACAAACAAGCACAATTCTGCAACCGATGTTAACTTACCTGAAGATTTTGGTGAAAACTTCTCTCTGTGTGACGAACATACTGCCAGTAATCTATACCCAAGATCAAGGTCATAACCGGGTTGAGCTGCTACTCGACTGACAACCTGTAAAGAGAAGTAAAATCACATTACTCATTTGTTCATTTTGTCGAAGTAAGTATTTTTTTTAGCCGATTATTTAGGCTTTTATAAAACCGAACCATTTTCGCAAAGAAACAGAAAACATTGTAAACAAAAGATAATCCAATTTCACCATTAGTTATATAATAATATGTAATTCAACAGTACTTTCACAGTGAAGCCTATTTTAGTCAAGAATATCTAGAAAAACGTAAAACAAATACAACATTTAACATATAATTATTCAATTTTATTTCAAACTGTAATTACGTCGTTCAGGTCACCCACCAAACATTTTAATTTTTGTTACGAGGTTCTGGTTATTAAGTTTGCAAAATACCGCCGTTTCATATCGAAGCATTATTTTCCAAAGCGTAATTGTGTTGGATTATGTTAAAACCGCCGTTGCTCTTCTTGTTCTCGTATTAATTCACTCCATTGCCACACAATCCTTTTTTGCAACAGCCAAGAAAAAGCTGGGGAAAACATTGTAGAAAATGACGAAATTGCTTGTGACAAGCATTTTCTTCATTATCCATTATGTTTTCTACCCCAATGGACAAAGATTTTAACAATGAAATTATCGCCATTCAATTTTGACCAGGCTAAAATTTGTTGTGTGGGAAAGCGTTAAATCGTATAATAAAGTTAGACCAAAAACAATGTCCGTCCCTTTTCAAATGATTAGCTGACGATTAGATTGTATAGACTGGCAGTGGTCGGTTTTGTTTGGGCTTTTAATGTATGAATTTTGTCCGTGTGTATGTCTCTTTAACCCAAGTTTATGTTTGTGGCTTGTGCTTCTTCTTTTTTTTTTTTTAGTCGGGTCGTTACCATAGCGCAGTTGGTAGCGCGTCGGACGCCTAAACATACGGTTAAGGGTTCAATCTCCAGTCGTGACATATATCCTTTCCGATATTTGTCTCCAGCCAACGGATGGATCATTGTAAACCTAAGTTGGATGAGCAGCTGGGGGCTCGGAAAGGATGTAATCGTATAACTGGTGGGAAAAGTACCAGGAATCTATTGTTAGTTGTTCAGCCGCCGCGATATGACTGAAATACTGTTAAAAGTGGCTTAAAACCCGGCTCAAACAAGATAAGATATTTTTTTTGAGCCAGGAGACTTTACTATACAACCATGGAAAGATTTAATTCTCTTTAAGAAGAGTGTGGTAAACAGACTAGATAAGATTGGTAGGGAGTCCATCCTAGTTTATCTAGCCCTGTAAAGAGTTTAGAGCTATGTCATCGGATAAATAAGGCATATAGCCTAGTCCAATTCACTTAGAGTCCGTCTCTGGGGACGCATAAAGTATTTCTGCTTATATACACGGATCCTTGCAGACCTCCAATTTTCTCCGAAAATCATTAATTTCCCAGATATCCGTGCGTTACAAGGCTATAACATCTGTGAAATTAGCCAATCAAATGATCATCTGATGGTTTCACAAGTTTATGGTGTGTCAATAACTGTCACTAGATTCTATATTCAAGCACCAATACAAGCTTCGAGGTTCAGAAATCAAGTACGACCAAGGCGAGATCACTCTTGCAGACAGACATACTGTCGGCGTGCTTTCAAAAAGTCGTAACTACAGCTTTATCAAAGCTGTAGTTACGACATTTTGCTCGAGCATCGACAATGTCCTATTCGCAAACAAACTAATCCAAGTCAAGATGCTCATAATAAGTGCTCTTGTTGGACAAAATAACTTTAACCTCATAGATTGTACTAAATGTTATTGAAAGCGGGCAAGTTGTCTACTTCACTCCAAAAGCAGTGGAATCGTTGAAAGTAATAGCTTGTTTAGGATAAATCGAAGCAAACTTATGAACGTGGAACATTGGTAAAGCTGCCCACATTTCATTCAATTGTTTATGTATACCAATGATTGATTTTGTGATTAACTATTATATTTGAGGCGAGGTTTAAACCAAGAAGCGTTTTTCTCAAAATAACCATAGCATTAAATTAACAAGTGTATAAAGTTTGAAGTTGCTAGCACTTATGGTTTAGGAGATATGGTCCGGACAAATGGTAAAATCAACAAAGGACAATAACTCATAAGGTGGACATGGCAAAGTAACGATTTTTGTTTACGACACTTCTCCATATTGAGATCTATAAGTGTATAAAGTTTGAAGTTGCTAGCATGTATGGTTTAGGGGATATATTCCAGTCATAAATGTAAAGGTAAAAACAACAAAGGGCAATAACTCAAAAAGTGGGTATAACATATAGTAACGGTTCTTGTACATGTCACTTCTTCACATTGTTATCCATAAGTGTATAACGTTTAAAATTGCTAGCACTTATCTTTTAGGAGATATGTTTCGGACAAAACTTAGACGGATGGACGGACGGACAGACGGACGGGCTTACAGACGGACGGAATCGAGCAAATCTACAGTCCCCCGACCGGTAATCATATTGTCGTGTACATGTTGATCCTTGTCTTGCTGAACCCGGAATATTCCTTCTTTGGCATTATGTACAGTCTGATCTTATTCTAAACCACCTGTTTTGCATTTTAATTACTGTACTATAAATAGAAATAATTACAAAAAATAATGACCCACATTATTAGGATTTCCATTACAAGACGCAAAAAATCTAGACTGGTCCAAATTCAAAGAAAATGCAGACGACACATTTTAGTTCATTAATCTTATCTCTTTTGTCTTTGAGGTCAAAAAATTGTCACAAGCAATTTCTTCTTTGTCAACAATGTTTTACAAACTATTTTTTCTTAAGGAGTGAAAAGACGTTATTGTGCGGGAATTGGATAAATTCGAACTTTCAGAATTGCGCCTCAAAGTCATTTGCTTGTGACGTCATAAGAAATATCCGAGAAGTGGTTTATTACTATTACACTATATGACCCTAAGAATATCCCATAACTTTCAGATCCCCGAGGGCGGCACTCATCCTTTCCGACTATTTGTCTCTCATCAATGGGTCGATAATCGTAGACCTATGTGGGATAGCAGCTGGAGGCTAGGAAAGGATGTAATGGTAGTACTGGTGTGAGAAATAACAGGATTCCATTGTTAGGTGCTCCAGCCACCGCTATATGACTGAAAGAATGTTGAAAGCGGCGTAAAACCCCATTCAAACAAATAACTTTCTGATTGAAAGCTGCATATTTGCAAAGAACAAAACAAACTAACTAACAAATATAAAAAACAACTTCTTATTCAATTAAGAAGGTAAACTGGCTTTACAAAACAATTGGTATATAAACGATTGCTCGCTCTCAAGTGTACGTTGAGTTCATATCGCGCATGGCAATATTCCCGTTGATAAACGCGACATAAATAATGTTGCGTCACAACGCATTATCATGACGTCACTTCATGACGTTGCTGTTATCATTTCATGAATTAAAATCTTTAGACGAGATTAGAGTTGCAGCAAATGAAACAATAAAGTTTACGCCATCTTGTTTAAATTTGTTTTTGTGGATGAGGTAAATACATGATACCATACCTCAGCAGCCGTCGATATGACTTTCTTAACCCTTCCCTATTTTCCAAAATTTAAGACCTGTCCAAATTCAAAGGATTTGCACTCGAAAATTTAAAGTGGCTTTAAATTTAAAAATAACCATTCAGTAGGGTGGATAACATTGTGGAAAGAAATTTATTCTTTCGCACAATATTTCTCAAGTATTAAGCCACAGGTACGTAAAAACCAGGGATTGTACTGGAAAGGGTTAAAGGTGAATATATATTAACCGATCAAATCGCGAATTTTTCGATGGATCAAAATGAAAAGATTTGTTTTGTTTAAAGAAGCGGTGTTGATTAAGAAGTTTCTCACATACATGCTGGTGTTAGATTACAATTTAATGATTATCAAAACACCTTGATCGTGTATCCTCTGAAGGTAACATTAACCTATTATCAGACGACAAAATTTTAGAGAGGTATTGCAGACGACAGTGTAAAGTTTATGAAATTTTAGATATTTTCAACTTTCTGCATAGAAAACATTGTGTAAAATGAAGAAATTGCTTAATACAAGCAATTTCTTTATTTAACACAATGTTTTAAAAACTGTATTACTTAAGGGACGTCAAAAACGTCACCGTGTGGGAATGGGTTAATAAGGAATACAATTTAACAAATTCTTAAGAGTGAATTTATCCCCCCATACACAATACATATCAAAGCCGTAAACTGATTATAATGCATTTACTTTCACTTGCCTCTGAAGATAAGAGCTACTTTTTTCTTATGCTATAATCACAGGTTCATGTTAGCAAATAAACGCCTTTGATATGGGTATTTCGTCGGTGTTTGATCGAAACTTGTAACTACAGCTTATTTCAAGTTATAGTTATGGTGTTGTATGTCGAACACCGTCGATTAGCTTTTTGAATGTTATCGTCATTGGGTGAGAAAAATATCGTAACTACAGTTTTATTCAAGCTGTAGTTACGACATTTTGCTCGCCCAACAACGATAAGTACACATATAACGTTAGTGGAGTTCACAAATCAAATGTGCACCCTGCTTATACAGTATCACATATGTTCCATTAAACATCTTGTTGGTATTCGAAAATGACGATATTACAGATTCATTGTATAGCATGGGCGTTGAAATGGTATGATTAAGCGATTACGTATGTCTTTTTTATTTGCAATTTTGGAAAACAAGAGGGCCGAGAAGGTCCTAACTCGTTCATTTGAATTAAAATTCTCAAGTTAACGAAACAACTCTAATTCGATAACAATGAGTGATAACAAAGTCAAGTGGATATGAAGACTAAAGGCCGTGGTCGGATGAGCAGAAATGTAATATTGCCACAATGAAACTTTGTACTTCATCTAACAAGAAATGACACAATAATAAAGAGGGGGGGGGCTTCTTTCATGACAACACAAGGATTTACTGTAGATTTGAGAAAGTTTGGGCTAAATTGTGATATCAAGAGCGATAACAAGGAAACTCCCAATAATGCCCCTTTTCCTTATGTATCTTAATGTCTTTAATTTTGATAGGGATCTTCCGTACAAACATTTTTAGCAAGTTTGAGAAAGGTTGAGTCAAAATTGTGACCTCTGGAGCGGTAACAAGGAAATTTGAAATTAAGTCCCCTTTCCCTCAACTTATGTCAGAATGTCTCCAATTTTAAAAGGGATTTTCCTAATGACCATACAAATATTTTCTATAAGTTTGAGAAAGATTAAGCCAAAATGGTGACCCGTAGAGTGGTAACACTGAATTGTTGACGACGACTATCAAGTATCCAAAAGCTCACCAAGAAATATATGAATAATGAAAGTAGATATTATCGAAATGTTTTCAAACGTGCGCTTTGCAGTCGATTAGAAAAAAAACAAAACAATTTCTACACTCGCTGATGACCTTATTTTCCTATGCTTCTAAGCATGCATTATTTAGAAATCTTACAAACAAAAAGTTTCAATATTGTTGGTAATGCTACTTTAGTGAATGGAATTTCGAGTATTAACCCTAATATATATTAAAATCGCATTTATTACCAATTACATGAAGGAAAAAAATTAGACTGGTACAAATTCGAAGAAGAAGTTGCAGACGACGATTTAAAGTTTATAGAATTTTAGATACGTTGATCTTTCTGGGAAGAAAGCATTGTGGAAAAAGAAGAAATTGCTTGTTTTAAGCCATTTCTTCATTTTTTAACAATGTTTTCCCAATCGTTTTTCTTAAGGGGATGAAATAACGTCATTACATGGCAACGAGTTAAGAATTAAGAAATTTAGTAAAGGAAAAGGAAAAGGAAAAGGGGCCCAGAGTAAAAGCACTAGAAACAATAACAACAACTAACAAATTTACAGACAGACGAACGCATAGACGCACAGCCATAAACCGCCATGACAAACTCAATCAATAGAGTATGATCGAGTTACCAGGACGCATCATTTCGCGAATTATCAATTCTGTTCCTTATCAGTCGTCGAAGATAACCAAAATATGTTCTTCGCGATTCTTATGTTATGGGGATGTAGCGTTTTGATTTCGATAACAGTATAGCGTCGGTGCACGCGCTAAATGCCGTAACAACATTATAACACTCAAATATTAAACTTAGTATGGGAAGCTAGTTTTACAGGGTCGACGGCGTTTATAATACCTTCGTCTATGCAAAATACAGTTTTAGGTGCTCCAGCCGCCGCGATATGAAAGCAGCGTTAAGCAAGAAAGGAAAAGAAATTAAGTACGTTAACTTCGATGCCGATCAAGATTTGATTGATCGATTGATTGATTGAATAAGGTTTAACGCTTCCTTTAATAGTAATTCAGTCATATCGTCGCGGCTGGAGCACCTAACAATGGATTCCTGGTATTTCTCACACCAGTTCTACAACTACACAATTTCCTGCTATACAACTTAGGTTTACGATTATCCACCCATTGGTGAGAGACGGATGTCGGAAAGGTTATGTGCCGTCGCCGGATATCGAACCCATGACATCCCATGATTGAAGATTGGGAGTCTTATGCGCTACCGACTGCGCTATGACGGCGGCGTCAAGATTTAAAGGCTCTGCTTTATTACAGACATTTTCACTTTGCTCTTATTTGGTGAAAGGTATTTTTTTTAGATTAGATTTGAATGTCAAAGATGTCAAGTTCAAAGTCACTTCTTAAGCTTTCACATACAAGATTCGTGATCTGAATACTTTTAAAACATTTTTTTATGGTTTGCCTTGTTTTTAACGAGTAATAAACAAACAATGCTCATGCATAGTAACTAGCACGACTAGGTTTTAGTGGTCGCAGGGTTCATAAGGTCAATATCAAATATCTAGGTCATGTTTCAAAAACTTGCTTTTTTGAGAAATGGGAGACAGCAAATTGTAAATATATTGGGATATAATCTTTGTGATCTCTCGGCGCTCATCTGAGATAAAGGCTCTTTTACTTTCAATAGTCTAACTTCATGTTAAGGTTAGGATTACGATACAGGTGGGCTATAACTTGTACATATATAGGACCTGGGGATCCAAAAGTCTAAATTACAAATTTCAAGGCTTTAGGGCAAATTTGAAAGAAGAAGAACATGTTTTCCTCCCTCTAGATCCATGGGTTCTAATTTCAGAATTAAGAAAACAGTCGGTGAATTGATGTTTCGTGCATACCCTCCTAGGGACGCAAGGATCATGATTCGAGCTATTTCGAAAGAGGTCAATATACTGATACTTCATGCAAAATATCAAGGCTCTATGCCCTCTGGGTTATGAGGAGAAGATTTTTTAAAGATTATTTTAAAATTTCACTTTTGATGCCATGGCAACCAGAGTTTTTAACGGATTTCAATTCTCTTTGCTTTTTTTTTTTAAAGGGGACCATCTAAGGAACATTTCTGTCAAAAATGATTCAAATTGATCTAGTGGTTTGGGAGGAGATTTCATTTAAAAATCGTCCTTTATTTCTTTATAAACCCCACCCCCTGGGGCTCTGCCTCTGTGACCCGAGGATAACGGTTTTAGCTATTTTGAAAGAGGTTAATATACAAATGCTTCATGCATAATATAAAGGCTCTACGCCTTCTGGGTTAGGAGGAGGAGAATTTTAAGATTTCAGTTTTGTTGCCTTGACAACCAGATTTTCTTTTAAGAATTCCAATTCTTTTGGCTATTTCTAGAGAGGACCTCCGAAGGAACATTTCTGCCAAATTTGGTTCAAATTGGCCCAGTGGTTTGGGAGGAGATATCATTTAAAAATTGTTCTTTATTTGTATATAACCCTAGGAGCTCTGTCCCTTGGGAACCGAGCATCATGATTTTAGCTATTTGAAAAGGGTCAATAAGCCCTATGCCTTCTGGGTCAGGAGGAGAAGATGTTTAAAGATTATTTTAAATTTCATCTTTTTTGGGGGGGGGGGGTATTAACGGATTTCAATTCTTTTAGCTATTTTTAATGGCACCACCAAATTTGGCTCAAATTAGCCCAGTGGTTTGGGAGGAAATGTCTTTTAGAGAAATTGTTGATGGACGAAGGACGACGGACGACACTCGACGAACAAAATCGCAATACCTCATTTGAGGACTTCTTACTCAGGTGCGCACAAAGTGTTACGGCATAATAAAATAGGCGAGCCATATAAAATCTTTGTCTTAAAGGGTAGCAAACATGTAGACACGTAGAAGTCTCCATTTGAACATGCACTTTCTTTATTTTATTCGATTCTTTAAATGCTTTTTCTCAAGTGTTGCCACTGAGTGGGGATAGTTGAAAATGAAATATGTCTACTAACAACATGAACTAAATCGCATGTTCTTTGTGTTAGTTGAGAAGCCTTGTATAATACATTTCTATGCTGAGCAGTTGATTTATCTATATATTGTATAATTAGAGACACCATCCTTACCTCAAAATATAATCATTATCAAAGCATTCCAAATGAGAGGGTTTTAATTAACAGTCAGATATGTTTTGACAACCATCCATTTTTTCAACCCAAATTTGAATCCTTCATTATAAATACCTGAAAGATAGCGTGCAAGAGTGCTATTCTAGAAATCAAAGAATTCATATGAAATTTTACGCAACATGCGATTCCGAGGCGTCGTCATTTCATTTGTTGCTATCACAACTAAGGATTTTAGGAAGTGACGTCATCCACACCTCTATATTTTGAATGAAGTTAATGCTTTTTATGTCCTATTGCGCCATCTGAACCTATCGCTGAAGTGGACGTTGAAATAAACCAATGCCGTATTACTATCAACTTTAAGAACAACAACGAAGAGAAAAACAAAATCACTCACTCACAAAAAGAGGGACATTTACCCTAATGCGCTCACCTGATTCATGCATTGCAAATGTCTAAGATGATAAAGCTTTCGACTCCTTATGAAAAGCTTGTCTTGGATATCGCAGAGAAATATCGCTTTCACTAAGATATAAAATTTAGTCTCTACATTGCATACAAGCTTTTCAATACATTTGGTCTAAAGGGGCCTACCTTTTGATCGCATGTACAGAATACTTATCCGAGATATACTCTTGAAACAAACATTCTGGTGCCAATATCTAGATATTTGGGCTGTAAGTGTACACTATAGCTATTTCCAAGATCAGACCTACTTTTTGACCCAAGTGACCAAATACTGAGCCTATCAAAGAGATCACAGGGACCTTTATTCTAACTGATATCGAGGCATTTGAGAATAGTAGTTGTATCTAGCGGACCAAAACGAACTTCTTAGTTTGAGCTAGTGACCCAGTTTTTACCAAAGGTACCAAATATCGAACTTGTGCATGATATATTTGGAAAAAATATTCAGATCAAATACTAAGGCATCTGAGGTAAGAATCTGGCCTCTAGAGTGCACAAATGTATTTCTACGATTTGACATAGTGACCTTCATTTTGACAATATGACGATATCGAACTTGGCTGAGATATCATTGAAACAGATATTCTGATCATATATGAATACATCTTGGCAAACAAATGTACATGTAAAGTTCACACAAGCTATTTCTAAAAGTTAACACAATCACCCCTTTTTTTAAAAACCAACATTACCCAACAACGAACTTATCCGAGATATCACACAGACAGGCATTCTGATCAAACATCAATTCATTCGAGGCAAGAATTGGGTCTCTAAGAGCACATAAGCAATGACTAGGATTTGACTCAATGGCATACTTTTTAGCTCGACGAACACAGCTAAATGACAAAAGTTCACATTGCGCACCCCGTGCTAAGGTGACCCAACTAGAGGCGTTTGGGCGCTTGTATCATGATTGAGTGAAATATATGTCGAAAATAACAAGATTTGACTGTATATTAATGCCATCAGAAATATTAAAATGCTTGAAATTTAAATGACCCTACGAGTTTGGTTCTCAATATTCGGCACTAATTAGTGAATAGGTGAGATCACGTATCGTATACATCTTCATGAGCTATATTTTTAGAAATATTACTCATATTAGTACTGAACTGTTTGGTAAAGAATACATTACAATTACAAATCCTCTCTAGAATAAAAATACATGGTTCTAGAACGTACAGAGTTGTCAGTTTTTAACTTATCGAATGGGCGACTTCAACTGGTACTAAATTTTCTACCGATATTGAAAAAGACGACTTTGTTCCTTCTCGATTGTCGCCGGTTTCTAACTCAGGCCACAAGTCTTTTGTCGGTTTTCAAACGATTTTTCTGAAAGATACATCCATCATTCAAAATGGGGAAATATTAGTGTCATTATACGTCGCCCTATATCACTACATACATCAGTGTTTCGGCCTCCCGTATAAACGATACATATTTATCTATGGTCGTAAGGTTCTAAGAAGCAAAGAGGGAATTCCGCCGAGTCCTCTTTCTCAGTCAGGGAAATCGGACCGCAAATGAATCAAAGCATTGAAAGTACATGGTGGTCGGCCCTAATAGTAGAGTGATATTTGTGTAGAAAGGGGCATTTTTCAAATACCTGTGTTCGACACAGGCGTCATTTATCCCTCACTAATGGAAACATCATATGTGATTTGCATATTAACCCATTCCCACACAATGACGCCCCTCAAGTAAAACACTGCCACTTCTTTCAATTTGGATCAGTCCAAAATATTGCCGTCTGGTAATGTATTAAGTTGGCTGAGTAGCTGATGGCTCTAATTCAAATAGTTATACATGTCCTGGTGTCCTGGTGTGAAAAATGATGGGAAGCCATGGCTTGGTGCAGCCACAAACCGTAGTATTACTGAAATACTACTGAAAGTGACGTCAAACTAATTTCACTTAATTGCAGTCTAACCAGCTCTAAAAAAAAAAAACTTTTCAGAGATGATCGCTTTCCTCATGACAGCCCATAAATAATAAAGATATTATTTAAGAAACTTTGATAATGTTGCATTAGCAATTCATTCAGAAATACTGACAAGAAACCATTTAGAATTCTTTATATCATTTAAACCTTTTGCGACCCCGTGGCAGCTTAAAATTCTGATTTAAAACCATCCACCGAATTTCTCTGAACAAACATAAAACATATAAGGTTGTTTCCGCCTGTCTATACATTGCTATGTTGAGTAACGTTCGTATAAACATTCTAATGTTTAAACGCTAATCACCTCTGCGTTTTACAGCTAGTATGCTTAGTTCTACAAATAAGTAATTATGGTTGGTTTGCCGAAAAGAAAATTTAAACATTAATAAATTGAGCTTAATTGGGTATTTCTTTTCCTGCACCATAGATATATCTTACTAACTTTTTCTATACCATAGTAAGATACCTTTCATAACTAGGATATTTTAACCGATTCCCATAAAATGACGCTTTTTGACGTCCCTCGAGGAAAAAGATTGGGAAAACATTGTGTAAACTGCAGGAACAAGCAATTTATTCATTTTTCCACATTGCTTTTAATCCGGAAAGTTGAACAAATCTGAAATTCCATAAACGTGAAAATGCCGTCTGCAACTCTTTGAATTAGGAATGGTCTAAAATTTTGGTCATCAAATAATGGGTTAACTGCTGTGCTTGATTAGGCAACTAACCTTATCCTTCGTAAGTTCAAAATTATAACAAAGATTATCATATTGTTCCCGAGAACTTGTTTTCCTCAAATTTCCAATTGTCATTAATAGAGCAGTTATTGTTAGACTAGTGTAATATCTGCCTATTGATTTAATCACAATTACAGAACCCAATTACGGTACTGTTGTCGTCTGCAGTCACTTTCTGAATTTATGATATGTCATGCGAAAAAGAGACTTTTTGGGAGAGAATCGCAACTGACGGATCGCTAGCCCCGCCCACTGACTCCGCTTGCCACACCCACTGACTCCGCTTGCCACACCCACTGACTCCGCTTGCCACACCCACTGACTCCGCTAGCCACACCCACTGACTCCAACAGGAAGGTCCGTTTCGATATAAAGCGGCGTTATTTTGCCAAATTTATGACCAGTAACAAAAAACATGTAAATGTTTGGTTGTCGTATGGACAGCTCATTTACGACGTTTCAATCGCCAAAGCAATTGAAATGATTCATAAAAAATGTCTTCCAACTTTGGAGTTCTAATTTCATTTCCGGTCCAAATGAACGATTTGATTGGTCGATTGATTCTCTGATTGACAAACGCGATTGGTAAGTGGGATGTTTTTCTGTTTTTCTACATGATTTCCCTCAGCCTTTTTTATACCGCGCCCAAAATGACCTTTTCACCCTCGAACACCTCTTAAATACATTCCTGCTGTGCCCGGATGATCTCGCCTTGTGTGCCATGCCACAGTTATCAATCTCTAACCCATTACCAAACAACAACATTTTGGACTGTTCCAAATAACAGACGACATTAAAAGTGTGTGTATTTGAAAGATAATGGCTTAATATGGTAGAAAACCTTGTTGGAAAAGGAAAAATGGCTTGTGACAAGCCATTTTTCCTTTTCCCACAATGTTTTCCAAATTATCATTTTAGATGGGCGTCAAAGGGCATTATTGGGTGGTAATTGGTAATGGGTCAAATGTCAGGTTTTAACCCTAATTACCAGACTCGCAAAAGTGAACGCTGTTTAACACGACAAATAGAAAGGTGTCCGAAAAATAAAGTGCAAAGTAGGTTTGCAACAGAGAGAGAAAATGAGACATTGCTTGTAACAATATTATCCCTCATTGGGCAATTTGATTGTTTGTCTGGTAATGGGCCTGCTTAAAAAAGCCATGTTCGTTTGCAATGAGCCTTGTTTAGAATCTACACTCTGACCCATTTCCATTTTGACGCCCCTCGAGAGAAACTATTGGAAAAACGAATAAAATGAAGAAATTGCTTTAAACAAGTGATTTCTTGATTCTACAATTTTTACCCTAATAGTTAGGGAAAAAATCTACGATTTCACGAACTTTAAAATGTCGTCTGAAATCCTTTAAATTTGGACCAGTCTAAAAAATTTGTTGTCTCGTAATGGATTTAAATCCCGTGTTTACTGGTATTCTTGTAACTGTCATTATTTTGCCCAATTTGAGTTTGTTATTGTTTTATCGTCTGTCATTAATGCGCGATTCCAGAATTTTTTAGTTACGACAATTTGGTTGCCCACCGTCAATATGATCCTTAGATTTCCAGATTTACCGACTCTTATAACCACATTTTTGCCAGAAATTCAAAGGGATTTAGACCCCGATTCAAACCTACCCTACCCCGATCATCTCATTGGCATTGTCCCTCAAGTCTAAGACTTTCTACGTTCATACATTTTTGATGTAGTTGGTTAACCCAATACCAGACGGCAAATTTTAGACTTGTAGACAACCATTTGAAGTTGATGATCATTTTTTTCAGTTTTTTGGATAAAAAACATGGTGTAAAATGAAGAAATTGCTTGTTACAAGCAATTTCTTCATTTAACACCATGTTTTCCCAATTGTGTTTCTTCAGGGGCGTCCAAAATGGTCTCTGTGTGGGAATGGATTAATCGACTCGCGGAGCTAATACGTGACATAGTGCATGTTGAGATTTCGTGTATAATTTTCTGTTTTCCATATTATCGAAATCCGACTTGTCTGGTTATTAACTGTTATTGTATGTAAGTTTTCTCAGACTGACGGCAGACGGTAGATAATTTGGGTTGTATAAATTATTGACATTATTTACTTAATTGTTGGCAAGAAATACAACAGAAGATATTTGATGCCAAACGTCGGTTGAGACAGTGCGCAGTCATGGACTTGCGTATAACTCATTACAAGAAGACATATTTTTAGACTGGTCCAAATTGATAAAAAGTTTTAGATTGTGATTTAAAATTCGCCTGGTCTAATGAAGAGCAACACAAGTTAAACTGTTCGCTTATCCCTTTCCGCTTAACCCAACTTGAGACGCTTGAGCGCCTGTATCGCTCCCCAGACATGAACGTACTGATTAAGCAAGCTTTTTTCACGGATCTAAAATAAACTGAATACATTGTAAAATAAAAATAAATCTGAATCATTGAAATCTTCGAAATAGTTCTAGAGAATAATTTCAAACTTTTCATTGTTTTTACAAAAGTCAAGTCAAGTTAACTAAATTACATTATATACTGTATACCATATATGGACATGACCCACCACAATAATAGCCATGTTTTTCAACCAATCAAAATCATATGAAGGAAAGTGACAAACAGTATTCTGGTTATCATTCCGGTGAAATTTGGTTGAAATCCATCGATAGGTTTCTGAGAAATTTACAAAATTTTCAGTATATACCATATATGGAAATAAGCCCTGCTCATTAAAGCCATATTTTCATCCAATCGAAATTCTTTTTTATTATCAGATAAAAGGTCACCCAAGGATCGATCCGGTCAAATTTGGTTGAAATCCATCCACTGGTTTCTGAATATGTTAATAGCGCCATGTTTTTCATCTGATCAAAATTCTTTGAAGGAATCTGATAAAGGTTCACCATAGGATCATTTCTGTTAGATTTGGGTTGAAAGCCATTCACTGATTTCTGAGACAAAGGATTTTCAAAGCTTTTACCATATTGAAATTAGCCCCGCCTATTAAAGCCATGTTTTTCATCCGATCAAAAATCTTTGAAGGAATCTGATAGAGGGCCTCACAGGGATCATTTCTGTGAAATTTGATTGGAATCCATCATCTAGGTTCTAAGAAGATTTTCAAAGTTTTACCATATATATTGAAATTACCTCCGCCCAATTAAGCCATGTTTTTCATCCGATCAAAATTCTTTGAAGGAATCTTATAGAGGGCCTCACAGGGATCATTTCTGTGAAATTTAGTTGAAATTTGTTCATTACTGTCTGAAGAGAAGCTTTTCAAAGTGAAAGTTTACGGACGGACGGACGAATGGACGGACGCACACACGACGGACACAACGCCATGACAATAGCTCTCAGGGTTTCAGCCAGTGGAGCTATAAAAACAAATTTTGGACTGGTCCTTATTGAAAGATTGAGTTATTGAATGGTGTTTAACGCCGCTTTTAAAAGTATTTCAGTCATATCGCGGCGGCTGGAGAACCTAACAATGGTTTCCTGGTATTTCTCACACCAGTATTACCACTACATCCTTTCCTTGCCTCTAGCTGCTATCCCTCTTAATTTAAGTTTATCCACCCATTGGCGAGAGACAATTGTCGGAAAGGATATGTGCCGCCGCCGGGGATCGAGCCCATGGTATTCCATGATTTAAGATTAGGAGTCTTACGCGCTACCGACTACGCTTTTGTTACAAGCCATTTCTTCTTTTCTCACAAATGTTTCTGTAGTATTTTTTTACAGAGGCGTCAAAAGGTGTCATTGACAATTCGTGTAGGTGCTTGACTCGTGATATGAAGGTCACGTGTTCGAGCCCCACCGTCACCTAAACGTGTTCATGGGCAAGACACTTAATAGCCAGCCAACAGTCTACCAAGCTGTAAAAGTTGGTAGCAGTGGAATTCCGCCACTGCCTCTTTTCAGGGACGTGAAAACATCTGGATTGTGAGTGTTCCAGAGCGGCTCCATAAGCGTAAAGCTTTCGTCACAATCGAATTTAAATAAATGTAAATTAAATAAAGCTGTAGTTCCGACATTTTGCCCACGCAACAACGATATGTTCAATTATTTCAAGTAACTTGCTATTGTCTGAGAAGCAAAAACTCGAAAAATTAAGTTTTTTTCCCACAGGGGATGCAAATGAAAAACAATTCTACCTAGGAATCTTTAACCCTTTACTGCACAATCACTTGCTTTTAAGTCCCTGTGTTTATACTTGAGAAAACATCGTGGAAAAAGAAAAAACTGCTGATGACAAGCAATTTCTTCTTTAACTAAAATAATTTCTACCCTCGTGGTCGGCTACTTTTCATATTAGGCTCACTATAATATATCGTCAGCAACATCTTTCAAATAAGGCAAGTCTAAAATTTTGAAAAGCTTGAAAGGTTCATTAATGTCCCATAAATAGAATCTGTTTAAAAATCGAACACAAGAAAATTGCATATTCTTGGAACTTTCTGATTAACCGAATTTCAATATCGTTAAAAAGCTAAATTACGTCTGCATCAAAGATGATAGTTTAACGGAAGACAATATCGTTGGTTTGATATATTTATATTGGTTACCGGTTTGTTATCTATTTACAGAGAGACTAACAATGAATATTCCACGATCTAAGAAATGGAAAGTTTTTTTTTTTTTTGCTTTAGTTTCTTTTTTATTTTCACACCCCGTTTAAAGCAAAATGATACAAAACTTCTGAGCCTTTTCCTGTACAAACCCGAGATTTTACATTGCCGCGATTTTATACCTGAGAAAACATTGTAGAAAAAGAAGAAATTGCTTGTAACAAGCAATTTCTTCTTTTCAACAATATTTTTTTACCACATAGGATGGTTTCATTTCAAATTACATCCAATTTTTATTGTCGTCTGCAACCTCTTTCAATTTGGACCAGTCTAAAAGTTCAAGAAACGGGAAAGCGTTTATCTGCTAATATGCAAAATAGCAGAATCTAACTCATTACCCTCGAAGCCGGTATTTTGACGTACAAATGGGAAACTGTGATCAATGAAAATCAAGAGGGCCATGATGGCCCTGGAACGCTCACCTGCGATACTGCAAAAATACATGTAAAGACAATGATTTAACTTTTTTCATTTTATTTTTTCACCAAGTTGTTTTGTTTTATTAAACTAGACTTCCTCCTTGGCTAATCGAACTCTCTTATTTCTCAACCGAGATGGGATTTTGAAGAGGCGATTTTTAAAGAATTTATAAGAAATTTCCCTGGGTTGACAAAAGCAATAAAAGTTATTCACGGATTCCTATTCTCTGGCGTTTTTTTGAAATCAATTACCAAAGAATCATTCCAGTAAATTTTCGATGGAACCTCATTGATAGTTTAAAAAAACTAGTTCTTTATTTCCATTTAAATCAAGGTACCAACAACATAAGGCTAAGAGAAATCACATCATTATGACCTCAGATATTCTGGTACAGGAAAAAGAGACAATGCAACACACAAATCTGAAAGCTTTAGGCTTTAAGATTAACGAGAAGAAGACATTTTAAGAATTCCTTCAATTTCCTTTCTTTTTGCCATAGCACCCAGAGTTGTTCATTGATTTGAAAGATATTTCCGAAGAATCATTTCTGTAAAATTATCATTGAAATATGACGATTGTTTAGGAGAAGATTACTTTTAAAGATTTGCATATATTTCTAATTCTAACTGCCCGCAATGTAGGTCTTATTTAAACCACACTATTATAACCTGAGGTATTTTGGTAGAGGAACATGAGCTGATGCTACGTGCAGAATTTCAAGGCTCTTCTCACGGGTTAGGTTAAGAATTCCTTAGAAATTGGTTGTCCAAGAAGTCAGAGGTTATAACGGATTGTGGTTTCTTGTCGAGTTTAGAAGACCATTCCCCGAGGATCATTTATGTAAAGCTATTTTGAAATCTGATGGTAGTTTTAGAGCAGAGGATTTTTAAAGGTTTATTTACAGACGGAAGGACGAAGGGACGACGGACAACTGTCGATCACAATGGCTCCCTAGAGCACTTCGCGCTCTAGTGAACAAAACATATTCGAGTACACGTATAGGTGCACGACAGATTCAACGTTCTGGGAATTATAACCCATAGTGCAGTGAAACTGTAAGCCAAAAGTCTAAAACTTTCACTGTAGCTTTTGACACTGACGATTTTATCCTAAAAATCAAACATTTGACAAGTATCAAAACACTTATGTCAAATCTGCGTAGTATCGCATTATTTCATTACAAAGGATGGATCGCGATTGTCATTCAAAGAATCAATCGACCAATACAATCAATCAGAAATTATGGAAATTAGCCCAGCCCATTAAAGTCATGTTTTTCATCCAATCTAAAATCTTCGAAGGAATCTGACAAAGGGTCACCCAAGGATCATTCCTGAAATATTTGGTTGAAATGTATCAACTGGTTTCCGAGAAGAACATTTTTAAAGGTTTTACCATATATGGAAATTATCCCCGCCTATTAAAGTGATGTTTTTTTTTTCCGATTCAAATTCTTTAAGGGTATCTGATATAGGGTCACCCAAGGATCATTCCCTCAAAATTTGTTTGAATTCTGTTCAGTACTCTCGGAGGTGAATCTTTCTAAAGTTAAACTTTACGGCCTGACACACGCGCGCACGGACACACACGACGGAAACAACACCATGACAATAGCTCGCTGGCTTTCAGCCAGTGGAGCTAAAAAACCGGACAAACAAAAAGAGAAGTTTGTAAATGAAACTTCCTGTCGAAGCTCAGAAGGCCTGGCAAGCGATCCATCAATTGGATTGCATTCTAGTCATAAAAGAGAGATGTCTGGAAAGAAGATTTGTATCAGTTCAGAAGTTAAAACGCCGTTTCGCATTCGTACATTAGGTCAATTGCGGCTTTAAAGTGCACAAACTATTAAATTGCGTATTTAAGTCAGACTATCAATCCATATTACAACAATTACCTCACTGTACTTGAATTCAATTAAAGAATCCAAAATCGCACAGGTGGGCTACCTGTCCGACCGCAAGATCATTAATATTGGCTATAATGACAGATTTTTCTTGCATGAAATTGCGTTGTTGACACTGTAAGATGCAGCAACCTAGAATGAATGACGTGGGCGTACAAAATTACGTCGATCTCATTGTCAATAGGTGGTCTCCTTCTGTCTATATAAATGCTTGACACGCATCTACACTTAGTCTGGGTGGCCCAGTGATAAAACACAAGGAAACCAATCCCAAGGTTCGTAGTTCGAATCTCGAAAGAAGCAGGAATCTTTCAGGGGTACTTGCTGTCTACTGCAAAATTGACCGATCGCTGGCCCTGCCCATTTACTCTTTTTGCCACGCCAACCGACCCCGACAGGAAGTACCACTTCGATTTTAACGGCGTTAATTCGAAAAACGTATGGCCAGTAGTATGTTAGAACTAAACAGAACAGTTAGTTGGCGACCTAAACACCGTAACTGCAGCTTGAATAAGCTGTAGTTACAAAGTTTAAGTCGCCAAACCAACAAAAAAGGTAAACGAAAATGGCGGCCAATATCGGAGTTGAAAGATTAGGTCCGGGCTGAATAAACGATATGATTAGTGGGTTGATTCCTTGATTTATCCAGGATTGGCCAATTAGAAGTGAACTGACAAGAAAGCTTGAGGTAGCTTCCTGTGTATAGGTGCTTTAGAATGAGTACGTAAACCCTGTCTTATTTTTGGAAATATTAGACTGGTCCAAATTGAAAACGGACGATAATGAAAATAGAATGCAACTTGAAATGGAACCATCCTATGTGGTAAAAAATGTTGTGAGAAAAAGGAGAAATTGCTTGTTATAGCTAATTTCTTTTTCCAACAGTACTTTCTCAAGTATAAATTCACAGCGACGTAAACTCCTGGATTTGTAAAGGAAATGTTTAAATAACAAACGAAGTCTATTCGTAGAAGAGCTAGGGGCGTTTGAACCCAGATTTCATCACATCCGTTTCTTTCTCTCTCATGGTCCATGCAAAATATGCCTAGAGCATCCCTAATATCAAACATAATATTTAATATGTATACAAAGAAGGAAAAAACAACAACAAACAAACAAACAAACAAACAAACAAACAAACAAAAACAAACAAAAAAACACGCTCGATTATTAAAATCAAATTGCACCGACAGCGCATAGATTTAGAATATTTAATTCATTCCCATACAACCCCTCTCTTCTACGCCCCCCCCCCCCCTGTAGAATGGTATTAGAAAAAAAACATCGTTGAGAATGAACTAATTGCTCGTTATAAACAATTTCTTCATTGTCCACAATGCTTTTTACTCAAAAAGACAAGGATTGGCGTAAAAATACCATCTGCAACTTCTTTGAATTTGGACGAGTCTAAAACTTTTGACGTTTGGTGATTGGTTAATCAAACAAAACCAAGAAGACAATGCTAATATAAGCTACAAGTATTATTCCATTACCACACAATTCCGGATTTAAACGCACCAGAATGGTGAAAGAAAACATGGCGGGAAAAGGGGAAAATCACATTTTCTATAATAATAACTAGTTTCTATCAGCACCAACCTTTGGTTTCTATTGCAGAACCAGTCTATTTGGTGGATCGCTGGCCCCGCCTACTGACTCCAACAGGAAGTTCCGCTATGATATTAATTCATTACCAGACGGTAAAATTTTAGACTGGTCCAGATTGAAAGGAGTTGCAGACGACAATGTAAAGCTTAGGAAATTTTAGGTATCTTAAACGTTCTGGGTAGGAAAACTTTGTGTAAAATGAAGAAATTGCTTGTTACAAGCAATTTCTTCATTTTAAACAATGCTTTCTCGAAACACTTTCTTTAAGGGCGTCCAAAACCGTCATTATGTGAGAAAGGGTTTAACGACATAATCTGGAAAAGATTTATGATCAGTAGCATTTATCAATAAATTAAAATGACTGGTTGGCGACCTAAACTTGGTAACTATAACTTATTCAAGCTGTATTTACGGCCATTAAGTCGCCAAACCAACTAAAAGGCTTAACAAAAATGTCCGACTTTGTTGGAGTACTACCGGTCGAGATAAATTAATTGATTGGTCGGTTGGTCACTTAGATCACATGGGTTTTGGCAAATGTTATAAGAACTTAATTTACGGGGCGGTGGCTTGGCGTTATTTTCTTTTAGAGTTTAAGATTTTCCCACGGTCCCTTCAGAACTTGCAGAACCATAATGCGCCGATGGAGGAAGAGAGAGAGAGAGACATCGAAACTTCAGGTAAATTCTTACTGTTGATTTGCTAGCGGAAGATAGTAAGATGACGTAGTAAAAACGTCATTATAGTAATTTTAGTGAAATCGAAATTATACGACGTCATCCAAGAAATCCTGACGTCGTGCCATTTCAAAAATTACGCATTAAAGGGAGACTACCCTAAATAAAGGTCAAGCAACGAATTCATTAATTTATTTATTTATTTTTAGAAAGCCTACCGTAAAACCATAACAATTTCTTCTTTTCGAAATTGTTGACCCAATAAAGCTATTTTGATTCTACTAACTTTACGCTCTTTTAAGCTGGTCAAATAATTTATCGTGATATCGAATCAGCTACTTACAATTTGATTTGATGTCTTAATCCATTACCATGCGGCAAAATTTTAGACTGGTCCAAATTCAAAGATATTGCAGATGAGAAATTCTAACAACCAATTTCTTCATTTTCCACACTGTTTTCCAAAGATTTTTTCTTGCGGTAACAAAAGCGTCATTGTGTGGACAATGGTTAAAAATACTTAAAAATTGGAGAAATCTTTATGTCATCGCATGTTAACCCTTTACGACACAATGACGCTTTTTGACGCCTCCAAGAAAAATAGCATTGGAAAACAGTGGTGAAAATGAAGAAATTGCTTGTTACAAGCAATTTCTTCATTTTCATCAGTGTTTTCTACCGGGACAGAAAATCGAAAAGATCTAAAATTTCATAAACGTTAAATTAATCTTCTTCCAATTTGGGCAAGTCTAACATTTTGTCGAATGGTAATGAGTTAATAACGAGGATGTGAACGAGTAAACATAATACTCAACAAAATAACCTGTAAAGACTGCTGTCAGGATTTTCCACGAGTAATCCTATTATGGCGTCTAAATGTCTGCCATCGTCGACTGTTTTAGGTAATTACGTGAATGCAAATTACAATTAAATAACAATAACATCTGCATTTATATTTTAGAAATATTGCAAGGCAACGTGCGTTAACTGCATAGCAATTGAAATTTGATTTGTTTCCCACTTAGCACAGATACATCAGAAGATTCTTTTAAAATTATCCGATCTTTATTGCCAAATCTAATAATTGTCAGAAACGATTATTTTTTTTTCCAGAAAGCAGTCAGTCGGTTAAGTTTCAAATTTGCCATGATATCGTCTATGAGCGAGGAAAATGTCGTATATACAGCTTTATTTATAGTATATTTAAGACAATTTATTCGCCAAATGAAGATATCTGCCCGGTCTAAAGCCTTTCTTGTTTAGCAAAACTTTAGACCTGTCCATGTTCAAAGGTCTTCCAGACGAAAATAAAGAGTAGATTTGATTTAAAAATAACCATTAAAAATATTGTGTAAAATGAAGAAATTGCTTGTTACAAGCAATTTCTTCTTTTTTAACAATGTTTTCTAAATCATCGGGACGTAAAAACAGGGATTGAACAGGAAAGGGTTCCAATACTAACAAGCAAGATTTAGCAAAGCCAATATACTTCTAATCTAAACGAGGTTATTATAGGCTTGTCTCAAAGAAAGACAAGTAAAATCTTTTTTCTCACAAAAACAATAGTTTTGTATCATAACCCGATTCCACACAATCACGATTTTCGACGGACCCAATATTTTCAACAATGTTTTAACCAAAAGACCAATCTTCTTTTTTATCAAAATTCCATCCACTTGACATTGTCGTCTGCAACTGCTTTCAATTTGGACTAGTCTTAAATTTTGTCGTCCGGAAATGGTCCTTTCCAATATTTTTACTTGTCTTCACGATCCTATGATTTTATACCCTACAAAACATTGCAGGAAAAGAAAAATCGCTTGTAACAAGTGATTTCTTCTTTTTGTACTATAGTTTTCTACACTTTATAATGGTTTTTTTGTAATTATGCAAGAGTCGTTTTGTTGCTTGCAAAATCCTTCATATTGGACGAGTATCAAATATTGACGTCTGGGAAAGGGTTTTAGAACCAATGTTTTAGAGACCAAACACAACAAATGCCACAATATCGCGTGCTTATGTGACGTCATAAAAGCCATTCTACACTTGTGTAAGACAAGAATATTCGTAATGGCTTCTCTCTATAAAAATGAATGGAAGTTATGAGAGAAAATGTCGATGCTCAATCATGCAGTCCAGAGTTCGATCCCAGGTTGCAGCAAATATCCTTTCCGACATTTGACTCCAACCAATGGGTACACAATCGCAAACCTATGTGGGATGAACATCTGGAGGCTCGGGAAGGATGTAGTGATAGTACTAGCGAAATACAAGGAATTCATGGATAGTTGTCCAAGCCGCGGCGATATGACCGAAATACTGTTAAAAGTGGCGCTAAACCAAAGTAACACAAAAAATGTGAGAGAAGGTTTTTCTTTCAACTGTAACGAACATGATAAATCACAATAACCCATTTCCTAAATAATAATTTTTAGACTGGTCCAATTTCAAAGAAGTTCTTTGATGACAATTATTAGTTATTGAAATTGTAAACTTCTTCGTTATTAGGCGTTGAAAATGCTGTGGATAATGAAGAAATGGCTTGTAACAAGCCATTTCTTCATTTTCAACATTTTTTTCTCGTCCAAAAGCGGGTTTGAGTGGGAATAGATTAAAACACTGTGTATTATAAATTTATTGCATTTACATAGATGAAATAAAGTTTCAAGTATACATACAGTTAAACATGAAATAAGGGGTTGTTCAAAATGGCCCTGGAACGCTCGGACATCGGAACACCATTCTAACAGTTCACGTGCGGCACTTTGGAACGCCCCTGGGGTGTGTAGATGCTGGAAAGAGAACGAAAAGGGATTGAACTATTTTATACTAAGTGATTATTATGATGTTTCCTATCTTAACCCATTCCCTTACAACCCCGATTATTACGGCTCTAAAAAATTCTTGGGAAAACTTTCTTCTTTGCACTGTTTCCCCCTGGAAGAAACATATCTTTTTATCTTTCCACCACCATTAATTTGTCGTCTGCGACTTGTTTTATTAAGTCTATAATTTTGACGTCGTGGATACTCGAGGACGGAGGTTACCTGTTATTTTGATACATTACCTCATTTCCAAACGACACAAGTTAAGACTGGTCCAATTTGAAGGAGGTCTTAGACGACAAATCCAAGTTAACTAAAATTGAAAAATAATGGCCAAATAAGGTAGAAAACATGGTGAAAAAAGAAAGAAATGGCTTGCAACAAGCAATATCTTCTTTTCCCATGTGGTCGATACCCATATTGCTTTGATGCGTAAAAGAAGCGGGGTAGTGGTAATAGGGAAAGTAAATGAAGTTTTTGATGAAGTGTACCGCGCCATAATGGAAGTCACCCCCCCAACACACACACACACACACACAACAACCCCTCATGATTCTTTGACTAACCTACTAAAAATCTTTTAACCCATCATTAGCAGACGACAAAATTTTCGATTGGTCCGAATTGAAAGAGATTGCGGACATACATTATGTGGTAATGGGCTAACCGATTACCACACAGAGAAAATTTAGACTGGTCAAAGTTGAAAAAAGTTGCAGACGACAATTTCAAGTTGTTGATTTTTTTAAAAAAATCTTTGTCTTTCTAGGTAGGAAACAATGAGGAAAATGAGGAAATTGCTTGTAACAATCACTTTCTTAATTTTCCACAATGTTTTCCAAAACAAATTTCTTTAGGGGCGTAAAAAGGATGGTTTGCGTGTTAATGGATTAAGTAAATATGACACAATCATTCTGACTTTGTTTTAGTTTTCAAAGGGATAAAGGGTGTATAGGGATGTTGAAGTAGACTTTATTTGAAAACACAGAGCACAAAATGTAAAACACAGATCCTGCAGATTTCACTTCCTTTCAACTCCAATTAATTTGGTGTGCTTGCGGTGTATCGGGGTGGGCCATTACAGCAATAAAACTTATTCGCATGAAACATTTTGCTTACAAACTGTGCATTATTTCGTCACTTAACAATGTATGAAAAAAATTCAGAGGGTTTTTACAGTAAAATCCCGTTTATAATCATATTGCATATATCAAAGGAAATGAAAAGTAGTTTATTCAAAGTCCGGATGGGTTTTCGTAAGAATGGTCACCGATTATTCGATACTGGCTGCAATCGATTTAATTGTGTAAAATTTTCCTCGTGGCTGTCCAAGTGTACGATTTGGCCAGTGCTGAGACAAGGGACTTAACTGATACCCTAGTCTAGCCTTGTAAAGATTTAATTCCCTTCAATAACCGATATCGGTATAATTGGCTTTACTGTACGGCAATTATTTTCATCTTCTGTAATATCTTTTCAGTAAAAACGGAAAACAAAGTCGTTGTTTTATCAAGAGTTTATTTCTTTTTTGTTATGAATTTTATCATATTTAAGAGAAAACAACTTTATTGTTCTTGATCATGAGGCAAATAAAAAAAAGGTATAGACTAGACCTGCATCATCCGTTTTTGTTAGCATTTTTTAATCGAAATAATTTTTGTTATGCCTGATCATAATCCAACTTTATATCATCTTTTATTGAACAATAGCTTTTGATAGACAATGAAATGTAATTACAGCGTTTTATTGACTTACCTAGATTTGTTTTCTTCGTGAAAATATCAAATATGTTGAATGGGTTTGGCAGCAAAGCTGTGGGTATACTGTAATCGACATGTTAGTACAAAACTATTTTATCTGTCTTTTATAAACTATAACAACAGTTTTGCACTGACAAAGCCTAACGCTTTGTTTCCGTTTGTTTAGTAGTTTTTGTTGACCATCTCATTAATAGTTCCCGATCAATCTAAATAATATAATCCAAAAAGTTTTTTTACTAATTTTTTGTGAGGTAAATTTGACAAGGATGTTCAAACTATTTAAAATAATGATTAACCCATTCCCATACAATCCATCCTTTTACGCACCTCAAGGAAAGCTTTGGAAAACAGTGTGCCAATAAAAAAATTGCATGTATCAATGAATTTCTATCAACAAATGACGAAAACAAATATACCAACAATAATTGTCGTCTGCAACTTCTTTCAATTCGGACCAGTTTAAAATGTTGTTGTGTAGGAATGGGTCAAATTAAGCCTTGAATGTAGTACCATTGGCTAGGTTTCAAATCCTGGTAGCTTAGCTAGCTACATCTTAAAAAGGTGACTTTGGTAGCCCTCTTTAACTCGAAAAAATAGTTTAATTCATACCTACTTCAAGAATATCAGACAAGGTTTTAATAAATACCACATTTATTCGAACCTGGCTTGAATGCTCTGAATTCCCCGAAAAACTCCTAACAGCATGGCAACAAGCCGTTACCCAATATATCTGATTTCAAAGTACAGCCAATTATCTTCAGCAAGATTAGGATTACGCAAGATAAGTTTTATATGTTTTGTGTTAACATCAATTCGTGCTAGGTAATACCATCTCAGCTGGGGCACAACAAAGGGTGGCATTGGCATGACTGTATACCATTTAGCTACCAAAGCGGCAAAATTTTGAGGTCGTCTCAAAGTTCAACGAGTGCAAACTGCCACTGGAGAGTTAACCACTAAACAATTACATGCCTACGCCATAAAAAGTAGTTCTAATATATTTCAGGAAATTTGCTAACTCTGTATGCCAGTTCATCTCCTATGTGTTTTTAGCTCACTTGAGCAGATCGTGTTCTATATGACTCTGATCAGAGTTTTTAAAGAAGTTGCAGACGACACTTTCAAATTGTTGAAAATTCTAAAATATTTATCTCTTTAGGTAGAAAACAATGTGGAAAATGAAGAAATTGCTTGAAACAAGCATTTTCTTCACTTTCCCCAATATTTTCCACAGCTATTTTCTTAAGGGGCGAAAAAGGAGGGATTGTGTGGTAATGAGTGCACTCATTGGCTACTTTAGCCTCTTTTCTTGATCCTACTAACGTTTGAGGAAGATTACTCAACAAAACAATGCTTTGATAGCTTACATCTCTTTTCAGTAGTTTGATTTATGATCCAGGGTCAAAGCAATCTAAAACGGATTTTTAGATCTAAACTTTCCAAAACATTGGGTTTTGTTCAAAGCTGTCAAAATAAGCAATTTCCTAAAATAAAACTAAGTAGTAAAACAAGAAGTAAATATCTTGCGGACCTATATTTGGTAAGCGCCATATACGAAACCTAGTTCGATCTCCATTTCAAGTTGATGCTATTATAAGTTGCTTATAAAAATGTGACAAAATATACAATTATAACAGGCCATAATCTAAAGTCGTAAAACAGGAAGTAGAAAATCTTAATTCGGTAAGAACCAAATAGAACTGCTAGGTGAACCTTCATGCCAGGTCTGGAGTCCATGCTTTTAATTGCTTAGAAAGACGCAACGAAAATCACCGCTATCCAGACAAATTCTGAAAAATATACAAAGTCGTAATGCGAAAATGTCCGTTAGCATGCTAAATACAGCGGGGTTACAAAAATACGGATTGATACTCTTTTAACCCGTTCCCACACAAGCCTTCCTTTTTACGCCCCTCAACAAAAAAGCTTTGGAAAACATTGTGGACATAGAAGAAATTGCTTGTATCAAGCAATTTTTCCAATGTCCACAATGTTTTCTACCCCAAAAGGCAAAAGAATTTAGAATTTCATCACCTTAGAATTGTCGTCTGCATCTTCTTTCAATTTGGACCACTCTAAAATTTTCTCGTGTGGGAATGGGTTAAACGCTGGAGACAACGCAGGAGTATCCGTCAGATTCGGTAAATAAGGCTATTGGCATGTGTTTTATGACAGCGAAATAGAGATCACCTTCACTGTATATATTGTATTAGCTTTGAAAAATTCTAAGAAACTAGTGGATCAGTTTCAACCACATTTCACATGAATGTTCCTTGGATGATACTTTATCAGATCCCCTCAATATTAAATGACCGGATGAAAACATTACTTTTGCTAGCGCGACTGAATTCTATCCTAATGATAAATAATCAAAGTATTGAAAATTTGTTCTCTATATCGATAAATTTAGGCAGGTGGGCGATGCAGTCGATCAAGCACCTCTAGTTTCTTCTGTCATTAGAGGTGTAATGCTTTGAATTATGACACGAGTTAATGAATTATATAACGAAAATGCATTTAGTAATCTACATGTCGTGTTAGATCCTGCTCCGTAACTCCCATTAAATGTCAACTTTACATCGTTAATTATCACTCAGCATTAAAGCTGCAGGCTTAATTATTGCCTAAACCCTTAATAATTGTGTGGAATTCTAGACTCGAATTTGAAGATAGAGACAGGCACAAGAACTAGTCACAATCGAAATTATTACTAGATACGAATATTTCGACAAGGGTTTGCGCTTGACAAAAAGGCAAGAAAGTACCCGGTACGCTTGCAGTATCCGTTCTGGCGTCGATTTCGGACATTCTGTGTTGAACGATTTATAAATGTAAAGAAATGAAAAGTTTACATGAAAATATTAATTTTTGTGTAACGGTGATATCAATCTTGAAGACGAACTGGTCTTTTGGTAGAATCGAGGTCATTTTCGTTAGTCCGGCAAAACATCTTGTAATCTAACATCGACCATTTAATAATGCATGCTTATAGAATATTCGTTCATAATGAAAAATAATAACATATGACCTATAATATCTACAATCGAAGTCACATAGATGAATATTATGGTTGTTGAAAGCTATGAATACGAGGTCATAATTACGTCAAACATTTGTTGTTGAAAGAAGACATCTGATTGGTGGAAAAATTGATTTGACAGTAATCACGAAAACAGCGACATCAGAAACGTCAAATGAAATTGGTTCTAAGACGAAAGTTAAGAGATCTAATTGCACAGTTTTGTTCTACTAACAAAGATGAAATCGATTCGCTCGACATTCATGTTACCCAAAGTATTGTTTTTCGTGTAATTCATACATTTTTAATTACATTCGTGAAATCTACGAAACTGACGTTAGAACAGTGACTTCATTCGTACGCGATAGGTTCGTGCTTTTCATCAAGATCAACCCCTTTGTTTTATTTACGTAAGAAAAATGAAAAAAAAAAAAAAATAGCCAAAATCAACCAACCACCAAACAACCAACCAACAAAATAACCAAATAAACAACAACAAAAAGCCAACACAACAACAAAAATAACCACAGGATTTATGAAGATTTGAGGGTTTTCTGCGTATCATAAATGTTCAGACCAAATTGCTTTCTTTGGACACGTCTCTAGTCTACTGATACTTTCGTGTCCAAAATATGTAATGGTCTGACGAGTTACTAGACTAGAGGAGCTTGAGCGCCTTTATCGCTCCACAGGCCTGATTGTATTGATTGAGCAAAGAATGTTTTAAAAATTCAATACAAACTAAATCATCTTTGCCATCTCTTGCCATCTCCGGCAAATAAATCTAGTCACTGAAATCTTTGAAACAGTTCTAGAGAAGCATTTCAAAATTTTCACTGTTTAACAAAAGTCGAGTTATATAAATCCTTCGAAATTAGGTTTAACCCATCTACTGGAAGATTTTCAAAGTTTTCAGAGTACATTGTATATTCCATATTTGGAACAAAGCCATGTTTTTTCAATCAATTTTTTTAAAATCAATTTCATCGAAAAAATATGAAAAATGGTATCAAAAGTATTATTCCTGTAAAATTGGTTCTACTGGTTTTCGTGAAATATATTTTCAAAGTTTTCACCATATACCATATGTCGAAATAAGCCCATCATATTTAAGACATGTTTTTCATCCGATTAAAATTCTTTAAAATAATCCGATGAAAAGTCACTAAATGATCATTCCTGCAGAATCTGATTGAAGTACATCGACTAGTTTCTGTGGAAAATATTTTTATAGCTTTCACCGTATATGACAATTAGCCCCGCCCATTTAGGCCATGTCAAATAAAAATT
The DNA here is from genome assembly GCA_946902895.1 of Fragum fragum. Taxonomy (NCBI): domain Eukaryota; kingdom Metazoa; phylum Mollusca; class Bivalvia; order Cardiida; family Cardiidae; genus Fragum; species Fragum fragum. The sequence goes on along the minus strand of OX336365.1, from coordinate 73,200,993 downwards.
ATTCAAAGGAATATGATAAGGAGTCACCGAAGGATCGTTTCTGTGAAGTTTGGTTGAAATCCACGAACTGTTGTCTGAGAAGAAGATTTTCAAAGCTTTCACCATATATGGAATCAGCCGCAAACATTAAAACCATGCTTTTCACCCGTTCACAATTCTTTGGAGGAATCCGATAAAGGGTTACCCATGGATCATTCCTGTGAAGTTTGGTTAAATTCTGCTCTGTACTTTCTGAGGAGAAGAGTTTTTAAAGTAAGAGTTTACGGACGCCGGACGGTCGCAGGATGGACACCACACCATGAAAATAGTGCAACGGCTATCTGCCAGTGGAGCTAAAATTGTTTGAATAAGAAAGCTAGTTATCAAGTTGTGCGGGACAAGCGTAACGAGAACAAAATGCCACCTTCAGCATTATTAAATGTCATATCATATTATCACCATTAGCATAGTTCATTGTCTGCGTTAAAGAAACACCTACATCTCTTTTATTGACCTTCGTTTTCACAGACAGAAATGCGCGCATTAAACCATTTCCAGATAACTAAATTTTAGACTTGCCCAAATGGAAAGGAATTACAGACGACAATTTGAATTATGTCTAAATTTAGATTTTTTCAACTTTCTAGGAAGAAAACATTGTGTAAAATGAAGAAATTGCTTGTGGCAAGCAATCTCTTTATTTAATGATTTCCAAATTGTTTTTTCTTGGGGGTGTCAAAGAGCGCTATTTTGTGGAATGGGTTAAAAAAAAAAAAAACACAGCAGAAATAATAAGATATGCAATACACAGAATATTTATAGCAGCCCGTGAAAATATGATAAGTCACCTGGGGGGTTCAAAAGTAAAGATCCTTATGGACAGGATCGGACAGGATTACGACACTGGCAGAAAATCTGATTTGAGATTTATAATGCATTTTACCAAAGAATGGGGCGACTCTCAATTGAGAATTTACTCAAACTTCAAATTTGAATAAATTTTCCATTTCTACTGTACATTAGATGTTGCAAGCAACTATCTACCACCCCTTTTAATTTTCACGCATTTACGATATCATTTCTGCAGAAATGCATCTTTGATCTGAAGTAAAAGTCTTGGGCCCTGACTGAACACACAAAATTTAGAATGCTAAAGCCATTTATTGAACTACAAACGACGAAGGTACATATTGTAAACCTTGCATTCTGTCTAGTTTTGCATATTCTTAGTAATTGTATCTTACAATTTCCATAATTTCCTGGCCTTCTGTACTATTAGTACTTTGATTTTTATCTCTACCATACCAAACAGGCATAAGTAAGGCTTTGCTTTTATTCTTTTGGACGGAACTTTAAAGAATTATTTCAAACAAAAAGGCCAAAGACATGTGAGCATTATGATTAAGAATTTAAAACAACAACAACAACAACAACAAAGCAAAACTTTTTAGATTGTGAATTTCTTCGTGAGATAAAAAAGTTATCTTCAATATTTATAATGCCTTTGGAATGACGTTCATTAGTCAACATCTTTGTGCCGTAAACCAAATGTATCGAAACACTCATACATCAGAACAGGAGCTTAAACTTGGTAGAGGTGATATGGAATGGTAGACACATTAGGCTTTTTGCAACATTTAGGTAGAGGATCTAGATTTCGCTATTGTCACGGTCTTATGCAGCTGATATCAAGCGTCAAGGTTGTTGAGACCTCTTTTGCTATGATTTGTCGTCAAAGATTTCGATAGACACTGTTATAGCTACTTTGAACTCTTTTTTAAATCAATCCAATAAACCTATTTGTTTAGGAGGTGTTTGGAAGAAGTAAGCCCTCCCACCCCGCCCCCACACACGTGAAAATCTGGGGCTGCCAAAAACCCGACCACATTTATCACTTCGTGTTAATAGTGAACTTACATATATACGAACATTGTGAGCAAAGATGCATTCTTCAAATGTATACACGTTATTTAACCAATTACTACACAAGCATTTTCAGAATAGATAGAAGTTGCAGACGTCATTTCAAGTTGATGACATTTAAAGAAACTTTGCCTTTTTGGACAGAGAACGTTATGGGTAATGAAGAAATTGCTTATAAACAATTTCTTCATTTCCCACAATGTTTGCCAATGCCTTTTTTTTGGGAGGGGGGTATCAAAACGCGTCATTGTATCGGAATGGGTTAAGCTTTCGTTCTAATATTTACCGAGGAAACATCTCGAAATTATTATTGCGTGCAATTTCGAGAGTTCAAAGTTCGAGATTCATGAGAATTGGAATGATTTTTACCTGGACAAGGAAAACGCCTTATAACTTGTAGGTAACCATGGATTTTCTCCCTTCGAACCAATACTTGTGTATTATCTAAACAAATAAATTCAATAAGCAAGAAAGGCTTCAGAACGTCGTTCATTTACATTTATCTAGAGCTTCTTAATTATCAATGAGAGTTAAATACTCAGGGGAGATCAGGTTTAAGATAAGTAGGCAAAGGTTTATTTAATAAGTGTGCAGGTAAATACCAGAACATGTTTTGTAGGTAACTAGTTTTTTGCTCCATCCTCCGCAGACGTTTACAACCGCGCACGCACGCAAAAAGGGTCCATCTGAAAGGTGCAAAGCTATTTATCGGACCTGATAAAACCCGTGCAGACAGACAAAGATGTAAACTGTTCTCGCTATCTGAAAATTTCACAATCACCCCTCTACCTCTTTTGAAAGGGCCATTCTGAAACAACAATCTTCGGCTTGATGGCGGTTCATTTATCTATGATCCAATGCGTGATATTTCTGTCAATTTCATATACTTCAATTTTTATTTTCGTCTATCATAAATGGGCGTTTTGATTGGTCGAAGAAAAAAAATATCAAAACTCAATGAACAAAATTTTGAGAACGCAGCCATTTCGTATGCTTCCGCACAAAATAGTCCCATACAAAAAGTTTCAAAATTTGTAAAGTTTTTGCTTTTTTCGCTCGATGCTATTGAATTATAACTAATGAAGAGAATATTTCTTTTCGTGGAGGTATGAACCGAAAAACCTAACCATACTTATGCACGAATCCGCTTCGCGTACTCATACAGTGTGATTAGATTTTTTTGGTTCATACCTGCATGAAAACAAAAATAATATTCTCTTGGTTTCTTAAATAACTTAATTGTGTCCATATAGATTAATGCATTCTAATTGGATTAAAAAAACGTTTCATAACTCCGTTAATTTTTTTAAACACACAGTGTTATTGTATATGTTTACAAAAATATTCTACAACAATTTGGCATCCTTTTAAAACAGTATACACCTTGGTAATACCCGGCCGCTCCGACATTTGTGTCCCACCAATGGGTTGATAATGGTAAAAGCAGCTGAAGGCTTGGAAAGGATGTAGTGGTAGTACTTGTGCGAGAAATAAAAAAGAATCCATGGTAAGGTGTTCAAGCCGCCGCGATATGACTGAAATTCTGTTAAAAGTGGCGTTAAACCCCATTAAATCAATCAATTAAACTTATTTGTAATACTAAAGTGTAAGATTTTTTTTTGCTTCATAGAGGTATAAAAAAAAGTCTTCTTACACTTATGAATGAATTCGCATTGCTGTTTCACATGTTGTAATATTCTCCTTATTTCTTTCAAAAAGAAAGAAGCTATATAATATTCCGACGGATTTCAATGACAGTGCCTTTTTGCATGTCTGGTAACTTTTTATTTGATCAAAGGTAGACATACTGGTTTGCAGTACTAATGTTTTGATGGCTGCTCCACATTGTTCTTGGATGTTTTACACCAGTTATCCAGCGAGATGTCACAACATTCCAGCTACCACAGGTAACTGATGATGAATCATGTGTTATATAACCAGTCACTTGTAGCAAGATTTGTGTGGATAAATATTAGAGCATAGTTGTGCTGATTAGTTTGCTTTCCTTCCTCATAATTCCCATATCTCAAGTAATGTTCCATGTGATCCCAGACTTACCTCCAGCATAGGCTATGTATGGGCTTTTAACCCATTCCAACTCAAGCCCTCCTTTTTACGCCCCACAAGAAAAAAGCTTTGGAAAAAATTGTGGACAATGAAGAAATTGCTTATAACAAGCAATTTCTTCATTATCCACAATGTTTTCTATCGCAAAAGACGAAAAAAATTAAAATTCCTTCAACTTGAAAATGTCGTCTGCAGCTTCTTTCAATTTGGACCAGTCTAAAATTTTCTTGTGTTGGAATGGGTTAACCCACAATCTCGCTATTTTACTCGCCGTAGACAAATGCCAAAGGAAAACATTGCGAGAAAAGGAGAAATTACTTGTAACCAGCAATTTCTTCTTTTCTCACCTTATTTTGTTTTATAATTTCAACCAATTTTGTTTTGTTGTCTGAAACCTCTAAAAATTTAGACCAGTCTAAAATTGTGTCGTTAAGGAATTGGAGTTAATCCTTTTCTTTACAGTCCCCGGTTTTTACGTCCGCGTGATTTTATGCTTGGAAAAAAGAAGAAATTGCTTTAATATTCTTTACCACATGGGATGGTTTCGTTTCGAATTGCACTCACTTTTCATCTGTCATGTCTTTCCAATTGGATCAGTCTAAATTTTCGAAAAACGGGAAAGGGTTAATCACGGATTTTGCGCCACATGAAGTCGAATAATCTGAAGGCCCTCCCTTTGGTGAATGATGGTTACAACCGATTCATATTGTCCATACCTTTAAAATACACAGATAATCTTTATTAACATTAACCTCTCACAACTTCTAGTCACATTACATGAAATGACACATCTCTGGTCCCGCCCACTGACTCTGCAGGCCCCGTCAATTGACTCCGCCGGTCACACCTACTGAATCTGACAGGCAGATGCTCTTCGATATCAAACGGCGCTGTTTTGAAAAATTTATTGGCAGTAAAAAGAAACAAAAAAAGTCTAATGGTTGGCGACCTAAACGTCGTAACTATACCTTGAAAAGCTGTCCCTAAACAAACGAAAAGTGCCATTCAACCCCTGTCCTGCTGAATAAACCATTGTCATGCTTATACAATCAAAGAAAGCTCTCATTTTGGATATAAACAATGCTGGCTTTAAAGGGACAAGCAGGAAGTCTAGACAAAGATCAGACTGCACAAATGTGCAGCATGACTTTGTCTAGACCTCCTGCCAAATCAGAAACATTCAGGGTTCAGCAATACAAGGATTAATATCTCAGTGGAACTTCCCTTTTGGAGCTCAATTGACGCTGCTAGTGATCCGTCAGTATATGCAGTCTGATCTTTGTCTAGACCTCCTGCCAAATCAGAAACATTCAAGGTTCAGAATGACAAGGATTAATATCTCAGTGGAACTTCCCTTTTGGAGCTCAATTGGCGTTGCTAGTGATCTGTCTCTTCTCATATTTGTTTTTGCAATCATCTAGTTAGATTTTATATAGTGTTTTAACCCTTGTCCTGCTGAATAATTTTCCCCTTTTCCTATATTTTAAAACTTTGACATAATTAGATCGAACTTGTGCTCACAGAATTCTCGCAATACAACAGCAGTAAGCAGGTAGTGTAGGCTAAGATCAGACTGCACGTCTGTGCAGGTTGATCTTAGTCTATACACATGCCAAAGCCATTATCAAAGCAGGAATATTCCGGGATCAGCATGACAAGGGTTCATGATGATAATTTCATTTAAGATCAAAACTTTTATCTAAAATTGTATCATTCGATATTGTCTATTTGATATTGAGAGGGTAAACTCCAAGTTCTCCATAAACAGCATTATTCAATTTATTTCTTGTTATTTATTTAAAAAACCTTTTAAAGAAGACCGTATGAAAGCGTTCAATTTCAGTGAACGTTGTTTTTCTTTTAAATTTGTCATAATTGGTGCAGTAATTATGACCGGAACAAAAACATCTCTCCCAACTATGTAGATAGAAGAAGTAAAATAGCAGCCCTTTTGAAACCGTCAGCAAATTTGAATCAAAGTACGGAAAGTACTGAAAGCTAGCAAGTTTTTGTTTAGTAATCTTCTTTGTCAAAGGTCATAAAGTAACCCAGGAGTTAACCCAATACAACATGACAAAATCTTAGACCGGTTCAAATTGAAAGAGGTCGCTGACGAATATTTCAAGAGAAGAAAGCATTGTGAAAATTGAAGAAATTGCTTGTTACAAGCAATTTCTTTATTGTCAATAATGTTTTCCAAAACTTTTTCTTGGGATGATTAAAAAGGGATTGATTGGTCATGGGCTAAATAGCATGCTTTTGAAGTATCCCTACAATTTGAATAAAGTTTATTCATGTGGCCGTACAAAACAGTGCACATAGTGCCCAAGCTCGTTTTGAACATGATATACTCAAATGAGCTAAAATTACCTAGGAGATGAACTTGCAGGCAGAGTTTGCAATATTCCTGAAATACATTAGAACTATTTTCTATTGCGTAGGTATTAAATGGGTTTAGTGGTTAAACCTAAAGTGGCAGTTTGTACTCCTTGACCTCTGAAACGGCCTCAACATTTTGTCTGTTAACCTACGCTATCAAAACTGACGCTTTGGAAGGTAGAAGAGAAAAGAAACGAGCATTTTTCATTAATGCACAAATGTTCAAGCCCGGCCTAGCAAAGTTCCACTACATAGAACAGTAGACCCGAAGAAAAGAAATGAAAAAAAAAAAAAATAAATAAATAAATAAAATATATATATATATATATATATATATATATATAGAAAGGCAATAAAGTATTTTAGTGATAGATTTTACTCTTCCGGAATATTTTCATATTATTTAATCATGATTCAAACTTCTGAGATCCGTTATTCAACTTGCTCATTTTTGCATAATTAAAGAAAAAAAAAATACTTTTAGCTAGCAAAGCGTCAGCTTTGATAGCTCAAGTTAACAAGTTCGGGGGTCGTCTCAAAGTTCAACGAGTGCAAACTGCCACTGGAGGCTTAACCACTAGACCAATTGAATGCCATAAAAGTAATTCTTATGTATTTAGGGATTATTGCAAACCCTTTGCAAATTGTAGAAAACTCCTTTGAAAAACATGCTATTTATATCCCATTCCCTCCCAATCTTCTAAAGAAAAAAAGCTTTGGGAAACATTACGGACAATCACGAATTTGCTTGTAACAAGCAATTAATTTCTTCATTGTCAACAATGTTTTCTACCCTAGTAGCTTTTTCTAAATTCTACGAACTTGAGATTATGTTATAAAAATTCTTTCAATTAAAACCAGTTTGTTTAAGATTTTGTCATTTTGTAATAGGTTAACTTCTGACCTACTTTAACCACGTTTATTTATCATGATATCCTTTGAAAAAGAAGATTACTAAACAAATCCATGTTTTACTAGCTTACAGTACTCTTAGTACTCTGATTATTCATACTGAAACTCAGTTATATAAAGCGGGGGCATTTGATCACAAATATTACGCTGTGCTTCGACAACAAATTTCCTGCAAATATTCTGTCAAAATACAGGTTCGGAGGTCAGTGGGCGTGTCGAGCGATCCGTCAAGTTGTCATAAGCATACAAATAAATAGAAGCAAAGCTTATTTATCTTTTAACCCATTCCGACACAGTAGAATTTTAAACCTGTCCAAATTGAAAGAAGCTGCAGAAGACAATTTCAAGTTGATTGAATTTTGAATTTTTTCGTCATTTTGGGTAGAAAACATTGTGGATAATGAAGAAATTGCTTGATACAAGCAATTTCTTCATTTTCCACAATGTTTTCAAAAGCTTTTTTCTTGAGGGGCGTAAAAAGGAGGGATTGAGTTGGAATGGGTTAACCCAAGAATCTGGAGTTAATGTCACACAGAATTGGTACAGATGTTATAAAAAATCTTTAGAAAAAGATTTCTATATCTAAGACAATTTAGAGAGAACGAGAATATTTCTTTGTTTTCATCCCTTCCAACACAATCCCTCCTTTTTACGCCCGTTAAGAGAAAAGCTTTGAATACCATTGTGGAAAATTAAGAAAATACTTGTAACAAGCAATTTCTTCATTATCCACAACGATTTTTTTAATCCCAAAAGAACAAAACATTTAAATTTTCACCAACTAAAAATGTCGTCTGCAACTTCTTTCCATTTGGACTAGTTTCAAATTTTGTTGTGTTGGAATGGGTAAAATAACGAATCCGCTGGCCAATCTATCAGGCAATTAGGATCTGCACTGTATGTGAACCAAATCTTATACTTTTCGGAAACAAGGTTAAAGTTTTGTTTGTTCGTTTGTTTGAACGGGATTTAACGCCGCTTTTCAACATTTGTTCAGTCATATCGCAGCGACCTGAGCACCTAACAATAAATTTTTGGTATGTCTCGCACCAGTACTATGTAACATTACACCATTTCCTAGCCTCCATCTGCTTCCCCACTTAGGTTTACGATTATCCATCCATTGGTGAGAGACAAATGTCGGAAAGGATATGAGCCGCCGACGGGGATCGAACCAATGACACCCCATGATTGAAGATTTAGAGTCTGATGCGCTATCAAAATGGCTCTGACGGCTGCTTGTTAAAGTCTTAAGTCGAAAGGTCATCAGGACAGAGGTAAAAATATTATCTTGGTAATAACATGAGAATCGATTGATCAAGTCTTACAGGTATCTTAATTCGAAGCGTGAATAGCCTTGACTATGAAAAACAATCAATCAGATTTGTCAATTTTCAAAGGAATGGTCGAACTTACAGCGGAACTTGCTTAAACGACCACTTCTAAAACGACCACTTTATCAACGACCATAATCATAATTCTTACCCAGAAACCTCAAGCATTTGAAAATGTGTAGAATGAGCTTAAGAATACCGTAACTAAATCCTATTTTACTTTGACTAATTAGAATCGACTCTATTGATTTCGAATAAAATAGGATAAGTTGAGAATTCTAGAATAATTTATGTATGCAAATCTACCCATCGCTTTTATACCAGAAAAATATTTTAGCGACCATTATCTTCAGCGACCACTTTTTGGCCGTCCCTTAGGTGGTCACTTACTACAAATGCCACCGTATATGTTTGTATGGCATAGCTGAACCCAAATGAAAGTTCTTCTTAGAAATATGTGGGAGATACTTCATAAAAGATGTGCTATCAATTACAAAAACTAGATCTGTAAAAACATTTATAAACCACTTAAAGTATAAACCAAAGCAAAAGACAATAATAATATCTACGGCGGAAAATACAGAATTTTATGAACCTAGATACACTTGAGTGCTGGAATCGCTCTACCAGCCTGAATTCGCTTGTTATACCGGTAATTCAGTTTCGCAACTCATTTTTTAAAACGCGCTTGCTGTTACAAGTTGCCGAGAAAAATTCAACGGAAATATACTCTATATAAATCTATGGCCAAAATTAACTAAGTCGTAAAACAGGATGTAGCAATTTGATGACCTAAATTTGGCAAGTGCCATGTAGGAAATGCTGTAGTATCCCAATGCCAAGTTTCAAGTTGATACTTTCAACAAATGCTGAGAAGAATTCGACTGAAATCACTATAAATAGACTCGCTCCCAGTCTCACTGATACCTATATTTTAGTTGTTTTCTAGCTCTTATCCTTCTCTGTTTTGCTGATCAGTGTCAGTTTGTGAGACGTAAGGGAGGTAATTTCAAGGAATGAAATGTACTCGCATGATTGATCTATCTTACATAATTTCAAACCAAAACTTACTGACAGCCTGGGAGACATGCTACACTATAACGTGCAATGTCTGATTTATAAACTAAATTGTGAAACAGGGAATAGATAAAGGACGAACTTTCATTCGGTAATCACCATGTAAAACCCAAAGCTGAGCATCCATATTAAGTCTACATCGATAGCAGAGTAGTATAGGTACTTCACTCGTGTTCTAATGGTCACAGGTTCAAATCCAATCGTAACCGGGCTGTGTTCATGGGCACGACAATTATAGCAAGCCTTAGTCCACCAAGCTTTTAAAGTTGGTAGCAGAGGGTTTAAGCTACTGTTTCGCTTGAAGGGACTTGAACACATCTAGATTGTAAGTGTTCGAGAGCGACTGTATAAGCTTAAAGCTTTCGTCGCAATCGAACGAAAATAGATTAGGATGAACGAATTTTGAATTCGATGCAATTAATAGTTGATTAGAAAATGCGACGATTATGTAACACTTTACCAGATCATGTCCGAAATAAACTAATTCATAAAACAGTAATGGATATCATGTGGACCTTAATTTGGTAAGCGACATGTAGGAGCCCTAGCTGAAAATCCGCCCCAAGTTTCAAGTCAATGCAATAAATATCTGCTTAGAATAATGCTACGAATTCATATCACTAGACTAGTCTATGTCCGAAAAAAAAGAAGAAGATTACTCAAGGACCAAAACTCGATAAGCGCTATGTAGGACCAATAGTTGAACCTCGACACATAGTTTCAAGTTAATGCTGTTAATGTTTGCTAACAAAAATATGATGAAAAATGTTGGTTACAGACGGAAGGTCGGACAGAGGTAAACCAATATAGCAATTATTTTCCTCTTTTTCGAAGCGGGTGTATATTAATCAAGATAATATGTCAAAACGTGTCATTTTTTTGTCGAATGGCGACCATTTTGATGGCCATCTTAGAAATGAGCTTTCGAAGAAATTGAGAATACTAACTTGTCTCGATATTAATAAGGGGCGTCCGCACTCAAAATCAGAAGACAATTCGCCAAGAAAAAAGAAATAATTGTGAGTCAAAGCAAGAACGGACAAGAGGCAGAATAAAAATATTAGAATGACAACAACTCTAGTTGTCATTTCGACAGTTAATCATCAGTGTATTGCCTACTTGTACAATTCACTTTAAACAATCTTGAAAATATCTTTGCTTTATTTTTACGCATGGACAAAGCAACTTTAAACTTTTCTCATTTAGACAAGGGGGCAATTTACCCTTACCACAAAACAGAGCCAATCCAACAAATGGGAAAAAAGGTCAACTGACCTGATTTTTCATCCAATGAGAGACTATATCAAATGTCTGTCTTGGATATCTCATGGAGAAGTAGCATTTAATTAAGTTTTAGAAATTTCGAGCAAGAATTGTAGCTTCTACGCCGTATGTCAAGTAATTCAAAGGTTTGACATAAAGACCTAGTTTCTGACCCCAAGTGGCTCAACATGGAACTTATCCTTAATATAAAGGAGACAAACACTGTAATCATTTGATGGCATTTGAGCCTCAAATAGGTTCTAAAATACGTACAAAGTACATGTCGAAATGATAAACTTTTTGACCTGCAGGACCCAATTTCTATCTGGTCTTAAATATCATTCGAACATTCAGAATAAACATCAAGACTTTTTGTCAAAATGAAAATGTTATCTCTTGAGCGCGCACAAGGTATTTCAAAGATTCTTTATGCCCACCCCATCTTTGTATCCCGATGTCCAGCATCATCGAGAGATTACGAAGACAAACATTCTGATATTAAGGTATGTGTATGTGACATACAGAGTGTACACAAGGTTTTTCTTAGATTTGACCTATTTTTTTTATCCACTATGACCCATTATCAAACTTATTCGAGGTTTCGTAGAGATAAATATTATGACCGAGTTTCAAGGCAATTGATGTAAAATTGTGACCTCTAGAGTGCATAGATGATGTTGTCACACGACGGACGCCGAGCACAAATTGATAAAAAAAAGAGACGGAGACGGGTTATGCTCCCCGAATAAGGCTTTTGTCACAAAACTGTATGCCATTATTGGACAAAAACTTCTTATTGAATGCAACTGTAGTTTAAGAGTTCAGTTGACAAGACATTTGGAAGTTTGACAAACATTAAAGGAATCTGTTTGGCTTCACAGGCCTGATTCCAGTAACATTCAATATCATTATATGGTAAAGGGTTAAATATTTTACCTTAACCATCAAAGTTATCAATGCAAAATGTCTACATACAAAAAGTGAAAACTCTAACTTGAGTAGTCTTGCAGAAACAAAAGACTGATTCATTTTAGTTTAAGAAATATACAAAATGTAAAGCTACATGGCATTAAGCCCCTTTTAACATTGTAAGGTTCATTGAGTCAAAATTGAAATGAACATTACCTAGGGCACTTTACATTTATGTAAAGTAACAAGAAATTTTGACAATTTGTAAAGGAGGTATATTTGAAAATTAATGACCTTGACAATTTGACCTTGACCGTGACCAATGACCTTGAACTGAATACCAACAGAAGGGTCATGTCATAAGCAATGCGCATGTGAAAAATGAAGGCTATATCCCTTACCATTGAAAACTTATGGACAATATAAAAATGAAATTTTGACCTTGAGAATCGACCTTGACCTAAACAGATGACCTTGACCTTAATACCAACAGAAAGTTTTTGTCATAAACAATTCACATGTGAAATATGAAGGCTATATCTCTTATTAATCAAAAGTTATGGCCAATGTAAGTTTGTTGCAGAAAATGGAGAGCTAACGAAAAGCTATCAAACATTAAGCCCCCCTTTTTTCACGACACATCTTATTTCCGCAAATTTGAATAGTTCATGGTCAAGGGCATCTGATTTGCTACTCAAATATAAAAAAAAAATACCATTAGACTAGGAGAAGTTTGAGAAAAACTTTATTTTACCCTAAGTCCCATTTTGCTGTGACGAGGCCTCAAATCCCAAAACCGGGAAAATACATCGGCATTATATCATAGGGAGTTGACATGGTAAGTTTCATTGGATTTGGTCCAAGGGTTATGGAGAAATCGCTCCGAACGGACGGACGGATGGACGGAATGACGGACAGACGGACGGACGGACAGACGAAGCGGCGGCTATATTCTCTCCTTTCGGAGAGCATAAAAATTCTCATCTTTTCGGCGGCAATCATTTAACCCTTTCCGGGTTTGTCCCTGGTTTTTACGTCCCTGTGATTTGGTAATTGAGAAAACATTGTGGAAAAAGAAGAACTTGCTTGTATCAAGCAATTTCCTCTTTTTCCACAATATTTTCTACCCTTCTAAATGGTTATTTTTCAAATATAATCAACTCTAAATTTTCCTCTGCAAAACCTTTGAATTTGGACAGGTCTAAAATTTTGCAAAACAGTAAAGGGTTAACACTGCAGAAGTCATAAGTATTTTTTATACCCACATGTCAATGGACGTAGAGCGTATTTTATTTGATTGAACGACTCGATATCTTAGGGAAACTATTGTATATTTTGCTTCTCAGAGGTAATGTGGTTTCCCTCTGGAATTGGCTATCTTAAAATTCGTAGTTCTCAAATGAGGATTAGTCTTTTTCAAAGTTTGAATCAAAGGTAAATACCTCGCTCACATAATTAGAAAAGTCTTCAGGAGACCGAGTTCATAGCTTTGTTTCATGAGCAGAATAGGCACTATGTCATGATAGTGAGAGCTTATTGTCTGGTATGACAACCGTATGACAAGTTTGATGCCATAATTACACGTGCAGAAGAAGAAAGCCTTACAACCATCGATGTCAATTCTGATATAATTTTAACAATTCTAGGAACTTATTATTTCAAGTTCGCAGAAGAAGCAAAGAATGAAAATTGTTTATTATGAGAGCATTGAAGTTCCATATCCCAACATTTACAAATATATCAAATAAACCATCTTAACCCTTGTCATGCTGAACCCGGAATATTCCGGTTTTGGCAGGAGGTGTAAACTAAGATGGTTTTGGCAGGAGGTGTGGACTAAGATCAGACTGCACTTATGTGCAGGCTGATCTTAGTCTACACCTCCTGCTTGTACTTTTCCCGCGAAAGTTGTTTATGAAGTAAATTTTTAAAAGAAATATTGATTTTTGAACAACAAGTTCTATCAGTGCTTTCAGCGCTTTGATTTTACAGCAATTCAGTAAGGTAATTTATACAGCATGACAAGGGTTAAAGTTGCTCAAGATCAAATAATTACTTAACAATGATCCATTTTGATTCCCAAATACAGATAAGGTTCTGCTTTCAATGGCAGGGCTTTAACTATTACAAATCAGTGTTAAATTATTTACCATCGGACATTGATATGATTGGGCAATCTGTCAAAACGAAAGTTAGATGCTTTTCCAGGTCTCGCTGATGCTGGATAATTCATCAACAGTGAGTGTTGAAAGAGGCCATTCTTCATTTCAAACTATCCTTACATGCCACATACAAAACCCTTTCTTAAGCTTTTTTAACTTGCAAAGCGTCAGCTTTGATAGCTTAAGTTAACAGACACAATTTTGAGGTCTTCTCAGAGTTCAAACGAGTGCAAACTGCCACTGGAGGCTTAACCACTTAATCCACTGAATGTCTACGCCAAAAAGTAGTACTTGTGTATACTTGAGCATAATGTGTTCAAAATGACTTGTCACATAAATTAACATAATTCGAATTATAGAGAACACCTTTAAAAGCATGCTATACAACAGATTCCCGTCCAATCCCGTTTTCTAAAAATCCCGTAAAAGGCTTTGGAAAACATTGTTGACAATGAAGAAATCGCTTGTAACAAGCGATTTCTTCAGTGTTCACAATGTTTTCTACTCTACAAAAGGCAAGGAAGATTACATAACAAACCAATGCTTTGCTAGCTTACAATACTTTCATTACTTTTATTAAGAATACAAAACCCCGAAATGTTATGTATTGAGTTGTCATGAAATACATAACCAATTGAACCAGTCAAGTATTTATAAATCTATAGAGTTTTTTTTCTGTATTAGATGAAAAATTAGATAAATTCGAATTTCATGAACACGAGTTTGATATCCTGCTATAATGACCTATTTTTGCGGTCAATGAATATCATTTTGTAAATCCATCGATTCGACTTTCCGAGTGGAATAAAATGAGGTCATTACAAATATTTAGTTCATTTCCATGATTACGAAAATCCGGTACTATAGGCTGCAGCTAAGTAACATTAGTTTTCCTTATTCTGTCACAACCATCTCTGATCAACATGGTTACTTTTTTTGAAAACAACCAAAACACCATGTTCAGATCTAAGTTGAACAAAAAAGGTGTTTTATATACAGCCGGATTCGTTATGTAGTCTAAAAAAAAGGACAGAGCACAAATATTTAGAAACTAAAAACAAACATCATTAAAGGACGAGGGGCAGGCGGAAATTTGTTTACACCATTAAATATTAGCCAAGTAAAATAATGTCTCCTGATTTTCTGGTTGTGATTCATAAAAGAATCTGTTTTCTATCATAGAGGTTTCATTAATTGACAGCAAATACATTGAGGCTATCTCTGTCAATCTGTAGCTTCCCAATTTCTTATACTTTTACGGATACATTACATTCCTTTTAAGATGAAGTTTTAAGGACGCTACCCATCCTCTTTTTCTTTTTTGTAACAAGTAAATAAACTGCAAATTTCATAACATACTTGACTCCTTATAACCCTATGATTATTTTAGGAAGATTGTATCATTGTAAATGTAATTCTTAAGCACTGAAATACCATTATGGTGCAGCATCAATTTACACTCTCTTTTTTTCTTCTTTGTATGTCCCACATCGATTTGTAGCATACAGCTTTTGCTCTATCTGTGTTTTATGTACGATTGTAAAAACTTTAGCATTGGCTTAATTTTATCGAATTTAAACGATATTCTCTTCCAATTTCACATGTGAATTCTTGTGAATTCTTTTGGTACAAATTTTGAGATCATTTGGCCAATGTCATTTTTACAGTCTGATTCATTTAAAAGAAAAAGGTTTAAAATTAGCAAACATTTAGCAAGTATGAGGAAATATCTTTATATTTAATTTCAATGTCATATGGCAATATCACGGTCACTTACAATGCTGAATTTCGTAATAAACAAGTTCAAATATTTGATAACTGATGACGAACTTATAGTAGAATCTTTATATTTTGCATGTGTAAGCAAACAGCTTTGAGAGTGCACACAAGATCGTGATGCACTAAAAATTTCAACAGCTCACACTGAGAACATTGTGCTAGGTCAGATAAAATGGCGATTTACAAAGGGGCTTTGGGCGAAACAAGATATATGTACGTCAAATTTCAAAGATAATTCCTCCTTTTGTACTATCAAGTATATTATAGTGAAAATGAAGTTCTTCCACATTCTAATATCTTGAAAAAGTGACATGTATAGCAACAAGTTGAGCCTTCATACCAAGTTTCAAGTGGATGCTTTTATAATTGAAAAGAAAAATGTCACAAAAAGACGTGTATTACTATTTACCCCATAAAAGAAATCGATAACTTGTGGACCCAATTCCGGTAACTGCCATGCGAGACCCCATTTGAATGTACTGATAGATTGATTGATTAACGCCACTTTTAACAGTATCTCAGTCATATCGCGGCGGCTGGAGCACCTAACAATGGATTTCTGGTATTTCTCACACCAGTACTACAACTACATCCTTTCCTAGCCTTTAGCTGCTATTCCACTTAGGTTTACGATTATTCACCCATTGGTTGGAGACAGATGTTAGAATGGATATTTGCCACCGCCGGGAATCGAACCCATGGCAACCTATGATCGAAGATTAGGAGTCTGGCGTGCTACCGACTGCGCTATGACAGCGCCATTTGAATGTACAGTGCCACGTTTATAATTTGATGCTGTTTATGGTTTATGTGGAAATACGACGAAAAATGTTGGGTCGTATGGAAGGAGGGACTGACAGAGGTAAACAAATACATCTCCTCTTCTTGAAAGCGGGTGTAATCACATGAGCATCAGCAAAATATTTAGAAAACAAGCGTTCTAAATATCATTAATTTTCATTTCCTTTTATATGGCCTTGACCTAAGTTGTCCAAATCTTAACTGACACACACTTACACTTTTTTAACAAAGAAAAAGTAAAAGATCTGATATGACAAAAATTATAACTCTTTGCTTATAGGAAATGAGCTTGGCAGAAAAAAAGCTTCTAAGCGATAACCGATTCAGAGTATCTTTAACATTTATCATGACTAAATATGATACGCAATGTTTCTACATATCAGAAGTTGTCAAATTTAAAAGTAAACATTCTACCAAACCGTTATGAAAAGGGTCTAAACCATATCAAAAAGACAGACTTATCATACAATATTGAGACTCCTGGGACATTTCCAAAAGGGATGAAGCCTATCATTTTGTGTGAAATTGTTGATGTTATGAGTATCTCTATGCGATTTTAATATATTTCAATTACTTAGGTAACATAGTAAATTGCATGAAACATTCCTAGCTTTTGTATTCATTATTCATCAAGTCTCGATATATATTTTCTTCTACAGCTTGTTTATATCACCAAGATCACTCATGGTGAATAAAGGTCAGTTCTACTATTCTACACATTTTTATTTAAGAGATGAAGAGATTTTTTTTTTTGTTTTCATCGAGGTATGAATCGAAAAACCTAATCACACTGTATGAATACGCGAAGCGGATTCATACAGTGTGTGATTAGTTTTTTCGGTTCATATCTCCATGAAAACAAAAATAATTATCTTCATTTCTTATAATTTAATGGCATTGGGCGAAAAACGAAATCTTTACAAATTTTGACACCTTTTTATATGGGACTATTTTGTGCGGAAGCATACAAAATCGCTGTGTTCTCAAAATTTTGTTCATGGAGTTATGAATCCATTTTTTCGACCAATCAGAACGCTCGTTTTTGATAGACTAAACTAAAAATTAAATTATACATGCTTTAACCCATTACCAGACGACAACATTTTTGATCTGTCCAAATTCGAAGGCGATACAAAGGACAATATACAGTTTACGAAATTATAGATTTTTTTTAACTATCATCTTTCTTTCTTGAGGGGCGCCGAAAAAGCGTCACTGTTTGGGAACAGGTTAATAATTGGTAGCATTTTATTTCCAGTTCCGAGATCAGCTAGAATTGTAATCCCAGATAAGCAATGAATGCACTAGCCTCAATGTATTTTCTGTAAATTGTTGTCATGCTGTATAAAATATTTGATCAGAAATTCATCAAAATCAAAGGACTGAAAGCACTGGAATATCCTAATTGTAGGTCAACATTTCCTTTGTTAAGAACTTTTATAAATAAGTCTGGCTTATGCCAGGATAAGATCAGACCGAACATATATGCATGCTGATCATAGTCTATATTTCCCAATGCAGAAATATTCCGGTTTTAGCATGACTAGCCATAATAACTATCAAAACTAATAATGTTGTACATATCTTAATCGACGGGTCAGAGCAAAAACATCATGTGTTAATTCCATGTATAGACACTGACGATGTTTTCGTGCTTACTCATCGAATTAATTTCATGAAGTTCATCATGTGTACAACATTTCTGGGAGATAGATATACAGCAAGAAACAAATCATAAAAATCTTGAAGTCTTACTACACACACATTTTTCTTAACATGGTGAAATTGTTCATTTAATTAGAACAATAATAGGCTAATCAATGGTTGAAAACGAAGCTAAACAAAATAAATAAATAACGAAAAACACCAATAATTGTTTGATACATTTAGTAAAACATATTACACCGTTCTGGCGCTCATGCAGATCCTCAGACAAAATGACAACACAAATCGCCATTTCTCATTATATCTTCAGGAACTATTTAATCTATGTCATGCTGCATAAAAATTCGGTTTAGAATTGCATTAAAATCAAAGGGCAGAAATCACTGGACGCACTAGTTGCAGGTCAATATTTATAAACAATTCTGGCTTGAAAGGGATAAGCAAATGTTGTAGACTAAGATCAGACTGTATATTTGTGCAGGCTGATCGTTGTCTATACTTCCTGCCCAAACAGGAATATTCCGGGTTCAGTATGATAAGGGTTAAGAGATGACGAGAATATTTTTTGTTTTCATGGAGGTATGAAACGAAAAAACTAATCACACTGCATGAATAAGCAATGCGGATTCATACATAGATGTGATTAGTTTTTTTCGTTTGATACCTCCATGAAAACAAAAATTACTCTCTTCGTTTCTGGTAATTTAATAACATGAAGAGGTAAAAAAACAAATGTTACAAATTTTGATACTTTTTTGTATGGAACTATTTTATGCGGAAATACACAAAATAGCTATGCGTGCAAGATTTTATTCATGGAAGGACATAAGGATTTTTTTCTCGGCCAATCAGAACACTCGTTTTCGATAGACGAAACAGAGAATTAAATCTAGACGAAACTGAGAATTAAATCATAATCAAGTAACCAAAAAGGTGATCCAGAGAACAAAATTGTTACTGGCCAACAGTACACTACTGATAACACAGTATGGTCAATCGTTTACTAAATAATAAAGTCTCCAATGACATGTTAACTCCTTGAACAGAGAATAACTCCACAAAAGTTCAATGAGACTAGATTGAGGAGTGCCTTGACCTTTCACTAGACGATAAATTTTAAGAGTGGTCAAAATTGAATGCAGTTGCATACGATGATTTTAAGTTTATGAAATTTCAATATTACTTTGTCTTTAATGGTAGAAAACACTGTGGACAATACGGCTATTGTTTGTTACCGGCAAATTCTTCATTGTCCACAATGTTTTCTCACGTTTTTTTTCTTAAAGTGCTTAAACGTAGAATTTTCGAAGAAGGAGGTTAAGCTAATTCATATTAGATACATAGAATGACGTCCCAAAAGAAGAAAGATTGGAAAAACATTGTGTAAAATGAAGAAATTGCTTGTAACAAGCAATTACTTCATTTTCCACAATGTTTTTGATCAACAAAGTTAATAAATGTAAAATTTCACAATCACGAAATTGTCATCTGCAACTCTTTCAATATGGACCATTATATTTTTTTTTTCCGTCTGATAATTGGTTAAGAAAGACTATCACGATTCTTGGTACTATTCTGCTAAGCATGAATAGACAGTCGTGGATGCAACAAATGACTAGTCGTGGCTGGCAATTAAGGATTTAATCAACCAATCAAAACATTCATTTTGAAGTGAACTTCGAACTCCAAAATTCATGTGAAGCATTTTTGTTGGTTTGGCGACTTAAAAGTCACAATTAAAGCTCACCAAAGCTGCAGTTACGACATTTAAGTCACCAACCAACCAGTTAACTGGCGTGACCAGGAAGCCGTCATTTAATATCAAACAAAATACAAAAACGGGCATCAACTCCCTTAAGATTCTGCCTTTTACACTGCCCGTAAATTGTATACCTTACTAAAGAATTTCCACGATAACGGAATATAAAATATTCGTAAATCTACTAGCTAACCCAACCCTTCTCATAAATAATCTTTTCCTAATTTTCCATTAAGGCCAATAAGAATGTTAAGTGACCATTTATATCTATCGGGTACCCAACAAGGAAGATAACCTGCCTTATTTAAGAGAAAAATGTTTACCGCAGAAAAGGCAAGAAACAATTTTATTTGGCGATTGATTTCCTACCTGCCTAATACATTGAAGTCTATCATTTGTCTGTTGAATATGCCTCTCGAGATCTGTCATGACTTTTTCATGTTGACCCAGTACAACATGCAGCTGTACGGAGGAAATACGCCTTCACCAAGCATTAGAATTCTAGTTTGCTACTCAACTCTGAAAATAATGAGAAAAAAAAAAAAATGAGTAATTGACAACAGTATTTGACCTTGATAGTCGAACTTGACAACAACGGAATATTCTTGACACATGTACGCACATAAAATTCCCTTGGACTTTCAATCCAATGTATTTTTTATGGAAAATATGACATTGAATAATGACCTTTGAATTTTGACACATTATGACATGAACGGCCTTTGCATAAGAAGCAAACACATGAAACACGAGCGTCACAAAACTTACCACTTGTAAAGATAGCGTACTTTCTAGACAGTTGATTGATTGAATGGGGTCTTACGCCACTTTTAATAGTACTTCAGTCATATCGCGGCGGCGGGAGCACCTAACAATGGGTTCCTGGCATTTCTCACACCAGTACTACCACTTCATCCTTTCCTAGCCGTTCTAGACAAACAGATTGGACAAACACTTCAAGATTAAGCGTCATAAAATAGATAGAGCTCATTTGTTTTTATCTTAGTGGTAGATCTTTTTTTTCTTTCATTGAGTGAACAACAAAAGCTTTTTTCACGTATGGTCCAGCAACGAGTGAAAATAGCGTCTTTGTTGTTCACAGAAAAACGACTAATCGATCTATTGCAAAAGACGGATGAAGCAAGAACCGTCCTTTTGCGCGAGAATGGTGTCGGCATTTTAAGCCTTGTCATGCTCAACCAGGAATACTTTTGCTTTGACAAGGCGTATAGACTAAAGTCAACCTGCACATAAATACATTCTGATCCTAGTCGACAACAACTGGTGTTTGGAGACAGAGTTATGTACAAATTTATTCACAGAAGAAATATTGACCAACGTCATTTTAGTGCTTTCGGTCCTTTGATTTTAATACCCATCTGGGGAAAGAGAGATTTGATTCATCATGACAAGGCTCTAAAGCTTGTTTCCTCCATAGTTGACTTTCAGAGGTACGAAATGAAAAAAAGCGATGAAATTAATCATCCCAAAACAGTGAGTATATGATCTTGAAAATTTCACTGGCCTAGCAATGAAATTATCATAGTATTTATCGTATGGGGTTTTATGTCCAAATCAACCCTTTCCTGTACAGTCCCTGTTTCTATGTCCATGCAATTTTATACCCAAGAAAATACTGTGATAAAGAAGAAATTGTTTGTAACAAACAACTTCTTCTTTCAACTCATTATTCTCTATCATATCTTTCTTTGTAGTCGGCAGCGTCTTTCAAATTGGACCAGTCTAAATTCGATAAAAGTGAAAGGGTTAACAGTTCGATCATTATTGAGACGGGATAAGATGTAAATTGTAATCCGAAAACTGAGGAACCAGGGATCGAACCTGGACCGCCTGACTTAAATGATATTCAACCGAAAATCTCGATAAAGCTCTGAAAGACAGTAATAATTTTCAAAGTACTTGGACGTTTGACGATTCTTGATACTACATAGTATATCATCTACCCGTCTTTATGCGGCAAGGAAATGTCTGACTAAATCAGCTTAGGGGATTTGAATCTATACCATATTTTCTGATTAATATTATTTCCAAGACTTCTATTTCAACTATCTCTTTTACAGAACTCTTTAAAATTTTCCAATTATTAGAAAGTCACTTTAAATCAGGAGTTTCTGTGACGAACTGGGAATTTTTGTATTCAATTTATACTGAAACATCCCAGAGAGGGGGCAATTTACATAAAATTAGGCTTTAATTATAACAGAAAATCGCAAATTCCGCAGTTCTCTTTTCAAACTTCAATTAGAATTTTAGTAATGGATCTTGATTTGGCATGGATTTGGAAGATTTTTTTCTTTTCATCCACATTTTTCTCCCTAGGGTTTTAAAAAATCTTCCCTAAGACGCAACCTCTTTCCAACACATGTTTTTTCTCGAAGTATTTAACGAGCCCAGAAAAAGCGCTAATTTAATTCATAACAATTTAAGAACTCGTACAAACAGCGGATCACTCTAAAGGACGAAATTACAACACATTGAATGATTCCTTTCAACTTTTGCATTGCAAGGTCTGGTTCGTATACGTATAAGCCCTTCCCTGTACTTATCCTGTTTTTTTACGTTCCTGTAATATTATACCAGAAACAAGATGTGTTTGTGCAACTCCACGCCCCCGAAACATGAATTCTTTAGAAAAAGGTGATTTTTATTGTGTTTTTTCTATGTTTTAGGGAAAAGGGTTGAAATTTTGACCTTGACCTTGATGAAATGACCTTCCCTAGTTGCGCCCTATCTACATGTCAAATATTAGCATTGTAACTTAATTAGGGATGAAGTTATAGGAAAATGTTTAGTTGGTAGGTTAAGTTTTTGAGTAAAGTTTTAGGGAAAAGGGTTAAAATTTTTGACCTTGACCTTGATGGAATGACCTTCCCCAATTGCGCCCTGTTGAGACCTATCTACATACCAAATATTAGCATTGTAACTTAATTAGGGATGAAGTTATAGGAAATTGTTTAGTTGGTAGGTTAAGTTTTTGAGTAATGTTTTAGGGAAAAGGTTTAAACTTTTGACCTTGACGAAATGACCTTCCCCAGTTGTGCCTTGTTGAGACCTATCTACATACCAAATATTAGCATTGTAACTTAATCAGGGTTGAAGTTATAGGAAAATGTTTAGATGGCAGGTTAAGTTTTGCAGACAGACAGACATACAGACAGACGGACATCGGTAAAACAATATGCCCCGATCTATCGATGCGGGGGCATAAAAATATTGTAGAAAAAGTAGAAATTACTTGACACAAGCAATTCCTTCTTTTCCCACAATATTTTTTTCATATATGATGGAATCTTTTTAAAATGTACTTACTTTATAATGTCGTCTGCTATCCCTTTGATTTTTGAAAAGTCTAAAATTTTGAGAAAGCAAAATAAAACAAAAAACAGTAAAGGGACAGGAAAATGTGAAATTGGTGAAAAACAAAAAATACAATAAAAAATAATAAAAGAATAATGATTAATGTATTGCTACGACTTCGAGAGTGACGAGCACTTTCCTGTCATCAAAATATTTCCGACCTTTTTCTTTTATTACAAATCCTGATGTTAAAGGAAATTAACGTTTGGCTTCCTAGACATTGGAGACCATGCGATGTAAATATCAATAGCCATTTTATACAACAAATGTTGTCTACTTTTGATATATGTGCAGTCAATTCAGATGGGCCTGATTTGCATATGTCAGGAGAAATGGATAAACTCATTCTATTACTCATATCACCAAATATTTCCATTATAGGTTCAAATTTCTTGTGACAAATCTACGAATTTACACTTATCGGAGTTCTTAATGAACCCTTCACGACCACAAAATTTTACACCAGCTAGTCAAAATTTGAAGCGCGTAGGACTCAAAGTCATGCGGTCCCGGATACGATCCCCCACGAATATCCTTTCCGACAATTGTCTCCCACCAAAGAGTGGATATTCGTAAATCTATGTGGGATGAGCAGCTGGAGGCTCGGAAAGGATATAATGGTAGTACTGGTGCGAGAAATGCCAGGAACCAATTGTTAGGTGCTCTAGCCGCCCGATATGGCTGAAAAAACTATTAGAGGTGGTTTTAAAACCCCATTCAATCAATCAAACATTTTTTTAAAAAATATATTCAAACAGGCAATGTGTACAAGCCTGATTAACGTTTTAGAGGTCGTCAAAATTTGCAGAGACCCGAAAATAGTTTCGTACGAGGGCGTTTAAGTATTTTGAGGGACGACTGACAAAATTAGAAATTGCACTATTATTGTGTACAAACAGAACCGGCCATACATTAGTAGGTAGAGAATGCAAAAGAAACATTCGAACTTACGAAACTTTCGCTGGGCCAAAAGAAAAGTAAGAAAATTGTGATATATTCATTGTCCTGACATTCTTCTTTAGAAGTTAAATGACGTCACACTTGAAAATTTCCGCCAAAATGAGGTCGTTTTCTATTATACTATTACTGAAGGGTATAGATTGTCTTATGCATTTATACCTTCATTGCAAAAACCTTTAGTTTATTGTTATCAGGTTTCAATGATAAGGATAACAGTACATAGGGAATATTATGTTCTGATAGAGATACAACATCTTGTTTTAGTTTTGAGCTGCTGAGGAAAATTTGATTTTTCACGAGACCAAAGGTCGAGTGGAATATCAAATTTTCCTCAGCAGCTCAAAACAAATGCGAGATGTTGTATCGAAACTGTAACTTAATATTCCATATATCATAAACCTATTTTCTTTATTAAATAAATTTGATTACGTAATAAAAAATTCTGTATTTCTACAAGCAATTTCCTTCACCTCCCGGTTATTTTAATTATGACGTCATACACAGGATGAAATGACGCTATCTTAGACTACCTTATTATGGAAACGTATTTGATACTGTCAGATATGAATGTTTTGACGTGTCCGATTTTGTCTGTATGGAATGTATAAATTTTACTAGAAATATTTTAAGGAAAAAAATAAAGCGAAATATTGCGGGGGGTTGATTTGGCATATTGTTCACCATACACTATTGCATATAAACGTAAGTTATTTGAGTCATTATACGCACAGAGCATAAAATGCACATCAATCAACAATAATACAATACCCCCCTTTAACCCATAACCAGACGACAGAATTTCATACTGATCCAGATTGAAAGGAGTTGAAGACCACAATTTAAAGTTCATTAAATGTTAGATTTTTTTTTTATTTTGAGGGACAGAAAACATTGTGTTAATTGAAGAAGTTGCTTTCTTTCAGCAATTTCTTCATTTTCCACAATGTTTTTCTCGAGGGCGTAAAACCGGGCTTGTGTATGAATGGGTTAATGATTTTTGTCCGTTTGCACACCCAAAAACACATTTTTTATGGAACATTTTACACTCAGAAACGGTATTCTTTGCGGTAACAAACCCAACTCTTTTATGATAAAAGTAAATGAAAGTTTAAGAAAAAGTCGTGTGCGGCTTTAAATGTTTTCAATTCAAAACGTTTTGCAATAAATGCAAACTTGCTTATCATAAAACGTATATGATTACAATCAAGTTAACTTTATTACTGTACATAGTGTCTAATGAAATGACAGGGTTAACAAAATAATTCATCAAATGATATGCATCTACATTCAAATGGGATGTTTCATACCGATATGTTTTTTTAACAATCAATCACATACAAGATTTGCACCGTATCTTAACCCTTTTCAATACAACTTTTGCACTTCTCAAGGAAAAAAAGAAAAAAAAAAAAAAAAAAAACCTCTCGAAAAATGGAATAGTGGAATATGAAGAAATTAATCGTATCAAGCTTTTTTTTCATCTCCTTTTCATCTACCTTTTACTTAGAGAGATTTTCTTTTAAATTTCACCAAGTTAAATTGTTGCCTACAAATTTGGATCAGTCTAAAGTTTTGTCTGGTAATGGGTCCAGGTAAATTCTTCAGATTTACTGAATGCATGGGATTTAACGCCACCTGCAACATTATCTCAGTCAAATTGCAACGCATAGAGAAGCTAACCATGGGTTCGCAGTATTTTCTCACTAGTACCATCAAAACATGCTGGCTGAGCCTCGCGATGGCAATCATTTTTAGCTAGCATAGCGTTAACTTTGTTAGCTTAACAAATTTTGACGTTTTAAAGTTCAACGAGTGCAAACTGCCACTGCAGGCTTAACCACTAAATTCACCGAATGCCTACTCCATAAAATGTAGTTATGTATTTTTGGAATATTGCAAACTATGCCCGCATTTTTATCTCCTAGATATTTTTTAGCTCACTTGAGCATATTGTGTTAAAAACGAGCATTTCAAAAAAAAAGGCTTTGGAAAACATCGTAAACAATCAAGAAATTGCTTGTAACAAGCAATTTCTTCAATGTCCAGAATGTTTTCTTTGACGTACAAGGCAAAGATTTTCTGAATTCCACACACTTGGAATTGTAATCTACAACTTCTTTAATTTTGAACCACTCTAAGATTTTGTTATGTTTTAATGGGTTAACTCCTGGGATACTTTAACCTTGTTTATTGACAAAAAAGATGACTTAACAAAACCATGCTTTACTAGCTTACAGTACTTTCAGTACTTTGATTTATATATATATAACTCGCCCGTCGGTGACAGAATTACCGCCAAATGTCAGAAGCAAGAGTCTTCGAGGCAAATACTAAAACGGTCAGGAGAAGACCTCTTTGAAAATTTAACTAAAATCAACTTACGTTGCCATGCAAACCAATGGTTATTAAAAGGGGACAACCTAGGGTAAATTCCTGCCAAATTTGGTTAAAATTGCCCAAATAGTTTTGAAAGGGTTGCTACAGCCGAATCACCCTGTGGCTCTAAATGTTACAGATTTTGAAACAGGTCAATGTACTGGAGCTTCATGCAAAATTCAAGATTCGTCAACTTCCTGGTCAGGAAAAGATTCTACTCTTTTCGTCATAGCAACCAGAGTTTACATCTGATTTAAATTCTTTGGTTGAAATTGGCCCAGTGGTTTGGGAGGAGATGTCGTTTTAAAAATCCTTCTTTATTTCTATAAAAAAGTCCCCCCCCAACCACGGGTGATGATTTTAGCAATTCTAAAGAGGTCAATGGACTGATGCTTCATGCAAAATATCAAGATCTCTTCGCCTTCTTGGACAGGAGAAGATAATTCTTCAAGATTTTTTTTTTAAATTCAGTTTTGTTACCACGGCAACCAGAGTTTCAACGGATTTCTATTCCCTTAGCAATTTTAAAGGGCATCTGACAAGAGACATAACTGCCAAATTTGGTTGAAATCGGCCCCGTGGTTTTGGTGGAGATGTCGTTTTAAATTCCTTATTTCTAAATAAGCCCCATCCTCTTGGACTCCCCCCCCCCCCTGCCTGTGGACCCGAAGGTGGTGAATTAAGCAATTCTGAAAGTGGTCAATGTATTGATGCTGCATGCAAATATCAAGAATACACACCTTCTGGGTTAGGCAGAGATTATTTTTTAAAGATTTTTTTTTATAATTTCAGTTTAGTACCAACGGTAAACAAAGATTTAAACGGATTTCAATTCATTAAGCAAATTTTAAAGGGCACCACCAAGGGAACATTTCTGCCAAATCTGTTTGAAATTAGCCAAGTGGTTTTTGAAGAGATGTCGTTTTAAAAATCCTTCTTTTTTTTTCTTAATAAGCCCCCCGCCGATCCGAGGGTGATGGTTTAAGCAATTCTGAAAGATATCAATGTACTAATGCTTCATGCAAAATATCAAGGCTCTACCCCTTCTGGGTCAGGAAAAGACAATTCTTAGATTTCAAAAAAAAAAAAAAAAAAAAAAAAAAATCAGTTTTGATACCATGACAACCGGAGTTTTCAACGGATTTCTGTTCTTTAAGCAATTTTTAAAGGATATCACCCAAGAAACATTACTGCCGAATTTGGTTTTTGTGAAGATGTCGTTTTAAAAATCCCCCTTTTTTATTTCTAAATAAGCCCCAGGCCCTAAGGACTCAAGGGTGATGATTTTAGCAATTCTGAAGAGGTCAATGTACTGATGCTTTATGCAAAATATCAAGAATCTACGCCTTCTGGGTTAGGCAGAGATAATTTTCAAAAATTTATTTTTTTGTCATGGCAACCAGAGTTTTCTACAGATCTTAATTCTTTTAGCAATTTTTAACGGACACCACCCAAGGAAACATTTCTGCCAAATGTGATTGAAATTTGCCAAGTGGTTTGGTAGGAGATGTCGTTTTAAAATTGTTGACATACGACGCACGATTAAAATACCTCACCATGAGCACATCGTGCTCAGATGAGCTAAAAATGGCCGAATCCAGGGTTGATACTTTGATAATCAATCGTTTCTAGGAATCACCATGATAAAGGATTGATTGCAAACACTTAACAAAATGTTTAGATGGAAAACATTGTGGTTAAATAAAGCAACTTCTTCATTTTCAAAAATGTTTTTCGAAGCGTTTTTCTTGAGTGGGTTTGAAAAAGTGGGACTGTGTGAAAAAGGTTAAATATTCAATAAAAGTAAAACAATTCTATTTCAGGTGTGGCATAAAGGGATCACATAAAAATATTTCATTTTGT
Organism: Fragum fragum; assembly: GCA_946902895.1. NCBI lineage: Eukaryota > Metazoa > Mollusca > Bivalvia > Cardiida > Cardiidae > Fragum > Fragum fragum. The sequence continues at coordinate 73,172,407 of OX336365.1, read as the reverse complement.
TTCATTGCACCACACAATTTAGATGATCATTACAAAACCGCAACATTTTAGTGGGTTTTATTCACATTTTGTGTCACAGCTAAGAATGTCTCCATTGACATGACGGTGTTTCAACAGCTTATTTCCGCTTGAAATTAATTTTTCTCCAGATCACAGGCGATATATCAAAAGAAATATGGTGAGAAAAGTATATTCTTGTTATCTTTTTAGCTAGCAAAGCGTCAGCTTTGATACTTAAGTTAACAGACGAAATTTGGAGGTTGTCTCAATAAGTGCAAACTGCCACTGGAGGCTTAACCACTAAATCCGTTAAATACCTACGCCATAAAAAGTAGTTCTTTTGTATTTTCATCTCTGGCTGCAAGGTCATTTACTTGGTATTGTTAGCTCACTTGAGCACATCGTGTTCACAATGACTCTGATCAGAGTATTCAAAAAGTTGCAGACGACAATATCAAATTGTTGTAAATTCTAAGATATTTATCTCTCTAGGGAGAACACAATGTGGTAAATGAAGTAATTGCTTGTAACAAGCAATTTCTTCATTTTCCACATTGTTTTCCACAACTATTATTTTCCATGAGAACGTTTGACAAAGATGCTTTGCTAGCTTACAGTACTTTCAGTACTTTGATTTAGTATTGTTGTAAACCAAATGAGCCTATGCGTGACATTTCCAACCATTTCGCATGTGCGTAACTCGCACACATTGAGCATCCTAGACAGCAATTCGGGGCAATTTGAACATTCGCTGATTATTTAAAGAAGCGTTGGGTCAGTATCTATCTACAGAGCGCAGACTCTGATCAGACTGTGCGGATGCACAGGCTGATCCGAGTCTTCATTTTTGGTCATTTTGGCATTTTAAAATCTTTAAATTTTTGGTCAAAACACTGTGGATAATGCAGAAATTGCTTGTAATAAGCAATTTCTTAATTTTTCATAAAGTTTCTCAAAGTATTTTTCTTGAGAGGCGTCCAAAAGCGTCATTGTATGGGAATGGGTTAATAATAAACGCATGTCAAGCCAAGCATTATTTCAATGAAGTATTGCTCACCGAATCCAGTTCGTTCGTAAAATGCCTTCTACATTGCCTGGCTTATTCTTCCCCTGGCTTGCACGCCTAACTGTACATTGGCTTTCAAGAGCTGGAGATACCTAGATTGGTCACAATAAATTTCTTCTTTTTCTACTTTTTACTCTCGATCATAAAATCACAGGGACGTAAAACCAGGAGATTGGATAGGAAAGGATTTACAGTATTTCAGTCATACCGCCGGGGCTGGAGCATCTAACCATGGAATCTTGGTATTTCTCACACCAGTATAAGCGCTACATCCTTTCCGAGCCTCCATCCACTAATCCCACTAAGGTTTACGATTATCAACCCATCGGGTGGAGACAAATGTCGGAAGGATATCCGTCGTAACCGGGGATGGATTGATTGAATGGGGTTTAACGCCACTTTTAACAGTATTTCAGTCATATCGCGGCGGCTGGAGCACCTAACAGTGGATTCCTGGTATTTCTTACACCAGTACTACCACTACATCCTTTCCTAGCCTCCAGCTGCTATCCCACTTAGGTTTACGATTATCAACCCATTGGCGAGACAAATGTCGGAAAGAATTTGTGCCCCGCCGTGGATCGAACCCATTACATCCCATGATAGAAGATTGGCAGTCTTTCGCGCTACCGACTGCGCTATAACGGCGGCTGCAACCGGGTGTGGAACTAGGAACCCCTTGACAAGGAGTCTTATGTGCTACAGCCGCGGCGATACCAAGACGAATCCACTGCACTGCTCTATGATTCCATGTAGAATATCCATCGTTTTCTTCTCTCTTGGTCAGTGCTTTATTGCGTCTTTGATGGCCAGGCACAGAATAGGGGATACGGGCTTCAGTTGTGCTTGGATCGAATATATTGAACTTTCTAAGGAACATTCTTGATGGGCATATTCCTTATAAAAAAGGCAGGACAAGGAAATAATTGTAAACGACAAAGGCTTTGTCTACTGGTTTAGCTAAATGGAATGTGCTAACAAGACAGAGTTTGTTTATTGAGAGCCAGTCCTGCAGAACTCTTCAATGAGCAACATGGGTGAGGTATAGTAACGTGTAAATCTCGGGGGACGAGTATATTCTTATAATTAAAGGGAGGAAACTGTGAAATATAATGGGATGAAAAAATATGTGTTGGCTTGAGATAAATCCTCTTTTACCATCTTTCTAATAGCCTCTAATCGAGATAAACTGGTTCATCATGTTTTTTTCTGCCAATTCGTCCATCTTCCTGCTAATCTACCCTTTATCCTTTCAGGCTTTGAATCAAACGCCTTAGCACGAAACAAACTTTGTCCCCGACAAGACGGGTCGCTTTTGTGTTCCGGGTCACATGTGAAAATGTAAGCCATAGATGTGCGCTTCTTTAATTCATTCCCAAACGACAAAAATATAGATTTGTCCACACTGAGAAAAGCTACATAATTAGTTGATTTAAACAAAAAATAAGGGGTCATAAGACGCAGAAAACACCGTGCGATAAAAATCGGAAGACATTGCTTTAACAAGCAAGTTCTTTTCTCACAATGTCTTCTATAGCTATATATTTTTTCAATGTGTAGAGATACGAGACTGTGTGGGAATGGGATAAAAAGTCGTTTAGCAACGACACTACACAAGGTGTCTTATAGTATTGGAGACTAGGTCAGAGTCAAGGTTAGGAATTGCCTTGCACACAACCGCTTCCATGCCTCAGCTCAATAACATAATTAACCCATTCCAATACTATCCCGCCTTTTACGAAATCAAGAAAATCAATGTGTGCATAGAAGAAATTGCATGATTCAGGCAATTTCTTCAATGTCCACAATGTTTTCTACCTCAAAAGACAAAGAATATTAGAAATTCTTCAACCTCAAATCGTCGACTTCATCTTCTTCAAATTTTGACTATTCAGTGAAGCAATTTTAACCCTTTCCTTTTTTCGAAATTTTAGACTTGCCCGAATCGAAATAGGTTTCAGATGACAGTGAAAATTGAATGTAAATTCATTTGAAATCGTACAACGTGGTAGAAAATATTGTGGGAAAAGAAGATATTGCTTGTCAGGAGCAATTTCTTTTTTTTAACAATGTTTTCAAGTATAAAATCACAGCAACGTAAAATCCCGGATAAAACGACTATGGTGGCCTATTTGAGCTTTATTAACATGTTTGACTGACCTAAAGACGACCATGTTTGCCTGTTTTTTTTAGCCCTTTCCTGCTTTTCAAATTTTGGACTTGTCCAAATTCAAACGGGTAGCATACAACATCATAAAGTAAATAAATTCAAAAAGTAACCATCCTTTATGAAGGAAAATATTGTGCTAAAAGATGACATTGATTGTTACAAGCAATTTCTTCTTCAATGTTTTCTAAGGTATATCACAGGGACGTAATTCAGGGTTTGTGCGGGAGAGGGCCAAGTTTATGCACAACACCAAATCACCTGTAATCATTCAATAAGACTGAGTTAATAAGTCTTTTACATATATTGATATAAAATAACTGATGTCTTGGAAGAATTTGCTACACACAAGAAAGTGTTAATTCCTGAACCATCCTATAGCCTCTAGAGGATCATTACAGACCATACTAGCTATAATTCCATTTAAAATTGCATTCATAAGATTATTTCCGAATAAAACTTCAAACATCGCAGGGCCATTAATTTCAGCCAATAAAATTATTATGGGATTTAGCTTCCAGGAACATATTTGACAGAACTTTTCAGATTCAGATTGTTTTTGTAACCCTTTACATGTAATGCTCTTTTAACAACACAGTGCCAAAAAAAGGATTGAATGAAGTACACTTTTATGGGTTAAAATCCCTTTGTTTTCACAATTCTCAAAAGTAAACCCATTGGCAAAGGACATAATTTCGGACTAGTCCAAATTGAAACTTGCAGACAATTTTTCAAAGTGAGTTATTTGAAAAATGATGACCGTAAATGGTAGATAAAAGGTCGTTACAAGCCGTTTCTCCTTTACCTACGTCACAAATAGTTTCGATCATTTGCCTCTCACCAATAGGTGGATAATCGTAAACCCAAGTTAGGTGCTCCAGTCTCCGTGATATGACTGAAAATTGTTAAAAGCGGCGTTTAACCCCATTAAAAAACCTTTTCCCCTCGATATTCTCATTAGTATCATTTCAAAGGGGTGTCGAAGGCGTTATTGAGAGATAATGGGTAAATTAAAGAAACACGACGATCAAATTATGGTATAACTTAACCCTCTTTCTGACGTATTACAACTCATTTGTTTACATCAGCAGACACTCAAATGTCTTTATTCGTACGAGTTAAATGCCTCTTTCAACCATCTTTTTCCTCCACTGCCTGTGTTTCACCCATACAACAACAACAACAAAAAAATTAGACTATTCCATATTGATAAAGGTTGCTGACGACAAAACAAGGTTGATTCAAATTCAAAATTGATGGCTATAAGGTAGAAATGTGATAAAAGGAAAAAAAGAACACTGTTTATAGCTTCCTTCTTTTCTCACAAAGTTTTTCAAATCTGCATTTCTTAGCATGTAAAAAAATGAGGCATTATGAGGTAATAGGTTACGCGGTTATGGAATTGCTCTTTGAAGTAAATGTATAAAAACCCATCAGTGATTTCAGCCCTTTGAAATTTGCTCAAGTGACATTAGGATTACTTTGTTGTGATATCAGACACAAAGAAAGTCAACAAACACAAGATAAATCATTTCACTTGAATGGTAATCTGGTATCATTTTCCACTCATTTTGAATCCGTCACTTTTCCTCCTTATCTATACCAATGATACGACCCTTTTACTAAATAAACCCTTTAACCCATTCCCACACAACAAAATTTTAGACTGGTCCAAATTGAAAGAAGCTACAGACGACAATTTCAAGTTGATGGGATTTTAGATTTTTTCGTCTTTTTAGATAGAAAAAATTGTGGATAATGAAGAAATTGCTTGATACAAGCAGTTTCCCAATTTTCCACAATGTTTTACGAAGCGTTTTTTTTTTCTCCATGGGAATGAAAAGGAGGAATTGTTTGGGAATGGGTTAAGAGAAAGGAAACTGTTCGTGATCGATATTTTTTCTTTTCCTCCAGCCTGTAATGGTTTACATTGTATTTGAACTTATTAGATAAGTCTAAAATTATTTGTACTGTCTGTGAACTGTCCCTTATTTCAATTTGTTATTTTGGAAAGAAAAGCAACGAATCTAAATATGCGCCCTATGTACAAGTACACGTTAGAACATGGCTTTAACCCATTATCAGACGCCAAAATTTTAGACTGGTCCAAATTGAAATGGGTAGCAGACGATAATTCAAAGTTTATGAAATTTTAGATTTTTCAACTTTCTTGGTATAAAACATGGTGGAAATGGAGAAATTGCTTTTGTGTTTTTTAACTTGAGCGGCGTCCAATAGCGTCATTGTTAAAATCGCCTGTCAATGACTCATTGTATGAGTATTCTTTAGTTTTCAACTTTTGTTTCACTGCATGCAATGATTTTGCTTCCTGCTATTTTCACACCAGTATCACCCGGACATTGAATCACGCAACTTGCCCTCAGCTCCTTGGACTGGACAAGTTATATATAATTTGCAATTCGGCGGAGAAAACTTTTTAACTGACTTTCATCAAGCACTGAAAAAGATATGTGACTTATTGAAACCCCTTTATTGACAGAAAAATCTAACAAAACATAATTTAACAAGGTGATAGCTTAGTGTAAAAACATCATAAGTGTCTATACTTTATATAGACACTAAGCCATCGAAGTACTGCTTAAGTTATAAATATTCTAAACGGACAAGTTACATACTATGTGCCTATTGGCGTAACCGAACCATTTTCAAACCATTGCCAAACAATCCCGTTTTTTGACACCCCCAACAGAAACGGCATTGGAAAACATTGTAGAAAACCTGTCTGCAACTTCTTTGAATTTGGACCAGTCTAAAAATTGTCTCGTTTGGTAATGGGTTGAAACTTTTTTCTAAGATGTACAAAATATTGAAAACAAATGAACCCTTCTATTGTCAGCCAAGCTATTTACCAACACACTTTAACTGACCATTCGTCGCTCTTATTCAAAGGAAAATACTTTGGCCGACATTTTTGGGAAAAATTTTGGTTGGTTTGGTGATTTAAACGTTGTAACTATAGCTTTAATAATCTGTAGCTACGACGTTAACATCGCCAACAAACAATTTCACTATTTTGTTGACTTATCTGTCAACGGATATTACAAAATAACGACGTTTGATATAGAAATGGAACTTCCTTGTCGTGGCCAGCGATAATCGTAGACCTATGTGGGATAGCAGCTGGGGGCTAGGAAAGGATGTAATGGTAGCACTGGTGTGAGAAATACCAGGATTCCATTGTTAGGTGCTCCAGCCGCCGCGATATAACAAAAAGATTGTTGAAAGCGGCGTAAAACCCCATTCAAACAAACAAACAAATTGTCGTGGCCAGCGGAGACAGTGGGCGGGTCCAGCGATCGGTCAATTAAATAAGGACTTTTTTGAGTCTATGGCACAGGATGAGAGGTGAAAAAGTTATTACCCAGAGAAAATGTAGGTACAGGTTATTTGATAGCTTTGTTACAGCCCACTAAAAATGTTGTTCTTTAAATATCTTTTGAGTTAACCGCAACTGACATTTGTCAAATGTCAAACTAACAGCCCCTCTTTACCACAATGGAAGGAAATCGGTTATCATAAAATTTGATACAATAAGCCTTGTATTGAGCACATATTTTCTTGGTGCTAAAGTATTTTACATCAAAACGAAAAATAAATTACCAATAAGTCAATTGACCAATCGCTGGTCCCGCCTACTCACTCCTTTGGTCACGCCCCTCGACTCCGACAGGAAGTCTCGCTTCGATTTAAACGGTATTATTTTGCAAATTTTATGTCCAGGAGCATGCAAAAAAAGAAAAAAAACAACAACTTGTTGGTTGTCGATTTAAACGTCGTAACTACAGCTTGAATAAGCTGTAGTTACGACGTTTAAATCGCCAAACAAACGTCCAGGTTAACTTAAAACTCAATTCTGCTCTAAATGACTGATTTTATTGGTCGACTGGTAATTTGATTGACAGCCGCGATTGGTCAATTCTTATTAAGCTTCCGTGAACAATATATTTGCTAAGTGGATTTTAAATTAATAAACTGGTTTTGTTTTTGTTTTTTCTTTTTCCAAAGAAATACCATATGTATCAAAGGGAAATCTTTGCACAAAGGTCCTCCTAACCATCAATGTTTTCATTATACTTCTTGGGTTAGATTTACTCATTTAAACATAAGCTCAGTAAACGCACTTACAGGCGACTTCCCCTTTCCTTTTCCCTACATTCATACATTTTTTTATTTAACCAAGATATACATAATCCCTCATCTTTACGCACTTGAGAAAATTGGTTTATGATAACGTTGTTGGAAACGAAGAAAATGTTGATTCTTTTTCCATTTTTTACTCTATCAGATACAAAGTTTAAAAAAATTGACCACAATTAACCCTTTACTTTTTAAATATTTGGAAATTGTCAAAATTCAAAGGGGTAGCGGAAGATATAATGATTGAGTACAATTCAAAAGGTAACGTTCCGTTTGATAGAAAATATTGCGGGAAAAGAAGAAATTGCTTGTGACAAGCAATTTCTTTTTTTTCCACAATATATATTTTTTAAATGTCAGAGGGAATTTTAGGCAATTATTGTACAAGAAACCACCTGAAAACCCTTTTTTAAAAACTTTTGCCGATAAGTAATGGGTTAAATGCACTCAAGAATTGTCGTTTGTAAGTTTTTTTCCACTTCGTACAGGTCTAAAATTTTGTCGTTTGGTAACGGGCTATCAAGACAAATAAAGATCTACCCGATGGAAGGAAAGACATCATTAATATGATGGAAAATTGGTGCTGAACCCGACAACATATTTCCTGTGCCAAAGAATTCTGGTAATGAATATTTATGTTTTCTCGGCTATCAGGAAATGATAAAACGATGTTAACTGTTTTGTTTCAGCAGCGCAGTAACAATCAAGACAAGAACAAATATCAGACAGAGGCATTTTTCTATCCGATCACTCATTAATAATGATTTATTAAACGTTTTTTCATATTTTTACATTAAGCTTTATTTTTCTCTAGGCTATATATACTGAGCGCAAAACAATCAGACGTTTCGTTTCGTCTTTTAGGCTATAACTTATATTATCAATCCTTGTCATCATTATTCTGGACTAATGCCGTTTCCGTAAGGATATAGACAAAAGTCAGATTGTGTGTGTGTGTGTGTGTATGTATGTGCAGTCTGGTCTTAGTCTTCACAACCTGCCCGTCCCTTTAAGAAGAGTAGTTTATAAGATTAATCAACGCCTTCTCGAAACGACACGCCTTCAAATGAAAACGAACATCTAATTGTGTATTTCTTGAGGCCAACATGCGTAGAATTCAGTCACGCTTTGAAGCAAAGTTCGAAATTTCCCAAATTGGAAACAAGTTTGAGACCAACAAAAAATTGATTTCCAACTCACTGATTACACCCTTACTTTCATTAAATCTACCCCTCCATGTTGAAATTTATTGACCCCGTTTGTCATTAATGAGCTAAAGTAGGATGCCTTCATTTGTTGCTGCATCTTCAATCAATGTTTCTGATTAAATAATGTAAAAAAAAATGGCGTTTTAAACTTTCTTTCTCTCTTTCTCTCTTTTCTTTTTTGCTTCTGTGCTGCTTTGAAGCGATTTTCCCTGGAGATATTTACCATGTATTTGTCGCAGTCCTCCTTTGCTTCAATGTCAGGAGGGCTTTCTTAGGACGTTCTATAAGTAGCGTGAAGTGTTCTTCTCTACCAGGTGCTGTATTCCTATCAATTTTATTTATACCATCGCCTTGAATAGTTTGTCAGTACCTCTTCCAACAGTTGCTTCTTGTGTGTTCGACTTCCTTTGGAACCCCTTTTAGATTATATTGACCCTTTCCAGTTTGGCTTCGAGCCTAAACATGCAATGTAAGGAAAACAGGAATTGTTCACCTGAGTCGATAACCAAAGAAAGTAAAAAAGTCCAAGTGAACTAATTATAGCCAAAAGTAACCCGTTATCAGATCTTGTCTGAGAAATCAAGAACAAACATTATTCCAAAGTTTTAGGGAATTTGCAGAAAATTAGCAAGTAATTGCAAAGAAGATTTTTTTAGATTGTATTATATTGATAACAGACATTCAGGCAATATCTCAAATCAATTAAGCCATAAATATTGCCTCAGAGTGTAAACAAAGTATTCTAGGATTTCACCTAGTGATTTAGTTTTTGACCACATCTTATCCAATATTGAAGTTGTGCGAGATTTCATGGAGATAAACAGTCTCACAAAGTTTCAAAACATTTGAGCTAAAATTGTGATCTCTAGACACACGATGGACGACAGATGCAGCTAGATAAAAAAGCTCACTTTAACCACTTTGTGGTTAGGTGGGCTAACAGAACGTAGACATCAAGAAATCAGTTACAAACATGTAGGTCCCGTAGGTGATGACATAGGTTCAAGTTTTTTGTATTTCAAGCTTGAGAGAAATGCGCGACACATTTTCTTATTTTACCCCGTTACGTATAACAAGATGCATGTGCATCAAAACTCACTTTATATAAATCCCTCTTTAGTTATACCAAATAAACTATAGTGAAATAGAAATTGTTCCTTGATTGGAAATATTCAATGAGCTCCGAGTAGGAAATCTAATTAAACATGAAAATAAAAAACTAAATAAGTCCTAAATAGGAAGAAGATAACACGCGGACCTAAATTCAGTAACGCTACAAGTAGAACCCCCAGATGAATGTCAAACCCAAGTTCCAAATTGATTCTATCAAAAGTTGCTAAGTAAAATAGAAAAAATATACCATTATCCTAAGCAATGTCCGAAAATAAACTAAGACTTTGAACTGGGGGTGGATAATTTACGGACCTAATTTCGGCAAGCGCAATGTAGGTCCCCTAGTTGATCCCAATTCTTAGATTTCAGTCGATGTTATTAATATACTTGCTTTGAAAAATGCGACGAAGATATACCACTTTACCACGTTTTGACGTAAAACAAATAAATCGTTAAACAAGAAAAAGATACCTTGCGGACCTTAACCCATTCCAACACAGCAACATTTTAGACTGGTCCAAATTGAAAGAAGCTGCAGACGACAATTTCAAGTTGATGGAATTTTGAATTTTTTCGTCTTTTTGGATAGAAAACATTGTGGATAATGAAGAAATTGCTTGATACAAGCAATTTCTTCATTTTCCACAATGTTTTCCGAAGTTTTTTCTTGAGGGGCGTAAAAAGGAGGGCTTGAGTTGGAATGTTAGTGTTATGTTGAACCTCCATACCAAGTTTAAAGTCGATGCTTTTTACATATACTGATAAAATGCGACGAAAATATATTAGTTACAGACGAACAATCGACTGAGGATAGTCTGTGTAACCGACATTAGCCCCAGCGAGTGTACAAAAATAAACTTACTCGTTAAACAGTAGGAATAAATTGATCAGACCTCAATTCGAAATGAAAAAAATTAGGGACCCTAGTTAGTGCACAACACCGAATTTCAAGTCTGTGATTCATCATTACTGAAAGTGTAACTTATGAATCTAAAGCAAATCGTAAAATTTGAAGAAATCATTGTGTCGACAAAAAGTGACACATAGGTCCTTTTCTGACGTATCGTACCAAGTTTCAGAGTTGCTGTGAAGAGTTTAACGAAAACTATTATTAGCGGAAGGAAGGGGGGAAAAGGCTGATAGAGAACCGATATAGCCCCCTTTCTTTGAAGTAAGGGTTTATAAATCGAGTAAATAGTGCTTGGGACAATTAATTTCGAAAGTGGTTTGAATTCATTTTAATCTTCAGATGCTCTTTTAATCTGTTTGAGTCAACAATTCGAGTTTTATTATTGAAATGCAAGGAAGAAAAGTAATTATTTCTGCACTGTTTCAGAATTTGGGTGTACAAACCATCTTTACAAAGTGAAATGTAATTGAGTGCTTAAACTAGTGTACAGCACTCGAAAACAATTATTGACAAAGACGGATTATGGCTCCCAAACAAATGCTTGTCACAGAAAGACATAATTCAACTGATGTATAGACGACAAGAGTCTTTGAGGATGTTATTGCTCACTAACAGGATTAAATTAAAACTAGTTTATACATATATTATTTCAGGAAATTGCTCTCATAGTAAGATTTTATTGACCTGACGGAACGTGACCTCTATTTGCATAATTACGCGCTTGACTTTTTGTCTTCGATATTTCTCGTTTTATTCCGTAAGTCGAAAATAACATTTAAATATTTGTTCATTGCACGAATTCATAAACCAAAATGTCTACGAATATGATAGAGCGATGTCCCATTGCACTAAAACTGGAGAGTTCGAGAAAAGAAAGAACTCGCGATCTTTTCTTTTCACGTTTGATTTTATCAATCATTTTACTTCAAAACGTCACCTTTGCGAACTATACCACTCGACCACTTATCTTTTGAGAAATAAGGTTGGTATACAAACATTAGATTTTTTAAATGTAGGGGCCTACATTGAATTTCTCCGGGCATGGACGAAATAACGCGTATACGCACGACTTTCGTCGAGATCAAATTTATTCATTGCATAAAGCTCAAGTCATGTCATTAAATTCAAGCTATACCATATCTTTTTCCTTGAAAATAACTTGGGAAAATAACCCCACATATATAATTATATATATAAACGCATATCTTGAGAGATTAATTTCACTATCAACTCTTGAAATTTCATAGTAATTAACAACGAAACAGAAATCGGATTCATAGTAGCTCTTCTTAAGAATTGTACTAGCTACTAATAAATTTTCGTCAAATGAAATACCTTTAAGAAATTTGATTAAAGTCATCTAAGGACAATTCCTCATGAATTGCGTCGATATTTCACCATTTATTGAGCGGGAGATTTTTAATCAAAATTTTAAACAAAATTTATGGACCGACGAACACAAGACTTACACAAGGTCATCACTAGTGCTCGCTGATCTTTGGCTAAATAAGCTAAGAATGAGCATTGTACCTTCAAAATTCTTAAAGCAATACAAAATTTCAGTGCCTAAAAATAAACGCAAAAAAAGTGTATCAATATTCATTTTTATTATAAACCTATAACAGATATGGATTAAAATCTGGCTATCTAATACAACTCGACAGAAAATAATCCGTATTCGGCGTGTACCAAAAAAACGTATTCGTCGAGTACCGTTAATCACGGACTACTTTTAGTGTAGTGATGTTCTGTCTTTTTTGGGGGGGTTGGGGGTATTTCTGAATCATTTAACAGAATTTTCTAAATGTCATGTCCGAAAAGGTAAACATTAAAAGGAATATCACAACAGTGTCTTTTTAGCGGTTTTGTAGGACAAAACCGGTATTTCACATCGATCAACCGGAAACTAGTTTTCACGAATTTTCTACTGATTTCCACGCATGCTCATAAACTTGAAGTGAAAATCTATGTGAATGCCTCCATCTTGTTTCATCGCTGATGAAAAAAATTACTTACTTTCTGAATGCCAACAGCCTTCTTTTAGTTATGATTATCAAGGAAAATGGTCTAAAAACTCGACTTAATGTATCCATAGTAAATTGTCTTATGAACTGTCTAAACGAGAGAAATAATCTCCTCGCGTTTCAAGACAGAATCTAGGTCAGTGGTTAGTGGAGTAAACAAACTCCTAACCCTGCCTGTTAGTTTTGACCTGGCAGGACTGAGCAAATTTACATCCCGTGTACGCAGTATATGCTACAAGTTACAACCCTTTTATAGGTACGATTCAAGCGCCTATTTAACCCCACCGAATAAAACACCATAATTATTACCTCTCGAATTCGACTATATCTTTTAAACGAACATGTAGTACGTAATAATAATATGTCCAAGACAAAAAGAATTGAATGTGAGCTTTGATTGCTTTACCTTTTATCATTTACCTTTTACCACACAACCACAAATTGTCACACACTGATGAAGTAATATTAAATATAACGTTGTGATTAAATCAAAATAGCGATTTCGGTAATTAGTAAAAGGGTAATGATTAATGGAATGGGGTTTTAACGCAACTTTTAATAGTATTTCAGTTATATCGGGTCGACTGGAGCTCCTAACCACGGATTCCTGGTAGTTCTCACACCAGTATAACCACTACACCCTTATCGAGCATCCAGCTGTTCCTTGTTAGGTGTACGATTTATTTACTCATCTTGATGATACATGTTGGCATTATTGAGCGCGGTTACTGTTAAGCCAGCAAAACCGCTCTCAGGACTTCCAGTCCTTTGATTCTATTTGTTGTTATCGGGTTCTCGAATCGTGAGTAGGTATTTTTTATTGGATTCGACCTTCGGTCTCATCCAATAAAAAAAAAAAAAAAAAAATACACACGATTCTCGAACACGATAACAACAGATACAGAAAAATACAGAAAAAGACACTGTTGTAATAATCCTTATTCAAATCATTCACACCATTCATTGTGTTGACAAATATGTATTTTCGAATCGAATCGTTGTCTAAAGCTTCTTCGAGAAGTCATTTTAAAAGAATCCTTTTCTTCCCTATAAAGTTACAAAAGTACCGTGTATTAACTTTACATGTTTAATTTTTAACTTAACAATTACATAAAAAAAAATCATGTTAAATCATGGAGTTCGTGTCGATTAATTTTGGGTCTTTAGATACACATTTCATTTAAGTTCACCAAAGAAAATTATGCAATTATTGGTACGTGCAAGTTATTTTCCCTTTTGTTATCAGGTTACTGAGAGAACATCAATGCATCTATCTAACTTATTGAACGAGTTTTCAGGATTAATGAATAATTGAATGGTGTTTAACGCTACCCATTTTTGTCTGTATTTCAGTCATATCGCGGCGGACAGAGTACCTAACCATAGATTCTTTTCACACCAGTGCTACCATAACATCCTTTTCGAGACCACAGCTTTTCATCCCTTTTAGGTTTAAGGTTGTCAAGTTATTGGTGGGAGACAAATGTCGGACAGGATATTTTATTTGGATGAGGACCCTTGGTTCTGGTGGGAGACAAATGTCGGACAGGATATTTTATTTGGATGAGGACCCTTGGTTCTGGTGGGAGACAAATGTCGGACAGGATATTTTATTTTGATGAGGACCGAACCAAGGGTCCTATGATTAGGAATCCTACCCGCTACCAACTGCGCTATGGACGTGACCAAGATTTCGGCAAGTTGATCAATTATGCTTGGTTTAAACTAGAACTGTCGCCTGTAAGGGCTGACGATTACCCCCAACTGCCGCCTCTTTTTAAACGAGGCCAAATTGTAACCATTGAAATGTTGCCCATTCATGATTTATCAAGTGGATACATTTTTTTACAAATTTTAAGTCAATGAGGGGCAAAGACTGTAAAAAAAGAGGATTTTGTTCAACATTGAAGATGGAAATTAAGGATTTCGTGCAACGTCGAACATGGCGTTTATGTTCGGGAAAAATGTGAAACATTTTTGTTTTTTTAATCTGTCAGCCTATTCGGGAATTATGAATTATTCTCTATATGTGTATAACAAAATAAATCAAATAGGAATAACTCCTGAAACAGTTGATTAATTATTATGAAAATTGCAGGTGCACAAGTTCCCATTGCAAGGAAGATTTCGGTAAAGTTTCTGCAAAAATGGTCTTGAAATGTAGGAGGAGATGAGGACACAAGGAAGATTTTGGTAAAGTTTCAGCAAAATTGGTCTGAAAATGTGGGAGGAGATGAGGACATAAAATTATGTTCACTGACGGACGGACAGCCTGATTCCAGTATACCCCCAATAATTTCGTTGGTGGGGGGGGGGAGGGTATAATTATGTACACTGATCACAGGAATGAGTATATCAGAAAGAAAAAAAAATCAACAAAATCAACACATTCTATGACTACTGCTGCAGAACATATAATATCTTGTTTAATTCAAAACTCATTAGTTTCAACAAAGATTACATAAATCTGTGTTGCGGGTAGCCATTTGCATCGACTCAAGTAGTATATATTCTGATTGTACAAATCAGTTCCAAACTCTAGCAGCACTATAACACTCTTATGAATAGATGAAGTTGTTAATATCTATGCCTCAATTAGAGACCCACGTTAAGTCTCGCACATTCTTCTCGTTGATGACATTTACACATGACACAAACAAACAATTATGCCAAACACTCTGCAGCTAAACAGCTTCCTCTCTTACCCCATTTCACATGTAAAGATTTGCCTAACCCTTTATAATCTTCACTCTCAGAGTGTTAGAATTCCTTGGAATGGTTCTAGTGTAACGTCACTTTTCAGTCATATCGTGGCGGCTGGAGCACTTAACAATGGATTCATGGTATATCTCGCACCAGCACCTCCATTACATCCTTTCCTATCCTCCATCTGCTGTCCCACTTAGGTTTACGATTATCCACCTTTTCGTGAGAGATAAATGTCTGAAAGGATATGTGCCGCCGCCGGGGATCAAGCCCATAATTAAAGATTAGGGCCTTATGCGCTACCAACTATGCTATGACGGCGGCTGAATGCTGTTAATGTACGAAACAGTTATAAATGTATTCATTCTGGCAATCATACTAATCTATCAAAATTTGATTCACTAAACAAGTGAAAGGAAAATTTCTCATTTCTTTGACAAGATCAGCTCCATTTTAAGAACTTGAAAATCTTTATCTTTTGACACACGAATTTTCTTTTGTATGGCATTATAGAAATAGTATGTAGAATATGTCAATTCAGAAATACAGGAAAAACATTACGAAGATCATAGAAAAATTTCATATTTAATGAGTCTTTTTGTTATCATTTAACATACTTGCACTTTAATTCTCAACCATCTTCAAGTAGGTATTTCTTATTTTGACACTGGTCTACACTGAAAGTGTATATATCATATCAACAAATTCAAATTGTGTATGATAATTCACAAGGAAACTTAGTCTAAAATCGATGACATAGATTATCATGGACTTTAATTAACCTATCAAACTAATTTTTACATACGAAACATTCTTTTAAAAAAAAGAGTTACCCGACAGTAGTTCAGAAGTCACTTTGGGACTATTGTTAATCCAAACATAGCAATTTAAGTATCAATAACAAACTAGAAAGATGTGATTGTAGGATGTTAAGGATCGCGCCATCAAAATCAAGTAAACCCCAGAAATGTTTTGTAGACTTCTGGAATTCTAGTTATCTCTCCTTTACCCTTGTTTAACATGCCTCTGCATATCATGACGGTTTTTGTTCCTGTTGCACAGCAAAAAACATTGGCGTTGCACCGCGTCAACAAAATGTAATGATTTCTATTATTATGCCTCCTAATCTTTGCCATGCTGATCAAATACTTCTTCAAGAAATGTATATGATATAAATGGAGTGAAAGCACTGTACTTGCTGACTGTCGTTCAAAATTTTTTTGTGAAAGTTTATTTTATAAACAACTCTGGCTTAACAGGAAAAAAGCGGCTGTAGCACCTACCCATGGATTCCAAGTATTTTTCAAACCAGAACAACCACCACTACCTTTACCAGCCCCCAGCTGCTCATCCTATTTGGGTTTACGATTATCTACCCATTGCTGGGAGAAATTGTCAGACAGGATATTCGCCGCGACCAGGGAACGAACCCTGAATCTCGTGATTGAGAGTCAGACGAGCTACCAACTATGCTATCGCCGCGGGTGATATTTGTAATAACCACGAAGAAGAAGGCGTGGTTTAAGTGGCAAGAAAATGTAATATATTGTGTTAAACTTTGGAAGGACAAACAAGACAGGCAACAAAATAGACAGACAGCAGCTAAAAAAAATACGCCCTTGATCTCATTAAAATCTGGCTGTTGCTAAGAACGTATTCGAATCAATGAGGGTATAGCTGTAGGAAATTAAATAGCTAGACAAATCAAATGACAACATCAACTGTCACAGCTCTCTCTAACAATTGGTACTAGTTTTCCAATTGGAGGAATTAACATCTCAAAACGATAGATTTTCGCAATACTGTTAGCCCCTATGGGAATCTCGCAGTGACTAATGCCATTAAATGATCTATGTATAAACATAATCAATACCTTGATGGATAACAAAGACACTGACTTCATTTCCAGTCGGGTTCTTTCATATCAAATACGGTATTTACCACAATGAACCATATCTACACAATAATTACAATCTCTCCACGTTGTTGAATTGGGATTTAAACAATTTGGACAATCCATCAGATATATCACGACAAATGTCACATTCATGTGCCCCCTGTGTATTAAGTTGTGGCTCTGATTGTCTAACCCAAGGACATACCTATGAGAGCAATGGTGCGGCCAGGACTCTTAGCGTCATTCTTTTAGCTAGCAAGCACAATTATGCTAGTTTAACTGACTAAATTTCAACATCTCGACGGGATAACGAGCCCAACCTGCCACTGTAGGCTTAACAACTTCAGGAAGTCCTAACCTTGTATATTGAAAGAAGCCAGTGCAATAAGTTCGTGTCTATTATATAGTTCCTTGGTTTGCTGCAAGATGGTCGAAAGCAGAAAATGAACGTAAATGACTTTCAGAAGTAACTATTTTTTTATTATTTTACTAATTCCCTAGGATTTCATGAGAAGGAATCCCTTCTTAATTATTCCCACTGCATTTATCACAACTTTGCCTTTTTAATTGTTTTTTGAACGCTACGAATGTAAATCAGATTTTTTCTTGTCTATGCTCTGAAAAGTCTTTCCTTCATCCGTTTAGCCGCCCTTCGGTTCTATACGTTTTTCCACATCACAGGGAAAATATAATAGTTAACAACACAAAACTTTACTTCGAAAAAGTATCTGTGAAGAGGTACGATAATAAAGAATCACAAAAACTCATCTTAAAAATAACTGGTGACATCAATACACTTTTTTTAGGTTTATAAGATTGAGAATATTTAAGCAATAAGATATATTGTTTTCGCCGCATTCCAACAGCATAATAAAATAACTAAAACATATTAATGCTTGCAAGCTCGCAGTAATAATAGTACTTTGATTTGCTATTCACTCGCTTCCCTTTGAATTTTCTAGAATTAATGAACATGGCAGTTATCACTTTATTAGGTAGCCATTAGCATAAGATCATTATTATCTGTTAAGCGACTGTCAGTACTATCAGACCGTTTAATTTCAATAAACTGTAAAATTTTGTCAAGAATTCCTTTCAATTCGAACCACAGTTGCTATTTCTTAAAATGTAGAATACGTTTTTAGCACGGTATGTATTAGATATTGACATAATAAAACCTTTTCCACATTGAGTGTATTCTAAAGATTGCATGGTTAGCGAAAACGAACTTAATGCAATTCATACTATCATCTGGATTTAGTCGACCAAATCAATTTAGAACGCATTGGTGAATACGGGTCTTATGCTAAAATTGTTTTATCTGGTATCAACACCAAGTATTGGATAATGGACTGCAGTCATACTCGTCTTAACCCTTTCCTGTTTGAACATTTTTTAGACCTGTCCAATTTCAAAGGATTTGCAGACGACAATTTATATTGGATTTAATTTGAAAAATAACCATTCAGTAGGGTAGAAAATATTGTGGAAAAAGAAGAAATTGCTTGTGACGAGCAATTTCTTCTTTTCCCACAATATTTTCTCAAATATAAAATCACAAAGACGTAAAAACCAGTGATTGTACAGTAAAGGGTTAAAACGGTTAGATTAGTTTTCTTGCTCAGGATTATTAGTATACACCCAAATTGTGATTCTAGGGATACAGCAATCCAGTCAGCGTATCGGTCGGACGGTCCGCCGGTCAGTATTTCTTGTCCGCTCTCTTTTTCATCAACTAAATGGATCCAATTCAATCTTTATAGAAAAGTGCAGGGCTTCGCTTATTCCATTTTTGTTACAGTCCATTGCTTTTTAAAGAAGAGGGTCATGGTGGCACTTTACCGTTCATTTGAATGACCTTTATCAAATTCTAGAAGGCAGGATTCACTAGTAATATTGTGGTGAATCAAATGTTTTTGGTGATGTCGGTGCTAAGTGACGGAACAAAAATAATCGTAACCAAATAATAAAAACGGTTTTTAGTAGCATATGAAATATTCTATTTTCCTAAAGCGGGATTTGAACCCCAAGTGGTGGAAAGATCTTATTACATATGGAAGTCACTGGTTGCCCAGGAAGTGTAACAGAGTTCCAAAGTAAACAACAAAACACCCAGGTTCAATGTAACAGCAACAAAGTCTTTTATTTCAGTAAAAGAGAACACAACAGTATTATTAATTTAGTGAATAAGTTAAGCAGACGAGTGTCTGGAGTGTATTTACGAAGCCAAACAGTTAAGACGAATGTGAGTTGTACACTGACTTGGTTAAAAATCATCTGCTTTATATACCGACAACTGAAGGAAGTTCTCTAGGAAAACTATCCCGCAATTGACAGGTGTATAACGCTTTAAGCAATAAAGTTCAAAATAAGCGCGACCTGATTAAATAAGACTGGGAAGTACTTAATCTAAATTAAGTTAAAACTGGAGAATATAGAAATACGGCTAACCCTTAATAATCAATATTATTACAATCAATATTGTTACATTCCTTCCATTGTTATATATATTTTTTTTTTAACAATTAAAGTTAAAAGCATTAATTTACACAATAAGAATAATGAACAGTTACTTTAAACAATATCATCATTTAACAAATATAGATCAAAAGAAATAATGAACACACATTAAACAATAATTGTCATATATACAAATAAATGATAGTGTCTCTTGAAAAAGAAATCATCTTCCGTCGAAGTCGAATTTTGCAGTGTACAGCGTGGCCAGTTCTGTCAATCTCGTTTGTTTTTCTTCAGGAGTCTGTTGTCTCCTCCCACGACTGGAGTCGGGTAACTGGTAGTTTATTTAAGAAAAACACACACAATTGTCCACAATATTATTATAGTATTCTCAACGTATTCTGGAACGTAATCTGGAACAAATCGTCCATATATGATAAGTTTCAACCATGATTGATATTTCTCGTCATGCCACTTGAATAGTAAAATAACAGCAAATAATGTCCAGTAGACGAACTTATGTAGTTTTGGCAGACACAAGTTCAAGTTTAGGATAAAGTGTCTCTAGAGGTTTGTCTTCTTTTGTAACAAAAGGTGCTGAAGGTAAGGTGGGTTCTGTAGTTTGAGCCTCCTCGTATTGGTTCTGCTCTCCCGATCGTGGTTTAGTGAATCTGGCCCATTTTCTGCTTCGTGCATTGGAATTCCTATTGCTACTACTAAATTTGGCCAATACATACTGACTGATTGATTTATATTTGCAAAGAATTATAAGAAGAATTATTGTCAAACCAATAAGTATCAGAATATAGCCCCAAAATGGAAAAGAGAATGAGTTATGGGAAGTGATTACATCAAAAGAGTCAAGTTCGTGTAAGAAATGATCAATTGGAATTTTGTCTATAGATTTTAAGTGATTTGGCAACCCACTAATATTAAAGCTGGGTCTTTCAATTAAAAGTGGTTTCCACAGATTAATAGATGAAAGGTTAAATGAAGAATCTAGATCGTTAAATGGAACATTAATTTCAAATGTAGATTCATTGCGGAAATATGCCGGTAAATAAAGATGATCATTGGAAGCAGTACAGGATATGCCCAGCTTAAGAAGACCAATTGGTGGTTTGATGCTGTAAGTGGAATCTCTTAAGTTTGAATCTTGACAAACAACGGTGAATTTTATAAGTTTAGTTGTTGTTATCGCCCAAATTCCATTGAATAAATAATTTGCCATAGGTAACATGTTGGATGGTTTGACAACGGTTTTACAGTATTTATCGACTTTGCTTGATTTATTCAGAAATAATGCCACTAAGCAACTTTGACTAAGATTAATTGGATAAATTGGACTGTGAAGTTTGCAAAAAGGTCGAAAAGGGTTAGAACATTGAATAAGTTCAGTTTGTTGTAAAAATGCGAACTTTGTATTGTCACCATTTATTGCTAGTGCTTGAGATTCTAAATCGTATTGAGCTGTCATGTCATTATTTTCATTTTTATTTGAAATACCTAGTGGAAATGGTAGATTATGTGCGACGAAAATTTCAAATTTTGAATTTGAATCAAGTAATGGTACTGTAACAATTGCGTAAATATGATTTCCATCCAGAATAGTTCTACAAGTAAGCATATTATAAAATTCCCAAATATCATTTTCTGGATTTCCAGGCAATGTTAAATAAAAAGGTAAATGTGATTTAATTTCCAGAAGAATGTTTCGGAACTCATCCGGTTGAATTGTGCTAGGACTTAAATGCCCTAAAGATAACATGTTTAATTGAAGTTGTAATTTCTCCAAATCGGTAACTGCTTTGTGCATAAAATCTGTTAACTCCTTACATAGCCGATCTATTTTCATATAAGCTTGATTGAACAAAGCTAACTTCATAACTTCTTGTAGTACTAGATCATTAGCCTGTTTCATTTTAGTTTCGACTTGTTTTAACTGATCCATAAGGGTGTTTATTGCGACCCTATTTTCCGAGACTGCTGCTCGTGTTGTATTCATTATTGTTAGACTTTCTCTGACAACATGTGAAAGCTGCTTTTGATTACTGGCTAGAGCCTGAACATTACGTTTAATTGAGCTTAGGTCAGCATCTGAGACCGTACCGAATAGATAGCTTAATGCTGAACCAACAAAAGGAAGTAAAGATCTTTTATTTCGGATTTGTAATCCTTTAAGTGTTGAAAAAGTATTATAGATATGCCTATAAGCCATAAACATTGCATTTATTTCTAGTTTTAAATCGTTAATTATTCCAGTGAAGAAAACTTTGGAATCTAAAAGACCCTGATTATTATTTTGCTTATGAAGTAATTCAATAGCCCTGATAGAATCTTTAGCAAGTTTGAAATCACCTGCTATTTTGGAGATGAAATCATCATATGGTTTTAAATCTATCAAGAAAGTTATTGTCCATTTGGACCTAGTAGTCGTTATTTCATTTACTTTTTGAAAAATAACGTTTTGTTGAATTAGAAGGGAATTTGTGAGAAAGCCAAAAGATAGTAGCAGAAGGATTATAGAAACAGCCATAGTCTGAAAAGTAAGAAAAGAAATGAAGGAAGAATGATAGTAGATTAAGAGAAAGAGAACAAATAATATGTTCATTCTTTTTCTGCGGGATCGATAGGAATTAGTTCTATATCGCACCATGTGCATTCAACGGTGAAGCCCTAATCATCATCAAAGAACCCTTCATCGGGTACAGGACAGTTATGTTTCTGGCCAAGATGATCTAGGACAGTCCAGCATTTGCCACATTCGACAATGCACCTTTGTCGGCATATGGGACATCTCACCATTTGTCTACAGGAGGGAAAGAAAGAAAAGAAGAATGGAAAAGAAATATTAACTGTTTTATGAGCTTTAAATATAGGGGATTTAAGAATCAATTATTCCTGCGATTGCAATCAATAAGTTTTTCAACTTGTCACCTTGTTGTTGAGTATTATTTTCCAAGGTAACTGCCGATACTTTATTTTCCGTGCTTTCATTTGACATTGACTTATGACTTTTATGTTGAATAGCATCAACTGACATGGCGTCTTCTTTATTGTCATTATCACTGTCATTGTCTTCGTCAGACTTGATGGATGATGTTTCATCAGAAACATCATCAGACAAGTCATTGGCCAACTCTTCGTCATGTCGTTCCTTCAGTCTCTTTGATAATTCCATCAATGGAATATCATCCTCTTCGTCTGGTGAATCAACGAGTACAGTCTGTCTGGTCAAATTCTTTCGTAAATCTTTAGGTATCTCCCATTCGTCAATAGGGGCTAACCTAATTTGCTCGGCATGAGCCTTAACTGTCCTTCCTGTTAATTGGTCCTTTATGATAAAGCTTACTGGTCCCTTTTGTTCGATTATTCGAAAATACGGACGCCAGTTATTTTGTAGCTTGGTTGACTTTCTAAAGTTCTTATAGAACACTGCGTCACCAACTTTAAAATCTGTCTGTTTGCTATTCTTATCAGCATATTTAGCTTGTCTGCGTTTAGCACGCTTGAGTAACTTATGGACTGTCATAAATGTTTTATGTTGCTGCTCAAGAGCAATTTGATGAGTATCTTCACCATGGTATTTACGTCGAGGTCTCAGTAAATTGTCAATTGGTAAAACAACGTCCCTGTTATACAGTAAGAAAAACGGGGAAAAACGTGATGATTCACTTATATTAAACCTAATAGCTGCCAGAGCCTGGTTAAGAAAAAGATCCCATTTATAAATCTGATCATCAATGAGTTTTGCCAAAACATCATGTAATGTACGATGAAATCGCTCAACTTTGGCATTGCTTTGAGGATGATAAAAGGTTGTAGTTACATGATCTATGTTAAGACCTTCTAGGGTTTCTTGCACAGTTTTATTGACAAATTCAGTACCGTTATCTGTAACTATTTGCAAGCAAGACCCATATCTAGGAAATATTTCCTCAATAAGCAAATGCGCAATTGTTTCACCTTTTTTGTCTGGAATTGGAAATGCTTCCGGCCATCCTGAATACCAGTCGACAAAAGTTGCAATGTACTTATTTCCCGACATAGTAGTAGGATAAGGTCCAGAAAGATCCAATCCAATTTTTGCAAAAGGGTATGGGGGAATATCTGTTTCTTGCATTTGAGCTTTTTGTGACTTAAGGCCTCGTTTTTTACAAGTAATGCATTTTGAAAGGTAATTTGTTACTTCTTTGTACATATTTGGCCAGTAATATTTAATTTTGATAGAGTCAAAAGTTTTATCTATACCCATATGGCCATTGTTGTCATGGAACTGGAGCAAGACCTGTTGTTTTATATGACTGGGTATATACAAACGAAGTGTAGGCTCATCATCTGGACTGCTGATGTAATATAAAAGATCATTTAGAATGACATGTTTCTTATCTAATGTCTTTGAAGCTTTACCCTCAAGTAATTCTCTTCTGATAGTTGTTATAAGTTCATCTTTATTTTGTTCTTGAAACATATTGAAATTCAGAAATTCTTTTACTGGGTCTTGTAAATCCTCAGCCTCTTTATTATAACTTGCAAATGCTTTAGGATCAAATTCATTTGAGTTTATTGCTCCTATTTCTAGTGAATTCTTGTTAATATCTGGCTCAATTATTGCATCTTCTATAGGATTACTTTTAGAATTAGCTTGAATTACGGGACGCGATAAAAGATCAGCACAAGTGTTAGATTTCCCTTCAATGTATTCTATTTTGCAATTGTATCCTGCTATACCAAGAGCCCAAAGTTGGATCTTCTTGTTCTGAATAGGTCCATCAAGAAGGTACTTTAATGGTTTATGGTCTGTTCTGATTACAAATTCAGCATTATGTAGGTAGTGATCTAATTTCTGCAATGCATAATGTATCGCAAAAGCTTCCTTTTCTATAGTGGACCACCTAGTTTGGGTATCACTCAATTTGTGTGATGTGAAGTGAATAGGTACTTCTGTTGTTACGCCAGGAATAAAGCTTTCAGATTCATTACATGGCTGAGTAAGACAAGCACCAATAGCTTTGTCACTCGCATCCGTGTAAAGAACATACGGTTTGTTCAAATCAGGGTATGACAACAAAGGAATGCTTGTTAAATGTTGCTTTAACTCATCGAAAGCATTTTGACAGGACTGAGTCCACTTGAACTTTGCATTTTTCTTAGTAAGGTTGGTCAAAGGAGAAGCAATTTCAGAGAAATTTGGCAAGAATCTTCGGTAGTAGCTGCACATGCCAATAAAGCTTCTTACTTGTTTAACCGATATAGGATTTTGCATATTTCGGATTGCTTCTACTTTGTTAATGTCTGGTTTGATGCCATTTTCATTTATCACAAATCCTAAGTAATTGGTTTCCTTTTGAACGAAATGACATTTCTTTAATTTCAATTTTAAGCCATGTTGTCTTAGTCTTTCGAAGACCTTCTGAATATGAACTTGGTGTTCTTCAAAAGAAGAAGAATAGATTAGAATATCATCAATGTATGCCACACAGAAATCAAGACCTTCCAGCACATTCGACATAAGCTCTTGGAATACCGATGGAGCATTAGCTAATCCGAAAGGCATAACATTGAACTCATATAATCCAGCATGACATGTAAATGCAGTCTTCTCACGATCATCTGGGTCCATGGCAACTTGCCAATAACCGGACTTTAGGTCAAGGGTGCTGAAGTACTTTGCTTTACCTAACAAAGCTAAAATTTCGTCAATAACAGGAAGTGGATAAGAGTTTTTCTTGGTAACCTTATTCAATTTCCTAAAATCAACACAGAATCTTTTTGATTGGTCCTTTTTGTCAACAATCACTACCGGAAATGACCATGGGGACTGGGATTTGCGTATTACATTAGCCTCAAGCATTTCATGCACTGCTTTTTCAACAACTTTCCTATTATTGAGTGGCGTTTTGTATGCTTTAAGTTTTATTGGTGAACTGTCTCCTGTGTCTATTTTCATTTTTACAGTTTCTGTTCTACCCAAGTCTGAATCTTTAACTGCAAACAAGTCTTTGTTTTCTAGAATTAGATTAGTTATTTCATTTTTATGTTCTATTGGAACGTTTATGTTGGATTCGAAATCGAAATCTGTAAATTTTGTACTCTCTTTTGTGTTTTTTGTAACGGTTGATATTTCGAATAGTTTTGAGCTTGCACTTACATCCTTGTTTTGAGTAATTGATGAAATTTCTGATGATGAAATACAACTTAGCTTTCCAATAACACTGCCTCTCTTTAATGAAAATGACTTATTTGTATTATTTACTAGAAGAGTAGGTATTTTTCTTATTTTATTTAATTTTCCAATGGAATTTGCAACCATAAGTCCTGGTTCGTCAAAGATATAGCCTTGATCTATTGCTGAAATTTGATACGTTTTTGATGTGTCGAAGGATGGATTAGACCTAGCTTTAGCCCATACGATTTTTGATGTTTGAGGTTCGATTTTGACTTTAGAATTAAGTCTTAAAACAGATGAGATGTGGATATCTTCTTCCAAAGGTGCATAAGTGCTGTTTCCTATACGTAAGCAAGCCAAGTCGAAATAAAGTCTAACTTGATTGTCAATCATCCAATCCCTACCTAAGATAAGGTTACGATTCATGTCCTTAACTATGAAAAAGGTATGCTTAAGTTTTTTCCCCTTAATTTCAAATTCTACGTTTGCGCATCCCCTAACTGTTAAATTCCCTCCATTAACTGATTGCAAATTTACTGTCTTTTTATGAGTTTTGGAGCCTGCTTTAAAGATTCAAATACCCGATTATGCATAAGACTTACTTCTGCGCCACTGTCAATAAGTGCTCTAAATTTATTCTTGCCGAAATGTAAAAGGCATGTACTGGGATTTCCTGCCAAAGAGATTTTAAAGGTGGGTATTTGTTTATCATTTAGATCCTTTTTGGCGGCCCTATCACAAAAAGGATGACCTAGTTTTCCGAATTATTTTTGAACAGACGGCCTATCTTGCAAAAACGTTGAATGTGGCCCTTTTTGCCGCACTTGTAACACACATAATTATCATAATTTCTTTGTTCAGTGCTTACTGCATGGACATACCTTCTTTGTGAATCAATTGGGTGAGGATTTCTTCGAAATCTTTGAGCATGCTCCCCTTGAGAATGGGGTATACCATGAGGGTTTCTTCTACCTCGAGGGCGAATATGGTCAATTTCCATTGGGGTCCCCCTTTGATCAAAAGAAGACGGCAAAGAGTTGTGTGATGTGTGTGAACTACCTGTTCTTAAATTGAACCTACGTCTCAAATTTTGCTCCTGCAGAGCAGTATTTACAGCTATTTGAAAGGATGTAGGGTTATCTCGCATTAATTTTATTTTAAGTGAGTCTTCCCTAAGCCCATCTATGAAAAAGCCCACCAATTGACGCTCTATAGTCTGCGCATCTGTACCTGCAGGGAAGCTATCCCTTCCTAATGATAATAATCTTTCCGCATAGATTTGGACGTTTTCGCCATGATTTTGTTTAACTGACCTTAATAAAGTGAATGCATGCATCTGGTCTGTGACCTCTGCAAATCTAGCGGTAAGTTCTTGCTTTAGCCTATTCCAGTTTTCGTTAGGGTGCTCACTCAGAAATCTTTGAATGAAATCTGAGACAGCGTCACGGCTTGAGCGAAACGATAAAGATTTTATGCCTTCATCATTAAGACGTTCTAAAATTGCCTGTTTTTCTATGGACTTGATCCAATTTTGAAAATGTTTGGAATCCCCTGCAAAAGTAGGAACAATTAGTGCAGAATTTAGCGTGCCTAATGCTCCTGAAAGTTGATTAGTAAGCCCACTTATTTGGTTTGACAATATTTGAAAAACATTATTTACTTCATCCATATTGGCCATTCTTAATAGTAAGCAAAAATAGGAATTCAAAAATGCACTCACCAAGCTGGATTCTGCTAGTTCTTGAAGCCTCTCTTCCAATCTATCAGGATGATAGATCACTGGTCACTGCACCAAAACGAGTATGTAACAGAGTTCCAAAGTAAACAACAAAACACCCAGGTTCAATGTAACAGCAACAAAGTCTTTTATTTCAGTAAAAGAGAACACAACAGTATTATAAATTTAGTGAATAAGTTAAGCAGACGAGTGTCTGGAGTGTATTTACGAAGCCAAACAGTTAAGACGAATGTGAGTTGTACACTGACTTGGTTAAAAATCATCTGCTTTATATACCGACAACTGAAGGAAGTTCTCTAGGAAAACTATCCCGCAATTGACAGGTGTATAACGCTTTAAGCAATAAAGTTCAAAATAAGCGCGACCTGATTAAATAAGACTGGGAAGTACTTAATCTAAATTAAGTTAAAACTGGAGAATATAGAAATACGGCTAACCCTTAATAATCAATATTATTACAATCAATATTGTTACAGAAGTCACTAGTCACCGTTTGTTAAGAAAGCCATCGTTTTATAAAGATATTATTGGTTGCTAATAAACCAAGAAATTAAAAGATGTTTTTCTTTTATAACTCTATTTAGATGGAAGTGAGTAAAATTATCCCCATGGCGTCACTAATGACCCCTTGACCGGGGCCAGAATTATCCCTTTAGAGGTCAACTAGATACCGCTACATGCAAAATTTCTAAGCTCTAGGTTTTGTGGTTCTAGGTTTTGTGGTTCTGGATGAGAAGACTTTTCCAGTATAAATTCTATGTAAAATTCAGTGACTCCTGGGACGGGGTCAATTTGACCACGGGGGTCATGAATTGAATTTATTTCTTCATTTTCCGCAATAATTTTCTACCCAGAAAGTTGGAACTTTAATTTATCATCTGCAACCCAATTCAGTTTGAACCAGTCTAAACTTTTGCCGTCTAATAGGTTAATGGATTTGATAAGCATCACAGATGGACTCAGTGTCGAGGGGAATGCGAATATTGTTGGTTTTTTGTTTTCTTCTTTTTCTTGTAATGGGAACAGTCGGGGAGGGGAAATTCAAGTTTTAAAATAAATTGTATATCAATTGGTCATTTATCAAATGTATTTTCCTTTGCGATGAAAAAGTCATCAACAATCATGAGTTTAAGCACTCTCCGAATGAACTCTTTAAGAAGTTATAACTAGAAACTACAACAGGGTCCTACCAATCCCTTGACCTTCTGGCAAACAATTCAAATAATTCAAAAATGTCCAAAGAAATGAAATTTTATCAAAAAGGTCCGAATATTTGCATCTTTTGCATTTTACGTTGATTCTTACCCATCATTAGGTTCTAGAAAAAGCTTGTATAAGAAATCAGAAACGCACATACATTCTTACAAAGATTTTTGTGACAGTTAAGTAGCATGTTCATTGCAACGAAGATTAGGCTTAATGCACTAGCTAGTGAATAAAAATAAAATAGGGTGTGAGGTTGATTTGGTTTTTTAAGATTTTCTACTATGTTTCTTTGTGAAAAATAGGTCGCTCCCTTGCAAAGCCAAAATATGTCCCAAGGGTTAACACATGAACAACATTTTAGAAGGTTCTACATACCAAATATCAATGTTCCAGGCTTTCTCATTTCAGAGTTTTTTCCCGTCTTTGTTTCTATATCAAGATAGGGTGCGGCTGGGCGGAGTATATAAACCAAATAGTCATAGTAAATAACATAAACCAAAGGGCATCGCGTGAACAATTTCTGTACAGATTCACTTGGAGATTCTAGATACCAATCGGCTTTCTGGTTCTATGCTAAAATAGGATGAGCCCGGGCGGAGCCCAAATATGACCCAAGGGGCACTATATGAACAAACATGATAGAGGTGCCGTATGAGTTGCTGCATACTAAAAATAAATTCTCTAGGCTTACTTATACCTTCGTTGTTTCAATGTAAAAAAGTGAGTGCCAAAGCGGAGTCCATTTATGACCAAAGGAGAATTATTTGAACAATTTTGGTAGTTATCCCCTAAAAGGTGCTGCATACAAAATACCTCTCGGTCTTCTTGTTTTACAGAAGACTAGTCTTCCCCTTGGAAATAGAAGGATAAATTGATCCGATGTCAGAATCACTGTTTGGGAGTAATGAAGACTAAATCACCTATTCATTTTTTAGAGAATGTCTTTATATTTTCCCCGTTTCTTTTAAAGACCAATAAGTTTCTACAAATACCAGCCATTTACTTTGTTTTTAACTACCACCAAATTATGTATGGTTATTCACTTCTGTATACATTTTCATCGGGTTAGCTTGTGAAATGGGATACATCACGTCCATAAGAAATTGGGGCAAATTAATGTAATATAAAGATCAAGATGATTCACTACGGTCTTCTAAAGATGTCTTTTTTTCTTGTTGGATAATATTAATAAGTTTCCCCTTTGGTAGGCCATTTACATTGATGTCAACCATTATCAAGTTCTACATAATCATTTATTTCCGTATCATTTCCCAGAGAGTAATCCTGTAAAAGATATCTAACTTACCCCTGGGAAATAGGAGGATAAATTGATCAGAAGCCTTAATGAAAGGGATAAAAGTTATAAAGTCTATATCACTTCCAAAGTGTTGAAAAGTTCTCATTATATTTTTCCTCTGTTAATTTTGATCCCTAACCTTGCAGTCATGTATTTTTACAACACTGTGGAAATATCTTAAGACAAAATGTTTGAGAAAATGAGAATTTGCTTGTAATAAGCGGGTTCGCCTTTTCTCACTATGTTTACTTCCCCATGTGGCTCTCACATTTCCATTCAATATCTCTTTGTATTGTCTCTGCATCTTCCTTGAATTTCAACGAGGCTATACTATATACGCCTAGTAATAGTCGAAAACTCTAAAAAATTCTACAAAATGTATTATTTATATTATCGTATTTCAGCAGAGGTATAAACTTCCCTTTGGAAATTGGATTATAAGATCCATTGCCAGAATAAAATAATAAAGACGTTTTGCACAACGTTGCTTAAAAATAGCGTTACGCAGAGCGTGTGAAAATTGAACTGAACGGGTTGTTTCTGGTGAAGAGAATTTATCAAATGGTTAAAAAGCGGATTCAGCAAAATCTTTCAATATATGGAGAACAAAAATACAACTTTAAGTTATGTGCCTTCAGTGGAGGTGACCTTCTGCCTTAATGTATGACAAGAGGGCCAGTGACCCTGGCGCTCACCTGAGATAAGGCTCTTTTTTATTTCAAGGCCTAATACCCACTGGGTCGGGAGAAGACCATAAAAATTTTACTTAAATTAACTTATGTTGCCATGTCAACCAATGCTTTCAACAGATTTCAAATCTTTTAGTACTCATTAAAAGGGGGCAAACTAACGTAGATTTCTGCCCAACTTGGTTTAAAATTGGTCAATTAGTTTTGAAGGGTTACCTTCTTTATTTCTATTTAAGCCCAATCACCCTGTGGCTCTGAAATTCTATCAATTTTGAAAGAGGTTAATGTACTGATGCTTCATGCAAAATTCAAGATTCTTCGATTTCTGGCCAGGAGAAGTTTTTTTTTTTAACTTTTATTTCAATTTCACTATTGTTTTCATAGAAACCAGACTTTTCAACTGATTTAAATTCTTTGTTTGAAATCGTCACAGTGATTTTGGAGGAGGTGTCGTTTTAAATAACCTTCTTAATTTTTATATGAGCCTCATCCCCCCATTGGGGCTCCGCCCCTTCTTGTACGAGGGTGATGATTTAACAAATTCTGAAGGAGGTCAATGCACTGATGCTTCATGCAAAGTATGAAGACTATATGCCCTCAGGACTAGGTGGAGATAATTTATTTTTTTAAATTTCAGTTTTGTTTCCATGGCAACAAGAGATTTTATTAGATTTACATTCTTTTAGCAATTTTTGAAGGGCAACCCCGTAGGAACATTTCTGCCGTATTTGGTTGAAAGATGTCATTTTAAAAATCCTTCTTCATTTCTTTATAAGCCCCGTCCCCTAGGGTTAATGCCCCCTGGGACTCGAGGGTGATAATTTTAGCAATTCTGAAAGAGGTCAATGTAATGAGCTTCATGCCAAATATCAAGGCTCTATGCCTTTCGGGTCGGGAGGAGATAATTTTTCAAAGATTTTATTAAAATGTCAGTATTGTTGCCATGGCAACCAGAGTTTTCGAAGGATTTCAATTCTTTTAATAATTTTTAAAGGCTCACCCAAGGAACATTCCTGCAAAATTTGATTGAAATCCGCCCAACGGTTTGGGAAGAGATGTCGTTTTAAAATTGTTGATACATGCCGGACGCCGGACAGAGGACGATCAAAATACCTTACCTTTGAATTATTTTCTGAAAGTGCATGGTTGAAATACTCATAATAATAGAGTCATTAATAAGAATTATTGTCGAAAGTCAGGTTGCAATCGTTACATAAGTAGTATCTGGTTCACCTTATGGATTGTCTCTTTATAAACAATAATTATGATATTGCTATCTGTAAGTGTTGCCCTGTTACTCACTCTGCATTAGATTTTATCTTGGTCTAATTTCAGTATCTCAAGTTTTATGAGCTTCTGTCTGAAAACACTTGTACACTCAAATGTAACCAAATTAGCATAACTTAGATGTAGATATTTTGAAGAACATCATTTAACAGAAGAACTATACTTGTACACACAAATTTAACCAAATTAGCATAACTTAGATGTAGATATTTTGAAGAACATCATTTAACAGAAGAACTACTCACTTTTGACAGTTTAAGAGTTGTTGGTTCTCATGACAAAATCTTGTAGTCTGAAAAAGAAAAAAATAATCTTTGGTTATAAATAAGCTAAATAGACAAAAGGACCATAATGGTCCTTAATTGCTCACCTGACCTCTCATGATCCCTTTTGACTTTCAAGTCCATTCTCTTTTGTATCTTATTAGGGAGAATGTTCTAGATCCCAAGGCTTTACTGATTCCGAGAAGATTTTTTTGTTTCTTTTTTAAGAATTCCAAACCAAAAATTGACCTAGATATCACGAAAGAATTGTCAAAGATTGTCCTAATGACCTACCCTTTAACCCAGCATCAAGTAAGCCAATAATTGAAGGTGATAGTTGCTTCTTGAATATGTCAAAGGACCAGAATTTGTACATATGCATGTAGTTTTTTGGAAATGTAATACAAATAAAGCTCTTCTTGTCCATTAAAGTTGTTTCACTGCACTGAAATTAGTTTCATACAATTCTAGTTACCATCAATACAAACAAAATTTTGTCAGAAACTGTCAATAATGACAAGAAACAAAATATGTTTGTGAAACACTGAAAATGACAGTTGATATAAGATGTATTACCTGATAACTGACCTTGAGCCCATGTGACCTTAACCTTGACATCAGCAGCAATATGACTATTACTTATATGAGATTCAATGCAGTGTGAGAATTGCTGCTTGAATACTTTTGTAATATAATGTCAAGTTTACAAGTTAACCTTTTACTGTTTTTTTTAATTTTTTTAGACTTTCAGGGGTAGCAGACAACATTATATAGTAAGTATATTTCTAAATAATAGAAAATATTGTGGGAAAAGAAGAGATTGCATCTTACAAGCAATTTTTTTGCCAACAATGTTTCTAAACTATATCACAGGAATTTAACAATCATGAATTGTACAGAAAAGGGTTAAGGTTTTGGACAGACAGACCAGGCACCAATACTAACATGCCAATCCTTAACCTTATCGTGCTGAAGAAAAAAATATTCAGAATAGCAGTAAAATCAAAGGGCTTAAAGCATTGGAAGCAAATGTTGTGGATCAAAATTCCTTTTGAAAATTAATCTCATGAACACATCTGGTTTGAAAGTGACAAGCAGGTGGTGTAGATCAAGATTAGACTTCACATATGTGCAGGCTGCTCCTTATCTATACCTCCTTCAAAAACTTTATTGATTGCAGAAATATTCTGGGTTCAGCATGGCAAGGGTTAACAACAGGGCTTCAGAAGTCCTACAGATAAAGGGAATATTTTGGATTTTAGAATAATTTCATTTTAGTCTCATCAACAAGATTAAAGTGCTCTGATTGGCTGAAATTTTCTTATCAATTTTGAGTATGCAACTATTTTATATGCTTGCGATTAAAGTAGTTCAATAAAATTTTACACAAAACTAGTTTTGAAATAATTTATTTGTTTTGCTTGATGGCCTTAAACTATTAGAAATGGAGAGCACAGTTTTTGTTTGAACTTAGTTATGAACCTAGAAACTTAATCACACTGATATATGAATCTGATCTGAAAGTGGTAAACAGGTGGTGTAGACGAAGATCAAACGGCACATACATGTCTATGCCTTCTGTCAAATTAGTAATATTCCAGGATCAGCATGACAAGAGTTGATCTTAAACAAGACCACAAAATTTTAGAGTGGTTTGAATTGAAAGGAGTTGCAGACGGTTCAAGTTTATCAAATTTCATTTTTTAAACTTTCTGGGTAGGAAAATTGTTGAAAATGAAGGAACTTTCCACAATATTTTCATATGCCTTTATTCTTGTTGAGGAGGGGTGTAAATAAGCATCATTGTGTGGAAATGGGTTAAGATTAGGAAAACCCACTCTTATCTAGATCTCTATATCATGTTAACCCAATCCCATACAATGATGTTTTTTGACATTGCTCAAGAAAAATATATTGGGAAAACATTGTGCATAATGAAGGAATTGCTTGTGACAAGCAATTTTTTCATTTTCTACAATGTTTCCAGCCAAGAAAATTGAAAACATCTTACCCGTAATTCCATAACTATCAATTGTCTGCAACTCCTGTCAATTTGGATCAGTCCAAAATTTTACTGTCTGGTAATGGGTTAGGTGTACTGTAAGCATTTCTTCTGTGCAATATATTTGATGGAGTATCAGAACATCAGATAATTTGTTAAAGTGTCTTAAAAGAATTTAATTACCCCGTTATTTTCAGCTGGATGTTAATATGAAATTAATGCAATTTAACTGGCAGGAATTAATTTGTACAGTAAAACTTCAACTCATTCATTGTTTATCTATATTCAAACTTCCCAACAATGTTCCTGTGTAATCTATATAATATTGGAACAATTTTAATGGATTTATTAAATTATACTTTCAGACATTATCCCCCTTTACCCATTCCAACAAAACAGAATTTAAGACTGGCCCAAATTAAAGGGTGTTGCTGACTACAATTTAAAGTTCATGAAATTTTAGATTTTTTCTACTCTCTTAGTAGAGAACATTTTGTAAAATGAAAAAATTGCTTGTTACAAGCAATTTTTTTTATTTTACACATTGTTTTCACAATTGTTTTTCTGGAGGGGTGTCAAAAAGCGCCACTGTGTGGAAATGGCTTTATCCATAGGATGTAAAACATTGTTAGAAAAAGAGAAATTACTTAACCCATTCCCACACAACCCCTTCTTTTTAGGCCCCTCAAATAAAAAGCTTTGGAAAACATTTTGGATAATGGAGGAATTACTTGTGTCAAGCAATTTCATCAATACTGACATTGTTTTCTTTCCAAAGACATGAAAAAAAATTATAATTCAATCAACATGAAATCTGCAGCTTATCTCAATTTAGATCAGTCTGAAATTTTGTTGCGGGGGAATGGTTTAAGCAATTTCTCCTTTTCCCACAAAATTTCCAATGTTCATATTACTTTATAACGTCAAAAGACATCATTGAGAGGGAATGGGTTAAAACTTCATATTCTTGTAATGACAGTTTTTGTTGTCTGTATAATTGATAGGCTTATACTAAATTGTGCAGCAAATCTAGGACAAGAATGAAAGAAGCTTGTCACGTAACAGACAAATAAACTGTGATTTAACTGAAGTTCTGTACAGAGAAGAAAGCAAATCAATCAGTAGACTTTCTCAATAATGATCTCTGTCAAAGATCTCTGTTGATTTGCACTTTTATCAAGGGCAAATCATAATTAGCATGCTACCTGACAACAGAATTTGGAACTTATAGAAAATGAAATTTTCAACCTATTAACGGATAACAAAATTTTAGACTGTTTCAAATTGGTATTTAGAAAATAGATATAAGTTATGTAGAATGATTTTTCCAACTTTTCCAACTGTATTGGAAACAGACCAGGTTGGATACCTTTACTAAATGGTCCCATTCTGCATTACCAGGACCATGAGGATTTTAAATTGTTCACTCAAGTTCAAACTTATACCTATTACTTACAAGGCCCATTTCTTAAGATTTCACTACACTAGGGAAGTAGAACTAGCAATCCCACATTATATATGGCTAATTTCCACAAGTGAGTTAAAAAAGGCACCTTTAACCGATTCCCACACAGTGACACTTTTGGACGCTGCCCAAGAAAAACACTTTGGAAAACATTGTGTAAAATGAAGAAATTGCTTGTAACAAGCAATTTCTTCATTTTACACAATGTTTATATCAAGAAAGTTGAAAAATTTGAAATTTCATTAATTTTAAATTATCGTTTGCAACTCCATTCAATTTGGACCGGTCTAAAATTTTGCAATCTGGTAATAGGTTAAGCAAATGAAAAGCTTTCGGGCTGAAAGCTGGCAGGAAAATTATATGGAATTGCCATGCCAGACTTATCCACTGTGGGCTTTTCTACTTATTGACAATTATATTTGTGAAGGTCATGTGAAGGTTACCTAGTCTAGGGAGTATAATCTCAAGATAACTCATAATGGGTCAACTCCACTCTGGAATTACTTCCGGGTGGTTGTACCCTAAAGTAGTCCAATAAGAAAATTTGATCTACTCCTTTTGTCATGCCGTTTTAATGTTTAATCAACAGCAATTTGCTTGATGTTAGGTTCTGCAGAGTGAGAGATCACTGCTGAATGTGATTCAAAGCATTTATCTGGGAACTATTTCCTTGTAGAAACTGACATTTGAAGGTGGTACCCTACTAGACTTTTACTTCCGAGCCTAAAGAATTTCATGGGTTGATGTGCAGACTGAAGATTCGCGAAAAAAATTATCCCAAATGATACCATTTTCCTGGCCTGTAATTCAAGACAAAGACTGCTCTTTAAGACAGACTAAGATTTAAGGCCCAACGAATTTTTTGGGAAGAGCTACAGATTGTGAAAATGGGCCCTTTTTGCTCCTTATTTAATGAGGTAAAAACGGACAGGAGTGTAACCATTATACATAGGTAAAGTTTAATAGCCTTCAAACTGTAGGAAAGAAAATATTGTATTTAATGAGGATTTGTTTGTTTTGTTTGTTTGAATGGGGTTTTACGCCGCTTTCAACAATCTTTCAGTTATATCGCGGCGGCTGGAGCACCTAATAATGGAATCCTGGTATTTCTCACACCAGTACTACCATTACATCCTTTCCTAGCCTCCAGCTGCTATCCCACATAGGTCTACGATTATCGACCCATTGGTGAGAGACAAATAGTCGGAAAGGATGAGTGCCGCCTTCGGGGATCGAACCCGGGACCTCTAGATTTACAGTCCGACGCGCTACCAACTGCGCTAATGAGGACAGTGCTGGTATCCAGCATTTTCTTCATTAACAACATTTTCTCATAATTGCTCTCTTTGCTTTTCGGGACAAGTCCACTAGCAGAAAACCATATCTTTATGGTATTGGTACAAGTGGAGAAAGTCTGCATTTCCATACCACTGCAGGAGGTAATAATTCCAATCTAAAAGGTGAATAGGCTTACTTTGTAAACTAACCTTTGCCATGCTAAATAAAATCCTCTATAGATCTGCATTAAAATCAAAGGGCTGATAGTATTGGTTACAAATACTGTCGTCTCATAATTCTTTTGGAAATTTATCTTATGAACAACTCTGGCTTTAAAGGGACAATCAGGGGGTGTAGACTAAGATCAGACTGCACTTATGTGCAGGCTGATCTTTGTCTATACCTCCTGTCAAAACAGGAATATTCTATGTTCAGCATGAAAAGGGTTATGACCCTAGATTTCTGACTAACTCTTCTAGATATCAGGCCCAGTTTCCAATACCAGAATGGGCGACATTAAAGGCTTCAGTATGTAACATTTCTCAATATTTAGTTACAGCTAATACAAGTCTGATTGGGATTGTTCTCCCTAATTCAATAAATGCACAAAAGACATATTCATTCTCAGATAGGATTGGTATTCTATAACCTTTGCCAATAGTTGACATTTTATTTGTTGGATATTAAAAATGTCTCAAAACATGGACTCCCCCCCCCCCCCCTATTATTGTCCCATGACCTTCAGTCGTGACCTTGAGAGTATTCAACAAACTTTAACACATAGCCTTGGTACTCTTTAACCCATTACCACACAACATAATTTAAGACTGGTCCAAATTGAAAGGAGTTACAGATGACAATTTTAAGTATATGAAATTCTAGATTTTTCAACTTTCTGGGTAGAAAACATTGTGTTAAATGAAGAAATTGCTTGTTACAAGCAATTTCTTCTTTTTACATTTTTTTTCCCAATTGTTTTTCATGAGGGGCATCTAAAAGGGTCACTGAACACAATTCATTCTTTGGACAAGAATTGGATACACACAGACACACATGTACTCACTTACAGACATAGCATGTTGCCATTACATGGCTAGAGCATAAACAAGAGCACCGCCCACAGGTGCCAAAGCTCGGCTGCAGGTGCTGGATAATGCAAAAAATTAAATCTAAATAGGGGCATAACTCTTACAAAAATGCTTTGGAGTTATTCCCTTTGACATGGTAGATAACAATAATGTTATCCTATGTTTTTAATATAAATGCTCTAGAACCTATATTTAAGAAGAATTATTTCAATGCGATTTATACAATTTTTCGACCCCAGGAGCAGAGACATTTTTAATCCTAAGAGTATATTTTCCTGTCACATAGTACAAAATTATTTAGTCATGCTACATACCAAATATGTATGCCCATCACCTTATATTTCAGAAGGAGAAGACATTTGATGTTGCTCTAATTGGGTGGTTTCCAAAATTTTGACCTCTGGGGCACTGCCATGTTTTATTTAGGGCTAAGATTTTAGCTAACATGGTAGAGAACCATCTGGATATGCTATATACAAAATATGAATGCCTTAGACTTTGTAGATTGGGAGGAAAAGACTATTGAACATGGTCTAATTGAGCATTTTTACAAATTTTGGACACCCAGGGAAGGGGTGTTTATTAACCTACAGGCATAATTTAATCAAAACTGATAGATAACAGCCAGGCTTTGCTACACTCAAAATATAAATTCCCTCTGCCTTAAAATGAAGATATTTTTTCAGCATACTCAAATTTTGCGTTTTTCCCAATTTTGGACCCCTAGTGCAGGGCAGTTTTTGACCAAAGGAAGACAACTTTTGGTGATATAATACAAAACCATCTAGTTATGCTACATACCAAAATGAATATCGTAGACCTTATAGTTTACGAGGAGAAGTCTTTTGAAATTGCTCTAATTAAGCATTTTTCCAAACATAAGACCTCAGGGGCGGGGCCATTTTTGACCCCAGAGATTAAATATTTAAAAACTTGGTAGAGAACCATATGATTAAGTTCTACCTAAAATAGAAATGCCTTTGGCCTTGAAGTCTGTGAAAAATAAGACAACAAAGATTTTCATAAATTTCCCATTTTCATATGCTGTGGTTACAAGAGTTTTTCACAGAATAAAACTCTTTTAATACCTTTTGAAGAACTTCACCCATGGAACATTCCTGAAAAGTTTCAGCTTGATTGGCCTACTGGTTTAGGAGGAGAATATTTTTAAAGATATTTAAAGCTTTACTTATGATTCCCATTTTCAAATGCCACAGCAACCAGAGTTTTTGACGGAACTAATTCTTTTAATAACTTTTGTAGAATTTCACCCAAGGAACATCCCTTCAAAGTTTCAGCTTGATTGGCCTACTGGTTTAGGAGGAGAAGATTTTTAATTTTTTTTAACGATTTACTTAAGATTCCCATTTTCAAATGCCAAGGCAACAAGAGTTTTTGACGGAATTAAATTCTTATAACAATTTTTGTAGAACTTCATCCAAGGAACATCCCTGCAAAGTTTCAGCTTGTGGTTTAGGTGGAGAAGATTTTTAAACAAATTGTTGACAGACGGACAGACGAAGATTTTACACAAACAATCTGACATATTTTCAGGTTGTTTGAGTAAATAATGTGGTCTCAAAAACTTGACCTAGTGACCTAGATCTTGACCAAATTTCCTGAATTTTAAATAAGTCAAATAATTTACCAAGACATACATCCTGAAAAATTTTACATATTGATTGGTCAAACAATAGCACCACCTACCAGTGCCTATGCTCGGCTATTGGGTGCTGGATAGTTGATAAAAGCACAAAAGGCATCTAGAGATATCCCCCTTGATAGTATAGGTTGCTCTTTTGATAATGAGCAATTGTGCCAAATTTCAAGTGAATGCCTTTAGTAGAACCAGAGATATCACAAAATGTCAAAATTTACGCACAACAACACCAACACCAAAGCTATAGCAATACCTTTTCTCCAAAAACAGCCGACTTAAAAATGAGGCCTTTAGAGTATCTACAAAAGTTTCTTAGAATACATATGAACTAGTTTTTGATCCCAAAAATTTTCAGGTACATTACACCCAAATTGGCTTCTTAACCCTTTCCTGTTCAAACCCGGGATTTTACATTGCTATGATTTCATACCTGAGAAAATATTGTGGAACAAGGTGCCAAATTGTCACAAGATACCCCCGTCACACTGCTTAATATTAACTGGGGGTTTGAGTAGAACTGAGGTTATTTTGAATGAATATATTTTGTCAACAAAGTATGAAAAACAACAAAGGACAATAACTCAAAATATACGCTAGGTAGAGTTATGGTTCTTGTACACTGCACTCCCACTTGGTGAGCTCTATCCATCCATGAAGTTTCATGATTCTAACAATTATACTTTTAGAGATATATTCCAGACAAGATTCAAGTATGAAAAACAACAAAGGGCAATAACTCAAAAAATAGGCTAGTAAGAATTATTGTTCTTGTACACTGCACTCCCACTTGATGAGCTGTATCCATCCATGAAATTTCATGATTCTAGCTATTACACTTTTAGAGATATACTCCGGACGAGATTTAAGTATGAAAAACAACAAAGGGTAATAACTCAAAAAATAGGCCAGGTAGAGTTATGGTTCTTGTGCACTGCACTCCCCCTTGGTGAGATCTATACACCCATGAAGTTTCATGATCCTAGCTATAATACTTTTAGAGATATACACCGGACAAGATTCAAGTATGAAAAACAACAAAGGGCAATAACTCAAAAAATAGGCCAGGTAGAGTTATGGTTATTGAGCACTGCCTCTGTATTGATGAGAAGAATATAACTGCCAAGTTTAAAGTCAATCGGTCTTACGGTGACAGAGTTATGCTCCGGACAAAGAATTGGACACCGTCCGGACAACCGGACGCCCAGACGCCATGGGTGATCCCATAATACGCCCAGTCTTTGACGGGCGTATAAAAAGGAGAAATTGCTTGTTACAAGCAATTTCTCCTTTTCCCACAATCTTTTTTATCACATAGGAAGGTTTCTATTCAAATTGCATCCAATTTTCATTGTCGTCTGCAACCTCTTTCAATTTAGACCAGTCTAAAACTATGAAAAACAGGAGAGGGTTAAGTGTGCACAAGAATTGACCTTATTTTTAAAAAGCCCAGGAGGCCCTATTTCAATCTTGGCCAGAATTTCATCAAGACAAACATTCTTTCAGGATGATTGACCTCATATTGCGGCTTCTAGAGTGTCTAAAAGGTTATCTGAGAATTAACATGTTTTCAATTCCAAGTGGACCAATTTAACTATTCTAAACATGTCCTAAAAAATTTGATGAAAAACAGATTAAGAAAATATTGATGAAAATGAAGAAATTGTTTTCCACAAACAGTTTATTCATTACCCTCAATGTTCTCTACCCAAAAAGGTCCGAATTGAACAGAGTTGCAGACAACAACTTCAAGTCTTAAAAAATTCAGATTTTTTCAATTTTCTGGATAGAAAATATTTTATAAAACAAAGAAATTGCTTGTTATGAGCAATTTCTTTTCTTTTACACAATGTTTTTCTTGAGGCACGTCCTAGAGATTGCTGTACGGGAATGGGATTAACTTATTTGCAACAAAGGTAAAGCCTTATCTGTTTATCCAAGTAGGATAAAAACTGGTATTTATCAGTTACAAATAAACTCAACAAATGAGGCATGCATTATCTCCCTTGAGTATAGAAAAACTAATCTCTGCTGCCTGCCGTATATCTCTATTATAATAACCCACTATCAACAACAACACACCGTCAAACAAGAAAATTGGCATAATATGAACAACAATTTCTAAGCGAGTGTAAACCTAGTAAAATAAACATTTTAACTGGGTTTTGACAAGTTTGATATTCCAGTAGCAGCTGCGGGTCCCTTTACTAGATGTAGATCATTCACTTGATGGAATCTGCTTGATGTGAAATCAGCATTTCTTACACATACCTCCATCTGAAAATGTACCACCTCTAACCCATTACCAGACAAAAAAAAACTTTAAACAGATCCCAAATTGAAAGATTTTGCAGATGCGTAGGGTACAAAAAGATTTCTAGAAAAGAGAAAATTGCTTGCTGCAAATTATTTCTCTTTTTCTCAGAATGTTTTCCTTCTGTGTGTGAAGAAGTTGGTTTGTGTGGTAAATCTATTTTTCAAAAGACTGAAATATAACAAATATTGGAAAAGATGGAACTATTGTTACAAGCATTGTTTTTTTTCCTCACAATGTCTTCTATCTTACAGAATATTTACATTCAATTTAACCCTTTCCAACACAACAAAATTTTAGACAGTTACAGATGACAATTCTAAGTTGATGGAACTTTAAACTCTTATTCTTTTGAGCAAGGCAATATTGTGGAAAAATAAGACATTGCTTGTTACAAGAAATTTCATCATTTATCAACAATGTTTTCCAAAGCCTTTTTTCAAGGGCATAAAAAGTACTGAAATGGGATTATATTCGTTAAATTCCAACCTTGATTTATTTTTAATGATTGATAAAGAGTTTACCCAATGCTACATAACAAATTTTTAGACCGGTCAAAATTCACATAAGTTGCACACATCATTTAAAATTGAATTTAACCCAGTATCGGATGGCAAAATTTTGGACTAATCCAAATTGGAAGGAGTTTGAGACAACAATTTAAAGTTTAAGGAATTTTAGATTTCTTAACTTTCTGGGTAGAAAACATTGTGTAAAATGAAGAAATTGCTTGTTGCAAGCAATTTCTTCATTTTACACAATGTTTTCCCCATCATATATCTTGGAGGCGTCAAAATGCGTCACTTTGTGGGAATGGTATAAACTGAAACAAAAGTTCCATATATGGTAAAAAGTATTGTGCATAGAGGAGAAATGTCTCAAGTAATTTTTCTCTTCTCCACTCTGTTTACCTAAAAATACATTCTTTTGGAGCAAATTAAAATAGATTAAATGAGAGTGAATATGAGCAAGCAGACTGATCTTTGTCTATACCTCCTGCTAAAGCAGAAATATTATTGGTTCAGCATGACAAGGGTAAATTAGATTCTGTATTTGGATTTTGTGAATGATTAAAATGTCTTGTTTAGCATATAAGTAACACAATTATTACTGGTACCAGTCTTGTGTGACTCGGTTCCACTTTTTATTGCTATGTTCTCTTGCAACATGGAATACAGACTTAATAACTGACATGTGAAAGTTGAAACGAAGCAGCTTTGGAATGTATGAACATGTTAAACTTAATTATGAATGGAAAATCTGTCTTTTTTGTTCTCTCTTTGCATTAGCAGACTTCCAGGAAAAAGATATATCATTTAAACAAAGACTGGAATGAAAACTATATAGACTCCGAGAAGATTAGTTTTATGGAGTGTGAATAATTGC
Organism: Fragum fragum; assembly: GCA_946902895.1. Lineage (NCBI taxonomy): Eukaryota > Metazoa > Mollusca > Bivalvia > Cardiida > Cardiidae > Fragum > Fragum fragum. Next base: position 73,128,859 of record OX336365.1, on the reverse strand, counting down.
TTTTACCCTTGTTTGTTTGATGCTGAATTGAAGTCAGATACTTTCTTATTATTTTGTATACTGTTTCTTTATGACCTTGATGCTTGATGATACCAATATTCAACTTGTCTAAATCTAGGAAATGACGAGCGAAAGGACAAATTGAAATTTAACCTATTCTCGCACAGTGATGTTTTTGGATGCCCCTCAAGAAAACAATTTGGAAAACATTGTGGAAAATAAAACTAGAGGTGCTTGAGCGCCTGTAGCGCTCCACAGGCATGAATGTTCTGATTCAAAATTTAAAATAAACTGAATATAATGAAAAAAAATCTAGATCATTGAAATCTTTGAAATAGTTCTAGAGAACCATTTCAAACTTTTCATTGTTTTTATCAAGGATCATTTCTGTGAAATTAAGTCGATATCCATCCACGGATTTCTGAGAAGATGATTTTCACGATATATGGAAATTAACCCCGCCCATTAGAGTCATCTTTTTCATCTGATCGAAATTCTTTGAAGGAATCTGATAGAGGGTCATCCAAGGATCCTTTTTTTTAAAATTTGGTTAAAATCTGCTTAGTACCTTCTGAGGAGAAGATTTTCAAATTAAAAGTTTACGTACGGATGCATGAGGGACAATAGCTCTCTGGCTCTCAACCAGGGGAGCTAAAATTTGCTTGTAACAAGCAATTTCTTCATTTTCGACAATGTTTTCTATCCAGAAAAATGAAAAAATCTAAAATTTTATCAACTGTCAATTGTAGTCTTCATCTTCTTTTAATTTGGACCAGTGTGAAATTTTGCCGTCAGGGAAAGGATTAAGCAAGAACACCAAATGGGGATGCCAACATTAGGATGCTCAAAAAAGAGGTAATTCATTAAAAATGCATTTAGAGTTATCCCTCTTGCTGGTAAAGATTGCTCTTTTGATAGTGAATGTATATACCAAGTTTCAAGTGAACGTGTTCGGTTATACCAAAATTATAACAAAATGTCAAAGTTTCCTGACAAGGAGGACGCTGACGAACACATCAGGGCTACAGCTATACAGATTTTCTCCAGAAATAACCTAGCTAAAAAAGAATACATTGTACTTGGAGACAGAAACCATATTGAGAAAGAGAAAAAGAGTGTCACTGACCCTAAGTAGCTTACCCAAGAATTTTTTTAAAATTGTTCTAAAATTACAGGAGCCTCAAGTAGCCCAGTATCAAGTGTGTGTCCTCAAAGTCATTAAGACAAACCTTACTTGACAAAGTTTCTCGTCATTTAAGCAAAAAGTGTAGTCTTAATTTAGAATGCAAAATAGGCATTTCAAAGTTTGATCTAGTAGCCTAGTTTTTACTGATCATGACCCAATTTGAGCATCTCCAACTTAGACATGACCTATTGACCTTAAGCTCTTGACTCCCAGATATGGAGACAAACTTTCCAATTAAAATTCTAAGACATTTGAGCTAAAAATATTGAATTTCTAAGATTTGATCCTGTGGGTTTGTTTTTCACAAGAAAAGGCCCTAAACTGAATTTATCCAGGATACCATGTGGCAAACCTTCTTGAAGATAAATCGTGCCAAATATATGCACACCAGGTATTTCATGATTTGACTTATGTGTTAACCACATTTTGACCAAATATCATATTTTCCCTAACAAAATATCTAGTGCGCCTAACCTTGATGCTGTGACCAAATAGAATAATCAAATTTGGATTTAACTAACATTATGAATAATGACGACATAAAGTGAATGACATGGCTCTTATTTAACACCAATGTCATTATAAATAGTGATAACATAAAGTGAATGACAAGACTCTTATTTAACATCAAGAAAAGTGTTAATGCCATTATAAATAATGATGACATAAAGTGAATGCCAAGACCCTCATTTAATACTAAAAAAGTGTTAATGCCATTATTATAATGATGACATAAAGTGAATGACAAGGCCCTTATTTAACACCAAGAAAAGTGTTAAACTGTCCAGGGATCTAACAGATTAGCACTATCAACTACAAGTTTTGCTGTTCATGGTAATAAAACTATTTGGCTTATCCACATACCTGCTGTCTATCATAATCTGATAAAAGCCCAACTCAAGGAGAAATCAAAACTTGTTATTTCCTTCACTCTTCCTAGCAAGTTGTAACATGTGATTGACACTCAAGACAAACATCTACCCTTTATACCAGTATTTTACAGATTGCTGGCCACGCCAAATGACACCACTGGCCATGCCGACTATGACAGGAAGTTCTACATAGTTCTTAAACAGCGTTATTAAGCAAACTTTATAGCCAGTAACATGCAACAAAAAGATAATATGGTTGATTGGTGACCTAATAATTACAGCTTGACATTTGGGTTGCGAAACCTTCAAATATACGTCCAACCTACGATGGCCAATGTTGGAGTTCAAAGTTAACTTCCAGTTTAAATGGATAATTTGATTGATTGCTCTATTTTTTTATTGACAGCTGTGATTGATCATTTACAAGCAATTTCTCCTTTTCCAGAAGTTTTGTCAACAAGAGGGCCATGACTGCCCTTTATTGCTCATTTGAGTGACTTTTATTTAATTCCAGAAGGCAGGGTTCACTAATAAATGAGGGTGAATCTAATGTTTTTGACAATGTCAGTGTGAAGTTACGAGACAAAAATAATCTTAACTAAACAAAATAATGTTTGTTACGTAGTTGCGTGGCTTCCTCACATGAAAGATTCTACTTCCCTAGAGTGGTGAAAAGTCTCTAGTTAATATGGAAATCACTGGATGCTAGAGAAGTTACTGGTTGCTAAGGAAGTTATTGTTTGCCAAGAAATCCATCAGTTTATAACAGCTAATGAAACAAGGAATGAAAAGATGTTTTTCTTTGTAATTCTTTTTAGTTGTGAATAAAATGACCCTTAAGGTGGCACAAGTGACCCCTTGGGAGGTCATGACTTAACCAACTTTTTTAGAGGTCTACTAGGCACTGCTACATGCAAAATGTCTAAGCTCTAGACTTTGTGGTTCTGGAGGAGACAATTCTTTTTAACTTTTAAATTCAAAGTAAAATTAAGTATCCGCTTGGGCGGGGCCAATCTTACCCACAGGGGTCATGCTTTGTGCATACTTGGTAAAGGTCTACTAGGTAATGCTTCATATACAATGTCAAAGCTCTAGATTTTTCTGTTCTGGTAAAGATTACTTTTCGAAGTTTTTCTAAATAAATTCTATGTAGAATGAAGTGACCACTGTGACTGGACAAAATATGAAAGCTCTTGTAGTTTCAGGCAAGAAATATGAAAGCTCTTGTAGTTTCAGACAAGAAAATTTGTGAAATTCACAAATTTTGAACCACTTTTGGGGCCCCACAGTCAAACTGTGCATTGGACCTAAGAAATATGAGCAAATTTCGTAAAGGGCTACCCAAGGAACACAAAATTATTTCAAAATTTGACCAGCCGTTTAGGAGATGTTGTTTGAAGCAGGGTGACAGACAACAGCACAACAGACAGACAACTGATATCCATTGATCCTCACACGAGCACTTCTATTGTCATCTGGTAATGGGTTAGGAGAGTAAGGATGGCAACAAAGGCATATGAAAAGTTTCAATGTCAGAGTGATGAATCTTTGTCTACAGGATGATATAATGGTCACAAAAAATTGTGCAAAGTTTCAAAGCAATAGCATTAGTAGAAACAGAGTTATTACAGATATTTGACAGTTGCACATAAGGTTTATTAAGTCCAAAAAGGATTAAAATTACACTAAATGTATGTCAGAGTAAGGAATCTTTGTTTAAAGGATAGTATGATCATGACAAAGGTATGTGCAAAGATTCAAAGCAATAGCTTTATTAGAGAGTTATTAAAGGTACAGGGCAGTTGCACGCAAGGTTTAACAAAGAGAACCATTAGAATGAAAATAAATGAATTGATCTTTGCCCAGAAGATGGAGTGATGGTCAAAACATCACGTGAAATTGAATGTCTTAGTAATGTCTGTGTCTTGAGGCTTATTTTTACAGTCAAAAAAACATGAGCAAAGTTTTAAAGCAATAACATTAGTAGAAAGAGAGTTATTAAAGATATACGACAGTTGCACATGAGACTTAAAGAATTTTAAGTCAAAAAGGATTACAACTCCATTATAATAAATGTAATTATAATGAATCTTATCTAAAATGAATGCTTGTTTATTTAAGAGTTTTGGTATGCTAATACAGTCTAAAAAATATTCAATAATGTGCTTGTAAATCTAAGGTTTGTTGTATGCTAGCTTGCTCAACATTAACCAAATTAAACGCTTGTATATTTAACCCATTCCATCACAAGAAAATTATAGACTGGTCCAAATTGAAAGGGCTGCAGACGACAATTTCAAGTTGATGGAATTTTAATATTTTTCGTCTTATGGGATAGAAAACATTGTGGATAATGAAGAAATTGCTTGTTACAAGCAATTTCTTCATTGTCAACAATGTTTTCCAAAGCTTTTTTCTTGTGGGGCGTAAAAAGGAGGGCTTGAGTTGGAATGGGTTAAGGGTTGTTGTAAGCCAACATGCTTAATGAGGGCTTTACACTATATGTTTTTTCATATCTGCTTTTTCATATCTGCTAAAACATACAGTGTAAACCAGTAGATAATGGGCGTTCTGCTAGCAGATCTGCTAAACATACGGAATAGGACATGTTCTATTTCCATCTGCTTTTTCAGACGGAATCGGCCTATCAACTCTCAGATCACCTGCTGATAAGCTGACAAAATAAATAATTACTGGTCAGCACTCTCATTTTGCCTCTTTAATACCAACATTTTGTGAAATAAAATTCCTACATATCATTTGTAATAACCCATTACCATTTAATGTATTGTTGGTTATCTTTTCCAATACTGCTTTGTTCTTCTTTCATGAAAATGAAGAGACAGCTTCACGAAAACCAGAAAGTGCTGTAAACATTGTAATTATAGCTAAAATAAAACATTTTTGCACATTACCAGACTGGAAAATTAAGATTGATATATAGTTAAGATTTTAAAGTTTATGAAAATTAGGGAAAAAAAGAGATTAAGAAGTATCACGAAAGGTAGAAAATGTTTGCTTTTTACAAGAAAATTTCTCCTTTCCCTCAATTATTCTTCAGGGCAATTCATCCTCAGTGCCGCATATACAGAATGTTGTGTTAAATATCAAATTAGTTTCTCTTTTTGCGTCATATTTTAATCCGTTCCCAAATAATGACGCTTTTTGATGCCTATCAAGAAAACAATTTGGCAAATATTGGGTAAAATGAAGAAATCGCTTGCAACTTGCATCGAATAATAATTCTGATTTCCTAAAACACTTGAAAAAATCTTAAATTTCATGAACTTTAAATTGTCGTCTGCTTGTCCTATTAATTGGGCCAGTCTAAAAAAAATCGTCTGCTTATGGGCAAAGCTTTGATTTCTATGGGCCGGTTAATTTTGAAATGATTTGGATTTTTGTTGTTTTGGTCTGTGTGTTTTTCAATTCCAATGATAGATTTTTTTTTGTCAATGTTAACACCTGTGATATTAGTAGTGACCATGTGCAGAACCCCGAAAGTAGGAAATGTGATTATGACTGCCCACATTTTGCAGGCTGGTCTGGGGCGAAAGTTTGGTTTTTTTTCTCACATTTTCTTTGTATAAAATTGTCATTTCTCTTCACTTTAAACAACGCTGTTTACTACTGTGATGTCAACCTGGTTTACCATTTCTGAAACAATATTTGCGTTTATGTTTGTCTGTCTGTGTGTCATACTTATATGGAAAAAGAACTGATCCAGCGGAGGTCAATCAGGATTTAACTTTCGAAACCGAAATATGGTAGAGTAGAATTACCCTTTCCACTTCACATGCGAAAATTTCAACCAGGGTTAATCTGGAGACCACTTGATCTATATTTTCACGCCTGTGGTGGTTATTTTAATACCTTTAGCCTTAAATCATGAAAAGGTAACAAAAAGGTTTATATGAAAACTTGAGACTTGGTTGGACGTAGAGTTTTATGTTTTTCAACAAATTTAGGAATGAGTCAAAATGATAAAATCTCTCTACTACATTCCAGTAATGCAATACACTACATGACCTTAGAAATACCTGACTAAGGTCAACTGAAGCAGATATGCTAAAGCAGACAGTGTGAACGCAAAAAGCAGATATGCTTAAGACATATATGCTTTTTCAGATATGCTAAAACATGTAGTGTAAACTGCCTATAACATTTAACCAATAAAAGGCTTGTTTATTTAAGGGTTGTTCTATGCTAATATGCTTAATACATGTAGTTAACCAATAAAGGGCTTGCATATTTAAGGGTTGCTGTAAGCTAACATGCTCAACAGCTCTAAAGTTCTTGTTTATTTAAGGGTTGTTTTATGCTAACATTCTTAACAGCTATCCAATAATGTATTTGCTTATCTAAAGGTTGCAGTATGCCAACATGTTTTCCAATAAAGTGAGCATTTAGTTAAGGGTTATGAATTAGAGCAATAATATGTCACTATAAAGGACTTACCTGCATTACACTCACATAATGCAAGTAAAAGGCTTTGTAGTTTTTAAAACTGAACACATAAGTGGCTGATAGACATTAATTTGAACATCATTGCCTGTTACTTTAAACGTTTTTGTTTGTAAACAAGTGACAATTTATTCCAGGTGGAGTAATTCCAATTAACAGTTCAGTTTTTGGCTGTGTGTTCTACACGAATTATTAGCATTTAAATAAAGGTTCAAAAAAGACTGAAAGGGGTTTTCAGCCCACATCAACAACTGGGATGGTTTAGTTTGTAAAATGAAGAACACATCGAGACAGATACAAATATAGGTTTGTTCGAATGGGGTTTAACTTTTTAATTGTATTTCAGTCATATTGCAGCGGCTGGAGCATGTAACATAGTTGACTTATTTCTGAAACAAGTTCTACCACTACACCCTTTCTAAGCCTCCAGCTGCTCATCCCACTTAGTTTACTATTAGCCATCCATTGGTTGATTAATTGATTGAATGAGGTTTAATGCCACTTTTAACAGTATTTTAGTAATATCACAGAAGTTGGAGCACCTAACAATGGATTCCTGGTATTTCTCAAACCAGTACTACCACTGCATCCCATACAATGATGCCTTTTTACGCCTCACAAGAAAAAAGCTTTGCTAAACAATGTGGAAAATGAAATTGCTTGTAACAAGCAATTTTTTCATAATCCACTATTTTTTCTTCCCAAAGAGACAAAGTTTAAAATTTCATCAACTTGAAATTGTCGTCTGCAACTTTTTCCGTTTTGGACAGTCTTAAAATTTTCTAGTGTGGTAATTGGTTTAGAGTTGTGCTATGTTAACATGCTGCATAGTTAACCAATAAACTGCTTATTTAGTTATGGGTTTTTGTATGCTAAGATCTTAAAAGTTATCCACATGTTAGTTAGGGGAAGACTTATGTTATTCTAATAATTCGAGGGCTCAGAGCAAAAACATAGTGTGGCTCTATACAATGTATAGAGCCATACTATGATTTTGCTCTAAGCCCTCAATATGCTTCACACTTGTTGTGCTAAGGATTGAGGAATATGCTAATTGTTTCACAGCTATCCAATATACAGCTTCTGTTTAGTTAAGGGTTAATTCAAGTACCCAATCCATTTAACAAGCTTCACAGCTATCAGATAAACAGCTTGTTTAGTTAAGGGTTACCTGTAAGGAACAGGTAAATCTCTGTGGGGAGGTAAAAGTTGATTCAAGTGCCCTATCTATTTATCACCAAATCATATGAATTTAGTGGAGATTTTTTCTTCTAAATAACCCTTTGTAACAGTATAAATTTGACTTCGTACAAACATTAATTACTTAACTGGTTACAGTTGATGAACTTTTTGATATTCAACTCTATTTTTCGCACCAATTTCTGCAGAAAATGATGAAACACTGGTGATAAGAGATTTATCTTAACCCTTGTCATCCTGAATAAAAGACTTGTCATAAGTTCACTAAAATCAAAGGACTGAAAGTACTGAAAACACATATCGTAAGTCAATATTTCTTTTGAAAACTTCTGTTATAACTCTAGCTTGAAACAGGTGGTGTGGATAAAGATCAGACTGCACATATGTCCAGGCTGATCTTTGTCTACACTTCCTATCAAAACAGTAATATTCCAGGTTCAGCATGACAAGGGTTAACTTTCAAACCAGATGGGCGTCTGATTAGCTCAAGTTGTAGTGAACTCATCTTAAAACCTTGAAAAAGCAAGTTTGAGCCCTTGGCTAAACCATAAGCTTATTGTAATTCAGATTTGGCATTAATGTGAGCCAAATGTAAGGACATCTACAGACTCTGTTAACCAAATCCCATACAGTGATGCCTTTTGACATCCCTGAAGGAAAAGTGTTTGGGATAAAAATTTTGAGAAACGCTATTGCTTTCAACCAGTAATTTCTGAATTTTTCAAAATGTTTTCTAGCCAGATAGTTGAAGAAATAAAAAAACCAGGAGTACTGAATTGCTGTCTGCAACTCCTTTTAATTTGGACCAGACTGATTTTTCATTCTCTATGGTAATAGGTTTACGTAATATCAGACGACACATTATAGACTAGTTCAAATTCAAAGATATTGCAGACAACAAATTCTTGTTGATGAAATTTGGATTTGTTTTACTTTTGTGGTAGAAAACATTGTCAATAATGCAGGATTTGCTTGTTAAAAGCAATTTCTTCATTTTCCATAATATTTGCCAAACTTTTTTTCCTTGAGGACATAAAATGGATTGATTGAATTGGGTTTAAACACTCTTTTAACAGTATTTCAATCATATCACTGCGGCTGGAGCACCTAACAATGGATTCCTGGTATTTCTCACACCAGTTCTACCACTACATCCTTTCCTAGCCTCCAGCTGCTATCCTACTAAGGTTAAGATTATCCACCCATTGATGAGCTATCCTACTAAGGTTAAAGGTTAAGATTATCCACCCATTGGTGAGAGACAAAGGTCAGAAAGGATATGTGCCACTGCACGGAATCGAACTAAGACAGTTATTGAAGATATATGACAGTTGCATGTAAGGTTTAACCAATAATTTCTTAGTCCAAAAGGATTAAAAGTCCTCAAGAACCGTCAGACAGAAAATGCTCTCTGAATATAGCCCTGTCACAAAAAGTATGAAATACACTCAGAAAAGGGTTTAGACGAACTGACAGAAGCAGAGGGTTGAAATTCTGCTAAAATGAATATCAGAGTAATGTATCTATGTCTACAGGCTGATAGTATTGTCACAAAAAGATGTGCAAAGTTTAAAATTTATAGCACTGGTAGAAAGAGAGTAATTAAAGATATATGAAGGTTGCACATAAGGTTTAGCCAAAAAGGGTTAAAAATCCACTGAAATGAATGTCAGAGTAATGAATCTATATTTAGAGGCTTATTTAAATGTCACAAAAACATGAGCAAAGCTTACGAGCATTATCATTAGTAGAAAGAGAGTTATCAAAGATATAAGACAGCTTTCCTGCAAGGTTTAAACAAGAATTTCTTAGTCCAAAAGGATTAAAACTCCTCAAGAGCCATCAGACAGAATATAGCCCTGTCACAAAAAGTATGAAATACACACAGAAAAGAGTTTAGACGGACTGACAGAAGCAGAGGCTGGTATATGCTTACTATATTCTAGACATGCTGTATTTAAACGTACATCCTTGAGCTGTGACTTTAACCTTTGAGCTATCTGATAATTTGTTTCCAATGACATATCTACTAACAATAGAGAACAATTGTACAAAATTATTTCGGAATCAATCGATAATTTTAAAGACCATGCTCCAGACATGCTCAATTTTTATGTTTGACCTAAAGCTGTGACCTTGACCTTTGAGCCATCTGATTTTTTTTTATTGAATTGCACATCTACTTATGAGTTATGACTGAGAACAAATGTGACAAATGGTACTGAAATGCATCTATAATTGAAGCAGCGATGCTCTGGACATGCTTAATTTTAATGTTCAACCTTGAGCTGTGACCGTGACCTTGGAACTATATGAATAAATTTTCAAATGGCACATCTACTCATTATCCACAAATATTCATTCTATAATTTCAGAAGCTATGCTCCAGACAAGGCTATTTTCATCCATCCATAATTGAAGAATCTATGTACTGGAAATGCAAAATTTTCATGTTCAATCTTGAGCTGTGACCTTGACCTTGGAGTTATTTGAAGATTTGTTTCAAATTGCACATCTACTGATGAAGATAGGCCAATTGTGTAAAACAATTTTGAATTCCATCCATGATTTAAGAAGCTATGCTCCAGACATGGCTATATTTATCCATCCATTATTGAAGAATCTATATTCTGGAAATGCAGAATTTTCTTGATCAACCATGAGCTGAGACCTCTGAAGATTTGTTTCAAATTGCACATCTACTGATGAAAAAGAACAATTGTGTAAAGTTATTTGAATTCAATCCATAATTTTAGAAGCTATGCTCCAGATGTTTGACCTTGACTTGGGACCTTGTTCCTATCAGATTTTTTTTCAAATGGCACATCTTCTAGTGACTGAAAACAGTTGTATCAAGTTATACTTAAATCCTTCTTTAGTTGAAGGAGCTATGCTCCGGACATGTGGGACCTTCAAATTGGAGCTATCTGAACCTTTGTTTCAAATTGCACATCTAATCATGCTAGAGAATAGGGTGTTAAGATTTTGAAATCCATCCATAATTGAAGGAGCTTTACTCTGTAAATGCTTAATTTCAATGTTTGACCTTCAGCTGTGACCATGACCTTGAAGCTTCTCTTTTTTTCCAAATAATACATCTATTCATGATAGAGAACAACTGTACCAAGTTATTTTGAAATCAATCCATAATTGAAGGAGCTATGCTGTTGACAAGGTCAATTTTTACTTTAGACCTTGAACTTGTGTCATTCAGCTTCATCTATCCAAAAACAGTGAAAACAACCTCAGTGTAATATCATACGAAATTCACATGTGAAGTTTCATCCAATTAGGCCAAAGGGTTGATGAGATATGGGGCGGACTGATATGATTGCTCTGGGAGAATAACAATTAAGCTAAAGTTGGTTTTATAGTCTGTTTCTATACTTAGTGTATTAAACCAACTTTACATTTTCATCCCCATCCACTGAATTGCTAGGTAGCTCTTAACAAAATGCACACCTGACTGCCACTGCATTTTGGCTCACAACCCTCAAAGGTACCAATTTATACACCTACTTTTTTATCATAGAAATTCCCAGAATCCCCTTGGGATTCGAACACGGGGGGGGGGGGGGGGGGGAATCCTCTACTCCCAAGGGTCACTTCTACCCACTAGACTACAGACTCCACATGATTTAGAAAGGGCACAACTTCATCAAGCCTAACAAGAGTGCTGCATTTAGTTTCCCAGTTACCAAAGTATTGGATCTATTAATAATTTCTTTATAATGCATCTTGTGTAATCTACAGCTTAAGATCCTGACACAATCAAAATGCAATGAATGCTCTTACATCAAGATTGATGTAGGGGGAGGTATGAATCATGTTGAAAAATGATATTCATATTATAGTGATAAATATGTCACACTTTTTAACTTGATATCAATTATACATACTTGATAAGTTGCTACCTCATCAAAAAAGATGTTTGTTCGCTTTAACCCATTCCCACACAATCCCTTCCTTTTAAGCCCCTGTTCTGGAAAATAATGTGAAAAATGCAGAAATTGCTTGTTACAAGCAATTTCCGAATTTTCCACATTGTTTTCGGCCCAGAGACAAGGATTTTTAAAAATTTCAACAACTTAAAATTGTTGTCTTCTTCTTCAATTTGGACCAGTCTAATATTTCACTGTGTGGGAATGGGTTAACCTGTATCCAGGTGACAGAATTTTAACCCTTTTCATGAATTAAAAATCGAAAAGGAATTGCTTTAAAATCAAATTACTGACAGTACTGAAAAGTCCTAATGAGGTTCAATATTTCTGTTGAAAATATATTATTCAATCAACTCTGGCTGAAAGGGGACAAGCAGTAGGTATAGACCAAAATCAGACTGCACTTATGTGCAGCCTGATCTTTGTTAATATCTCCTGCTAAAACAGGAATATTCCAGGTTCAGCATGACAAGGGTTAAACTGGTTCTATTTGAAAGAAGTTCCAGACAACAATTTTTTGTTGATGGAATATAAAAAATCTTTGTCTTATGGGGTAGAAAATGTTTTGGATAATGAAGGCATTTCTTGTAAGTAGCACTTTCTTCCTTTTCCACAATATCTTCTAAAGCTTTTTTTCAAGGGTGTCAAAAAGTGGCGTTGTGTTGGAATGGGTTAATACATTTTACAAAATATTAATTCTTACTAACCAGTGGTGTGGAAATACAGATTTTCTCCACTTGTCCCTTGATCTCGAGTTTGAGCACGGAGATGAAAAAGTCTATGGAATGACAGTTTTTAACCAAAGTTCATTTGTGACCTTGACCTTTGACTTTCATGAAACAAAACCAATAGGGTACTTCCTTGAGTAATTTGTTTTTTGTTTGTTTGATTGAATGAGGTTTTACGCCGCTTTCAACAATCTTTCAGTTATATCGCGGCAGCTGGAGCACCTAACAATGGAATCCTGGTATTTCTCACACCAGTACTACCATTACATCCTTTCCTAGCCTCCAGCTGCTATCCAACACAGGTCTACAATTATCGACTCATTGGTGACAGACAAATTGTCGGGAAGGATGAGTGCTGCCATCGGGGATCGAATCTGGGACCTCTATATTGACAGTCCGACGTGCTACCAACTGCGCTTTGACGGCGGCTTGAGTCATTGGTAATAATCGTTTTAAGTTCCAAGATTGAAGGTCAATTGATTGAGTTAGAGCAGGGAAACGATTTACAAACATAGGTTCAATAGTGACCTTGACCTTTGACCTATGTGACCCATAAACAAAAGGACAATTCGTTGAGCCATTGGTGATGATTGTATGAAGTTTCAAGGTTGTAAGTCAATTGGTTCTTGAGTTAGAGCTTTTTTTGCAAAAATAAGCTTCTAAAGATTTCTATATCATTGACACAGGAGAGTGCTATAGGGCCAATAGCCCTCTTATTTTTCATTAGCTATCACCTGGACCAACCAGGGGAGTTAATAGGTAGCAGTGTATCTCAAGTACAAAAGAATTAAATACCTGGTAATAAAGTAGGTTGATGTTACTCTACTAAATCTCTTATCACCTGGTTATTTTCATTTACACTAGGTATGAAGTCAGATTTAAAACATTAATCATTCTAGAGAAATAGGATAGCCAATTTTTGTGTTCATTTATCTGCTTCACATTGTGTAACTGTTACAACTGCGGCATTTAAACATTCACCCATGAATACTTTGATAGATTTATCAATCCCAAGACAACAATAGTTAACCCACTATCACATGGCAAAATTTTAGACTGGTCCATATTGAAAGGTCATGCTGAGGATAAATTGTTGATGATAGACTTTTAAAAACCTAGGTCTTTATGGGTTAAAAACATTGTGGATTATAAAAAAATTGCTTGTAATAAGCAATTTCTTCATTTTCAACAATGTTTTTCAAAGATATTATTCTTAGGGTGTCAAAAAGTGTCATTGTGTGGAAATTGGTCAATACTTGACAAAACTGGTCAGTAATGAAAGAAATTGTAGACAATATTTCAAGCAGCAAAAATTGGAAATTAACTGCCATGTAAGGTAGAAAACATTGAGAGAAAGGAGGAATTGATTTTCACAAGCCATTTCTCTTTTTCTCACAAAGATTTCCGATACCATTATTTCTTCAGGGTGTCAAAATGTGTCACTTTTTGGTAATTGGTTCATTGATTTTATCCCATTTCCAGTTGGCATAATTTTAGACTGGCCAAAATGAAAGAAGTTGCAGATGACAATTCAAAGTTCAGGAGGACAATGATGGCCCTAAATCGCTCACCTGAATCATCTGCTGTTAAGAAGATGCAACAGGAGCAAAATAATTATAACCAGTTTCATGAAGATAAATCCAAAACTGTGGCCGCTATAGTGTTAACAAAGACATTATCATTAAGGCCCCTTTTCCAAGTTTTCCTGTAGAACCTTCCCATGATCAAGAGGCTTCATCCTTATGATCTAACAAATATTCTGGCCAAGTTTCATGAAGATAAAGCTAAAATTGTGGCCTCTAGAGTGTAAACAAAGGAATTGTCATTAATGCCCCTTTTCCTGTGTTTTCCTATAGAACCTTCTGATAATCAATAGGGTTCATTCTTATGACCTAATTATTATTCTGGCCAAGGTTGCAAGAAGACGGAGCCAAAATTGTGGCCTTTAGAGTGTAAACAGAGAAATTATCATTAAGGCCTCTTTCCATGTGTTTTTGAAAAGAACCCTCCCATAATCTATATGGTTCATCCTTATGACCTAGCAAATATTCTGGCCAAGTTTCAGGAAGATTGGGTCAAAACTGTTGAATCTAGAGTGTATACACTTCCATTTTTGACGTTTCAAGATGCACAATGGTCCACAGACATTCAATGATCACTTTGTGCTCTGGTGAGCTAATGGAAAAAATTCCTTGTAACAGGCAATTTTTTCATTTTCCACAATAATTTCTAAAGCAGAGGGGGGTCCAAAAGCATCACTCATAGTTAGAAAGGGTTAAGAAGGGGTTGGGGAGGCTGTTTGTTACCGCCTCTGTAGCCTTATTATTTTATTCTTGTGGGAAAATTCTATAAAGATTTGGTTATAACAGGAAAACAGACCCTCATTAGTAGTTTTGAACCCCCTTTACAGAAATCTTGTATTATTATACTGTGTGGATAGCCAATTGAAGTCTGACCCCAAAAAAGGAATTATATAGAAATAATAATCCCTTAAGAACTGCATCAAATTCAAAGAGCTAAGAGTACTTGAAGGCTTAATTCACCTTCAATATTTTTTTCAAAGAATCAATATAGTAAACAATTTTGGCTTAACCTGCTGAATAAAATTTTAGACTGGTCAATGGTTGAAAAGAGCTGCAAACGACAACTTCAAGTTAGTGGTACTTAAAAAAAAATTTCTAGATAGAAAAAATTGTGGATAATGAAGAAATTGCTTGACACAAGCAATTTCTTCATTTCCGACAATGTTTTCCAAATTGTTTTTCTTAAGGGGTGTCAAAAAGCACCATAGAGTGGAAATTGGAATAATCAGGAAAAACAAATGGTGTAAACTAAGATCAGATTGTAAATATATGTGTCTTTGTACCCTGCTAAATAAGGAATATTTTCATATCCGAATGACAAGGAAAGATTGATCTAAAATGATAATACTATATTATGTGTAGGTGCCTTTTGTTATGGGACTCTATAATGCTAGTATTTTGTCCAGACAAGCTTTTCACATAAAAACACTTGAAAGACAAATGAGGGTAAAAAGATTTTTAATGTAATACAAGACATATTTTCTCTTTCCTTGCTTCTTCTGTGTTAGCACCTTCATTGAATCAGTGTCCACAAAATACAAAGAGGACCTTCACAGAGTGGCCCAAAATGGCATGTCCACAAAATAGGAAGAGGACTTTCACAGAGTTGCTTAAAAGAGGTATCTCTTACATTATGCAGATACTACAGGATCACTTTACAAGTGAGGTAGTATATAGATGAAGGGTCCTAGTCACAATTTACGTGGCCCTTTTGCATTGAGCCATCTTTTTCTGTGATGCAGCAAAACCACAACAATATAAGCACAAGGTCAGGTGACATTTAATGGAAGAACATTCTGTGAAAAATTTTGTTCAAAGAATGGCCAATTTGATTACTTTACCCTTTACCAGACCTCAAAATTTTGGACTGGTTGAAATTCAAAGATGTTGCAAACGAAAATTTTTGTTGATGTAATATTAGTTATTTTTTGGGGTTTTTTTGAGGTAGAAAAAAAATGTGGATAACGAAGAATTGCTTGTAACAAGCAATTTCTTCATTTTCCACAATGTTTTGCAAAGCTTATTGTTCTTGGGGGTGTTAAAAAGCATCATTGTGAGGGAATGGGTTGACACATTCCCACACAATAAGCTTTTAAAGGCCCCGCAATATAAAAGCCGAGGAAAATATTGTAGAAAATGAAGAAATGGCTTGTTAAAAGCAATTTCTTCATTATCCACAAAGTTTTCAAACCTTAAATACAATGATTTAAAAATTTTATCAACTTAAAACTGTTGTCTGCAGTATATTTAAATTTGAACTGATACAAAATTTAATCGTGAGGGAATGGGTTAAAAATCAATGTAATTTGTAACAGTATATCTACTGGGAGATGGGTTGTAAGAATGTGGTGCTTCAAAATCTATTTACTTTTCTAATCCTAAATAAGAAAGTTTAACTGATACTTGTAAAATCTAAATTTATGACAATTACTTATAAGGAGAATTATCTAATCCTTGTATCTTTTCGATTTAACCATTCCCCCAAAATCCCATCTTCTTACACCCCTCTGGAGAAAAGCATCAAATAAACTTGAAATTGCCATTCAGTTTGGACAAGTCCACTACTAATTAGTTAACCCATTACAACTCAATCCCTCCTTGTTACAAGCAATTTTTTCATTTCACACATTGTTTACTTTCCAGAAAGTTGAAAAAATCTAAAAATTCATAAACTTTAAATTGTCGTCTGCTACTCCATTGAATTTGGACCAGTCTAGAATTTTGTTGTGTGGGAATGGGTTAAGATAAAAGGCTGTGAAAATATTGTGGAAAATAAAGAAATTGCTTGATACAAGCAATTCATATTTTTTTCAACAATGTTTTCTAGCCAAAAAGATAAAAAAAATTAAAATCTTATCAACTTCGTATAATTATTGTTGTCTGCAACTTCTGACAACTTCACCAGTGAAAAGGTTTAAGAAAATGTTTTTTAGTTCTAGAACTTTTCTAGAACTTCTAAAACTTACTTTGAGGTTCTAGAACTTGTTGAATTTCTAGAACTTAAGTTCTTAAATCTTGAAGCTTTTGAGCATTTTTGTATGGGTTCGGCAAGTCAAAAATTTGGTCATCTAGAAATAAGTTAAGAAGAGATGAAAAATATGAGGTATCAAGAATGCCTGTCAGTCCAATTTTACATTAGCCAGTTGTCAGATGACACAATTTTGGACTGGTCCAAAATAAAAGAAATTGCAGACTACGATTTTTTCTGTACAAGATTTCAAAAATCTCCATCTTTTTGAGTAGAAATTATTGATAACAATGAAGAAATTGTTTGCTACTAGCAATTCCTTCAATTTCCATAATGTACGTTGCTCAAGTTTTTTCCCTATGAGACATATAAAAGTAGGCTTGTGTGGAAATGATTGAATTATTAAATTTCTAGATTTATTGATTGAATGGGGTTTAACTTCGCTTTTAACAGTACATTTTTGTAACAGTACATTTTGGTACTTCATTCATATCGCAGCAGCTTGAGCACCTAACAATGGATTCCTGGTATTTCTCACACCAGTACTACCACTACATCCTTTCCTAGCTTCCAGCTGCTATCCAACATAGGTTTACGATTAACCACCTATTGGTGAGACAAATGTCAGAATTGGAAATAAGGAATATTTGGAAGGAATATACTTTTTGACATTAATTCAGTCATATCATGTACTTAAGCTTGAGCACCTATCCTTAGGTATAGATGTACAAGTTAGAGTGAGTGATCAAGGTCAATTTTGTCTACACCTGTATACACTCACTGTAACTTGTACATCTATTCCTAGTACCATAAAAATTCTATTAAAAGCCCAAAGAGGGGAGGTGCGTGAACCCATTACCAGACATCAAAATTTTAGACTGGTCAATATTGAAAGGATTTGCAGATGACAATATAAAGGTTTTGAATTTTTAGATTTCTTTTAACTTTCTGGATAGAAAACATTATGTAAAATGAAGAATTTGCTTGTTACTCAATGTTATCTCAATTGTTATTCTTGAGGGGCATGAAAAAAAACGTCATTGTCTGGGTATGGGTTAACCAATTACCAGACAACTAAATTGGAAGACCATATTCAACTTGCCCTTGATTAATTTTGAAAATAAGTGCAAGTAAGGATAGAAACCATTGTTAGAAAAGGAGAATTTACTTGTGACAAGGATTTTTTACTTTTCCTTCAAAGTTTTCCATGATTGTATTTCTTCAGGGAGTCAGTAATCATCATTGTGTGGTATGGGTTAACATCTTCAATATATGGCCGAATAATGATTGGTTAATTGGCTCTCGGAACTTAAAAATAGTAGAGCATATCTAAGGAAACAATTTATTCCTGTAAAATTGCAAAAGCTTAAACTGAATGAAAAGCAAGCAAAACCGATTTCTTTAAATGGAAATCCTGGTTCTTTAAGCTGCTGTCCAAAAAATCTAATAACAGGGAAAATGAACAAAAATGGTGAAATGAAATTAGGAATTTGCAGAGAAAAAAATTGAAAAGAGAACATCTTTTTACAAGAGCTAGGAGAGATTAGTTCATTGCTCTGCATTGCTTAATAATTTAATCAGCAAACTAATTTGAAGCATGGATTGCTTCTCGTCTTAATTAATGAATAAAATCATTCATTCCGCCTCAACCATTTCCTCACATATGACCAGCCTGTGTTGCTAGAGAGGGGAGAATCTTCTTCAGGATTTTTCCTGCATATTTTTAATAGTCTGAGAATAACCCATTACTAGACAAAACAATTTAGGCTGTTCAAAATTAAAAAGAAGTTGCAGACAACAATTCAAGTTTGGGCTTTTATAACAAGAGGGCCATTGGCTCTATAGTGCTCACCTGAGTCAATGACCAAATTTTAGCCGTTATCAAATGAGCGCGTGCGTGACATTTCCAACCATTACACATGTGCGCCAAGTGAAGACTCAGATCAGTCTGTGCATCCGCACAGTCTGATCAGAGTCTTCACTCTGCGCTCTGTAGAAAGATACTTACCCATAGCTTCTTTAAACAATCAGCGAGTATTCTAATTGCCCCAAATGGCTGTCCAAGGAGCTCAATGTGTGCAAGTCACGCACATGCGAAATTGTTGGAAATGTCACGCACAGGCTCAAATCTTTTCTGAAAAATCAAGAGCAAACATTCTTACAAAGATTCAGGGTATTTTTCGCAAGATATTTAGCGAGTAAATTGCAAAGAAGAGTTCCTAATATTAGACATAGTGACCTATTTTTTTCAATCCATGTGACCCAATATCATCCTTCACAGAGGTTTTCATGGAAATTATCATTCTGAATGACTTTCAAGTCATTTGAGCCAAAATTGCACCCTCTAGAGTGCAAACAAGATTTTTCCAGGAAAGGACCTAGTGACCTAGTTTTCAACCAAAAGTGACCTGTACAGTCAAAGCAGGAATATTCCTATGATATTATAATCATTCAAGCAACAGACAGACTGCTGGCCATGCCTATTGATCTCCAATAAGACAGTTCGACAGACACATCAAACTATTCTAGTTTGCAAAATATATAGTCGTGAACATAAACAACAATAGCTTTGTAGACCAGTACATGATTATATGCCCATATCTTTAGTTTCACTATTTTGCTAGTTCAAGGGCAGATAATTCCACAACGACTTGAGGACCCAAAATATTTTTTATCTCATGTGTAACTTGACTAGAGAAGTATAACTGAATAATAACTTCAATAAGGACACCAAAATAAAGACATCAAGTCTACAAACAAATTAGTATGTATTCATACCAATCATTATAACCTTGAGTCAGTAAACGACATGACCA
The DNA here is from genome assembly GCA_946902895.1 of Fragum fragum. NCBI lineage: Eukaryota > Metazoa > Mollusca > Bivalvia > Cardiida > Cardiidae > Fragum > Fragum fragum. The sequence continues at coordinate 73,109,101 of OX336365.1, read as the reverse complement.
TGGTAACTTAACCCATTCCCCCAAAACAAAATTTTAGACTGGTCCAAATTGAAAGAAGCTGCTGACTACAACTCAAATTAATGGATAATTTTTTTTGGTGCTTTTGGATAGGAAACATTGTGGAAAAGGAAGAAATTGATGCTTCAAGCTATTTCTTCCTTTTCCACAATGTTGTCTAAAGATTTTTCTCTTGAGGGGCGTAAAAAGGAGGGCTTCTGTGGGAGTTGAAGTTACATGTCAGTCAGTCAACTGACAGCAATGAGAATAATGCTTGATGTATTCAAGTTATCACGAAGACTTAATATACCCATCACTGTTCCACAAAATTGACTGGTCCATATGGAAAGAAGTTGCAGATGACAGTTTCAACCACAGGGAGCAGTTACGTATGCTGGATATTAGCTAAAATGACCCAAAAGTCAAACCAGGCCTTTTAGAAATACTATATATAGACAAGGGATACAACTCAGAATTCCTCAGATCCCACCCCTGCCCGTTTCAAATGCCTCTAACAACTACGCTTCTTTGTTTACACATTTTACAGTTGTGCATATTCGTCACACATGTAATCATTTGTAACATTGACCCATCCATTCCACGAAAACTATACAGCTTTCGGAGTACAGACAACTTTCTTACAGAAATACACCTCAATTTTGCTCGTTTGTCGAGAAGTAGCACCTTCACTTTTCATCAGTAAATAGCAAATCCCAGATAAGCCACTAATTTCTATTATGCATAGAGCAATGGTAAATAATAAATTAAATACATTTTTACCTTTAAGTAGTTAATTCTGATGATTCCAGAGCTCTCCTTAGCTTATTAAGTGTTACATCCTTTCTAGAAGTCAAAAGGCAGCCATGTTGTTTTTTATGATAATTATCCATAAAGCACAAACAGTTGCAAAAATGTGTAAAAAGGGGTAATGGACAAGAAAAGCCATAAGCGGGATGTAAATGCCAAGAAAAGAACAACAAGATGGATTTCAGAATACACTAGATGAGAAAATTTTATTCGAAAAGTACTTATAACACCATTATAGTTTAAACAAAATATTCATTATTTATCAATGGCTCTCTAATCATTACTAGAGCCCCAAATATTGAATTGCAGGTATTTGAAAGTTAGGTAAAAAGCATTAGTTAGGATTAAAAAAAATAATTGGGAAAAATGGGACTTTAAGAGCTACAATTAGTTCAGGCTTCCACACCGTTAACTTGAAACAAGTTTAGACCAAAGATTGACCCCTGTGGAATGCCAGATAAAAGCCATAGCTCACCTATGATGACTTCTATTTTGCTTCTAAGAAGGAAAAGTGAAATTCAGCAAAGCGCCTCACCCTGCATACCATGCAGCTGCATTTTTGTAACAAAGTTAAGCTGTTGACTTTAATAAGTACATTGCTAAAATGAAATATCATAATGTTTGTTTGTTAGCCAAAATTTCTTATTTTATGAAAAGTCTTGAATTAATCATATAAGTTATGTTTCACTAGACAAAACACTATCTCATCTCTTAATGGAATCTTCACTAGCTGAATCTCTAAATCAATGGAAGGTTCACCAGCAGGATTGAAAGCATTGAGAATATAGTAATATATAAATAAGTATAATATTTTTTTTCCGGAAATGGATTGAAAAATAACTTTCAGTATGCAGAAGTTTATGAAACAGTATGATATGCTATTTGTTGATAGCCATTCTGAAAAATAAAGTATGAATACATGAATTCTTTTACACAGAAGACAATTATACAGTCATTTGTTTAAATTTTTATTAGATTAGACGCCAACTGTGGTAGTTATCTTAGTAGTCAAAACATGTTTATTTATATGATATTTGGATTATGTATAATTTGGATTGATTTTTTCTCTGTAAATTCTTGGTAACAATTACGATTTACTACCTATGTATAGCTATAAATAAGTAAATTACCGGTACACTAGAAACAGAGTATATTGTTAAATTTTATACACGTATACATGTAAGTACTATTAAATCATTTTTGTTAATGTTTCTGTGTAAGAAGAAGTAAAACCAGTATGAGTTGATGTAAATCTACTATTTAATTATAATGATTGTTATCATTTATTTTGCATTTCCCATTAATGGGTTATACTTTAACTGTGATTCTTATTGAAATTTGCACATAAAATTTGCATCATTTAATGAAGGGAAAATGTTTTAACACACAAAGTGAAAAGCAAATACATTTAGCATAGCTATCTATACAGTCTCTGAATCAATATTACTCAAAAATTTGAGGTTTAAAAGATGTATCTTATCTCCAAAAGCAGTCTGTTCCGAGCTTGTTTCAATATTCATTAGATATAATTAAAAGTGTCTATTTCTTATTTCTCATGTCGTTTTTTTAGTTCTATTGAAATACCTATTTCTTTGCCTTTGTGGAATTCCTATTCTCATTAAAAGTAATAAATGAGCAACTCGATAGGGAGATTATCAAAAACTTAGGGAAAAGAGGAGCACTCTTGTTACCTATATCGCCACAGCTTTATCTTTTATCTCTGTGGATTTTCTCAAGAAAAATGCATATTTTGGGATTTGTACAAACTTCAGTATATATCCTTTTTAGAAATTGGATGTCTTGTATCAGATTAGAGAACCAGTGATTGGACATATAATTCAATTTTCATATCATATGGTTACGAGTTATAAATGAGAAATTATCATTTCAACTACCCTCTATTTCAGTTGTTCGCCTTTATTGCAACTTGCGACCCTACTTGTACCCCCCCCCCTCCCCAATTTTGCATCTTGTTTCCTTTTAAGGACATTTCAGTTTATTTACAAAATGGCTGCCTTTTGACTTTTGGAAAGGGTGTAACACTTCATAAGCTTAGGAGAGCTCTGTAATCATCAGGATTAATTACTTAAAGGTAAAATTGTATTTAATTTATTATAAACCATTGCTCTATGAATTGTTCAAATAAGTGGCTTATCTGGGATTTGCTATTAACTGATGAAAAGTGAAGGTGCTACTTCTCGACAAACGAGCAAAATTGAGGTGTATTTCTGTAAGAAAGTTGTCTGTACTCCGAAAGCTGTATAGTTTTCGTGGAATGGATGGGTCAATGTTACAAATGATTACATGTGTGACGAATATGCACAACTGTAAAATGTGTAAACAAAGAAGCGTAGTTGTTAGAGGCATTTGAAACGGGCAGGGGTGGGATCTGAGGAATTCTGAGTTGTATCCCTTGTCTATATATAGTATTTCTAAAAGGCCTGGTTTGACTTTTGGGTCATTTTAGCTAATATCCAGCATACGTAACTGCTCCCTGTGGTTTCAATGCAGTGGAGTTAAGAAAATCTTTGCCTTTCAGGATGGGAGTGATGTGAACATTGAAGAAATGGCTTGTTACGAGCAATTTCTTTATTGTACACATTGTTTTCCAAAGCTGTTTTCTGAAGGTGTGTAAAAAAGCAGGACTGTATGGGAATGGGTTAATAGCATCTTAATTATAACACTACATTTGATTAAGACAAAATCAATCAGTACAATGTTATCAGTGTAGTCTTTTATTCAAGTTATCATTTAGAGGTATGGTAATAACAAAGAAAACATAATAAACATTTAGAGAAGACATGGTCTATTTGCACTATGACAGCATCAAACAGAATTGTGATGTATTCATATAATCATGAAATTTGTTTATCAAAGAAATCCTTATAACCATTTACTATTGATAAAGTCTATCAATGCAACATGTGTGATATTCTCATCTGATTAACCCTTTCCTGGTTAAAGCAATTTCTTCTTTTTCCACAATATTTTCTCCCCTAATTCATAGTCAACAAAGGGCAATAACTCCAAAATTATGCAAGCAAGAGTTGTGGGTCTTGTGCAATGCACTTCTCCTCAACAAGATCTACCTACAAATGAAGTTTCAAATCAATTACTTTCAGAGATATGCTCCAGACAAAATCTTAGTCTTTAAAACATTAAAGGGAAATGACTCCAAATCTATGTACGCAAAAGGTGTTGTTCATATGCACCGCACTTCTCCCTTATGTGATCTATCCACCTACGAAGTTTCAAGTTGATAGCATTTATACTTTAGGAGATATGCCCCGGACAAAATCTAAGTCTTTCAAATCACAAATGGCAATAACTCTAAAATTATTCAAGCAAGAGTTGTGATTCTTGTACACTGCACTTTTCCTCCTTGTAATCTATCCACCTATTCAAGTTGATACCTATTATACATTTAGATATATGCTCTGGACAAAATCTAAGTCTTAAAAAACAAAAAAGGGCAATAACTCCAAAATTAGGCAAGCAAGAGTTGTGGGTCTTGTGAAATGCACTTCTCCTCAACGACATCTATCCACCTATGAAAGTTCAAGTTGATAGCTATTATACTTTCAGAGATATGCTCCGGACAAAATCTTAGTCTTAGAAACAGCAAAGGGCAATAAATCCAAAATAATGCAAGCAAGAGTAAAGGGTCTTATGCACTGCAATTCTCCTCAATGAGATCTATCCACCTATGAAGTTTCAAGTTGATAGCATTTATACTTTAGGAGATATGCTCTGGACAAGATTAGTGACAGAATGACGGAAGGACAGACGGAGACCATTAGTATATCCCCTTCGCTGAAATTGCAGGGGATAATAATAAACATTTAGAGAAAACATGGTCTATTTGCATTATGAGAGCATCTGACAGAATTGTGATGTATTCATGTAATCATGAAATTTGATTAACATAGAAATCATTATTACCATTTAGTATTGATTAATACAACATGTGTGATGTTCTCATGTAATCACTGGCGCTTAACAACATATAAATCATTTACCATTTATAGATTTACTTTTGAAACCTCACTATCTCAGGTTAAGTTGAGCTGTATTTCCAAGGCTTGACAATAAAATCTTCCAATAATTATCATGACATAGTCTTTATATTCGTGTTATTATCAAAGCTATGTAACTTGTGACACACTGACTATTTGCACTACGGTGATATGTGTACGATGTATCAACACAATCATGAAAAACAAGAGGGCCGTTGGCCCTGGGGCGCTCACCTGAGATAAAGGCTCTTTTTCTTTCAACAGTCAAATTTCATGTTAAGGTCAGGATTATGAAACAAGTGGGCCACAATTACATATAAAGACTATGAACCTGGGGATCCAAAAGTCTAAATTACAAATTCCAAGGCTTTAGTGCTGATTTCAAAGAAGGAAAAAACTTTTTTCATGGGTTATAATTTCAGAAATAAGAAAGAAGTCTGTGAACTGATGCTTCATGCCTATCACCCCCCCCACCCCCTCGGAGACCCGAGGATCATGATTTTAGCTATTTTGAAAGAGGTCAATATACTGATGCTTCATACAAAATATCAAGGCTCTACGCCTTCTGGGTCAGGAGGAGAAGATTTTTAAAGATTATTTTAAAATTTTACTTTCTTTGCCATGGCAACCAGAGTTTTTAACGATTTCAATTCTTTTAGCTATTTTTGAAGGGGATCACCTAAGGAACATTTCTGCCAAATTTGGTTCAAATTGGCCCAGTGGTTTGGGAGGAGATGTCGTTTAAAGAAATTGTTGACGGACGACGCACGACACACGATGCACAATGCACGACGGAAGGACGCCAGACAAAGGGGGATCACAATAGCTCACTTGAACACTATGTGCTCAGGTGAGCTAATAATAAATATAAATTGAAACAATGATCACCATATAGAGTGCAATTTGAACTATAGTGATACTAGTGTAATGTTGCATTCAAGTTGTAATCTGAGAGAATTTCAGGGTTGCTGGTTCAAATCCTGGACACAATGCTGGTCTGGTGGGGCAAAGAATGCAAATACTGCTGATACCCAGGAAGCACATTAAGTAGGTGAGTAAGTTGGGCGTATCCTATAACTGTTAGATTGATCAAAGTGTCATAAAATTCCATTCAATTGATTAATTGAATGGGGTTAACCCCACTTTTTACAGTATTTCAGTCATGTCGATGTCATTGTGGCTGGAGCACCTAACAATGGTATTTCTCACACCAGTACTACCACTACATCCTTTCCTAGCCTTCAGCTGCTATCCCGCTTACGTTTATGATTATCCATAATGGTAGGAGACAAATGTAGGAGAGGATATATGCCACTGCCAGAATCAAACCAAAACCCAATTCAAACATATCCACTCAAGTAATGAAAACCAATAAATAAAATAGAAATAATGACTACCTTTTGGCATAAATAAAAGTAATCATGTAAACTATGATTCTCTTTTTGTATAAATACATGTAATCCTGTAAACTTAAATTAATATTTACAGGATAATCACCATTTAGTATAAATGAAAAATATTTGTACCAAGGTGTCAACAGTGTTATGATGTATTCATGTTATCATGGAAACTTATAAATAACATTCAAATACTAATGACCAATTAGTAATGACATAAATTCTTTTTGTGCCAAGGTGTCACCATTCTTGTGATGTATTCATGTTATCATAAAAACCAAAAAAACACTGCAATACAGATTTAGATTGTGTTGTTTTAACCCATTCCAACTCAAGCCCTCCTTTTTACGCCCCACAAGAAAAAAGCTTTGGAAAACAATGTGGACAATGAAGAAATTGCTTGTAACAAGCAATTTCTTCATTATCCACAATGTTTTTATCCCAAAAGACGAAAAAAATTAAAATTCCATCGACTTGAAATTGTTGTCTGCAGCTTCTTTCAATTTGGACCAGTCTAAAATTTTCTTGTGTTGGAATGGGTTAACAATGGCAGTTAGCTTCTTTCCAATACTGTTCTTGGTATAAAAGCTTTGACTTCATAATGTGCCTTATGTGAGCATAGGCCCAAGTGGATCTTCTTCAAATGACACACAATATAGTCATGACATAAACCTATTTGCACCATGGTGGTACCAGTGTTGTGATGTAGGAGTTGCAGACTTCAAAGCTTATGAAATTTTGGATTTTTTTCAATTTTCTGAATAGAAAACACTGTAAAATGATGTAATTGCTTGTCACAAGGAATTTCTTCATTTTCATGTTTTCTTAGTTGTTTTTCCTGAGGGGTGTCCTAAAGCATCATTGAGTAGGAATAGGTTAACCCATTCCAACACAGCAAAATTTTAGACTGGTCCAAATTGAAAGAAGCTGCAGACGTCAATTTCAATTTGATGGAATTTTTAATTTTTTCGTCTTTTAGGATAGAAAACATTGTGAATAATGAAGAAATTGCTTGATACAAGCAATTTCTTCATTTTCCACAATGTTTTCCAGAGTTTTTTTCTTGAGGGGCTCAAAAAAGAGGGATTGAGTTGAAATGGGTTAAACAGTTACCATGAAAACTATGCATAGAAATCATTATTACCATGTAGTAATGACATAATCCATCTGCACTATAATGTTATCGGCACAAAGATCAAGTTAACAAGCTTATGGTTTTCTAAGAACACTTAGAAAAGCCTACATCAGCAATTAAACTGCAGTGAGCATGGTTAACAACTTTTTTTTTTCAAAGAAAACGGCTTTACCCTTATCCTTCTAAATTATGAGGATACACCATACAATTATTGTGTTGCATAAAGTCTTGAGTAAACCAAGAAAAAGAATCCATTTTTGGTGTAAAGTTAATGCTCAATTAAAACAACAATTGCTAGAATACAAATTGACAAAAAAAACGAAAGACAAAATATAAAAGGATCTTTGGGCTCCACTTTAACCCATTCCCACTCAATGACGCTTTTGGACACCCCTCCAGAAAAGTGCTTTAGAAAACATTGTGGAAAATGAAGAAATTGCTTGTTAAAAGCAATTTCTTCATTATCCATAATGTTTTCTATCCCAAAACACTGCGATTTATAAAATTCCCTCAACTAAATATTTTGGTCTGCAACTTATTTCAATTTGGACCAGTCTAAAATTTTGTTGTCTGGGTTTATAAATCCATGGCAATATGTGCACTATGAGATAAGGGACTCATTAAATGCCTTGTTTTCTACATGCAAGCATGACCAGCAGACAGAGGGCAGAAAATGATGTGCAGGCATCATCAAACAATCCTTTAAGTTACAACAAGAATATTCCTTTGCGAAAGGGAAGTGCTAAAAAACTCATATAGAATAATGAGCAGAACAAATTAAGCTTAGCACTATTTAAATTTCTATTTTTCAAGATATTTATTCATTTAATGCTCTACAAATAGAAACCTTTTCAACATCCTTTGATTTGACCAATCAGTCAGTCAAAGAGACAATTAACCAATCACCTAATTCATTCAGACCAGAAGTTACAACTTTGATCTCCGACATCTATGTGCTTCATATAAGTTGGTTTGGCTACTTAAATATTGTAACTACAGCTTATTTAAGCTTTAGTTATGTTTAGGTCGAAAACCAACAATTTTACTTTTTTGTTTAATATTATTGGCGATAATTCTTGAAACATGATGCAGATTAATCCTTGTCATGCTGAAGAATATTCTGTTTTAACAGAAGGTATAGACAAAGATCAGTCTGCACATAAGGGCTGTCTGATCTTAGTCTAGACCGCCTGTATGTCTCCTATTACCAAGAGTTGTTTATGAAATAATTTTTTGAAAAAATTTTGACCCTTTTCTAGCATTTCCAGGGATTTCAGGCCTTTGATTTTAATTCAAATTCAGATAAGGCTTATATTCAGCATGACAAGGGTTCATATTGAAGTGGAACTTTTCCTGTCTCAGCTCTGTTGATGTGGGTAGTGGGCATCAATATATTTTTATATATATATATATTATTTTTTTTAGACAACCAAGTTTTCAAATATTACCGAGCCATGATAGGAGTAAAGGATGTCATTACAAAAAATACATATCTGAGCAAGTGAAAAACATGGCATCTGAAGTCTACTCCACAGAAAAGCCTGAATGGGCTTATCAGTGCTATCAGACACTAGGGAGGGAAAATAAAATGCAAATTAAGTGTATAGCAATTTAGGGAGACTGCATATTTTTTCTAGTCTAGATTTACTTGTCACTTTCAATTCTTTAGTTTGTAAAATTTTTAAAATATGAAACAAAACAAGAGAGCCATTTGCCTTAAAGCACTCACCCCCGTCAATGGCAACAAATGGCAAAAAAGCACAAGTGACCTTATATTGTAAGCCAAGGTGAGACTAAATAAAAATTCTGTCTGAGATATCATGAAGAAATAACATTTCAAAAAAGTTTTAAGGTATTTGAGCCATAAAAGTAGCTCTAAGCTATTTTCAAAATATGACAGGATTTGACCCTCAAATTTAGCTTCTAGAGTGTGTACATAGTATTCAAATTTTTAACCTAGTGACCTACTTTTTTATCCATATGGTAAGTTGACCATATAACCATTAGTCCATATAACTAAGTTGACCAAGATGTTATGAAGACAAACATTCTGACGAAATAATGGAACAATTGAGGCAAAATTGTGACCTGTAGAATGCAAACAAGTAAGTTCTAAGATTTGACCTACTAACCTAATATTGAACACGAAAGAATGTTATGATCTATTTTAGAATAGGATATATACAAAATGTAAAGCTACATGACATTAAACCCCCTTTAAGCATGGTAAGGCTCATTGGGTCAAAAATTGTAATAAAAATTACCTAGGGCTTTTAATGAACAACATTTATGTAAAGTAACAAGAAATTTTGGCAATTAGTGAAGGAGGAATATTTGAAAATTAATGACCTTGGCAATTTGACCTCGACCTTGACCAATGACCTTGAACTTAGTACAAACAGAAAGTCCATGTCATAAGCAATGCACATGTAAAATATGAAGGCTATATCACTTACCATTGTTTACTTATGGGAGATGTTAAAGTTAAAATTTTCGAAATTTTGACCTTGAGAAATGACCTTGACCTTCAACCTAATACCAACAGAAAGGTCATGTCATAAGCAATGCACATGTAAAATATGAAGAGTGTGTCACTTACAATTGTAAACTTATAGACAATGTTAAAGTTAAGCTTTTCAAAATTTTGACCTTTAGAAATGACCTTGAACTTGACAGATGACCCTGAAATTATTGTCAACAGAAAGTCCATGTCATAAGCAATGCACATGTAAAATATGAAGGTTATATCACTTACCATTGTATACTTAGGGGCTCTGTTAAAGTTAATTTTTTTTAAATTTTGACCTTGAGAAATGATGTTGACCTTGAACTTAATTCCAACACAAAAGGTCATGTCATTAGCAATGCACATGTGAAATATGAAGGCTATATCTCTTACCATTGAAAACTTATAGACAATGTTAAAGTTAAGCTTTTCAAAATTTTGACCTTGAGAAATGACCTTGATCTTGACTGATGACCTTGAACTTAGTACCAACTGAAAGTCCATGTCAAAAGCAATGCAAATGGGAAATATGAAGGCTATATCACTTAACATTGTAAACTTATAGACAATGTTTAAGTTAAGATTTTCTAAATTTTGACCTTGAGAAATGATGTTGACCTTGAATGATGACCTTAACTTGGTATCAACAGAAAGGTCACAAGCAAAGCACGTGTGAAATATGAAGACTTCATCTGTAACCAATCAAAAGTTATTGCCAATTTTAGTTTTTGCGGGGAAAAAAGACAGTTAACGTAAAGGTAATAACATTGACGCATTTTTTAAACGAAAATTCCCATTAGTTTAAGGTCAAGGGGATCTGATTTGCTACTCAAATATGAAATTTCATGAAATTCTAACGATTATTCTTGGAGAAATTGGCAAAAAACTAGTTTTACATTAAGGCCCCTTTTTCCATGACGCAGCCTTGAAATAAGAAAAATAAAAAAAAACGGGTCTTGCAAATTTCCTAGGACGATTATATATGAAGTTTCATCCGATTAGACCCAGGGGTTGCTGAGATATGACTTTGGATGGATGCACAGGCCGGGAACTATATGCTCCCCCCGAAAAATTTTTTTCGAGGAGCATAAAAATTGTGTTAGTTTGAAAATTTTGTCAGCAACTCCCTTAATTTGGACCAGTCTAGAGTCTTGCTATCTGATCATGCATTAAGGCACAGGGCATAATAATGCCATTTTATGTCTAAGTGGAACTTCTTGTTGGACCTTAGAGAGCGTGGCCAGCAGAATAAGTGGGTGTGGCCAGCAGAGAAAGTGGGCACCGGGCATGGCCAGCAATCCATCAATTCTTGAGATCATGCATTAAGGCACAGGGCATAATAATGCCATTTAATGTCTAAGTGGAACTTCTTGTTGGACCTTAGAGAGCGTGGCCAGCAGAATAAGTGGGCGTGGCCAGCAGAGAAAGTGGGCACCGGGCATGGCCAGCAATCCATCAATTCTTGAGATCTTTTTCATATTTATGAAAATATTGTTGCATCAACTTTTTTTCTGAGTTGATCTAGACCATAAAAGATCAATTCTATATCATATGAAACAGTAATATAAATCTTTCATTTTTATAAAAGAATTCAGTTAAAGGACTTCTATATCTTAACACTTATTATGCTTGATTAAAGCCTTGTGAAGAATTGCATAAAATCAAAGGGCTGAAAGCACCGACAAGCCCAATTATGGTTCAATATATCTTCAGCCAATAAATTTTATCCATCTAGTGACAAAGAATGAGATAAGACCTCACATATGTGCAGACTTAACCTTCTGCCAAAACAAAAATGTTCCAGTACAGCAAGAAAAGGTTTAATTTCTTTTAAAAAGAAAAACGTATTTTAAACATATTATTTTATTATTCATTATGAAAGTCTTGGTAAGTATTATCCAGGTGTAAATGTCTGAAGGTATTATCTTGTGAAGCTATACATCTCCCAAGAATTCCTCAGAATTAATTCATTATTTCAATTGATATCAGGTGTACAAATAAACATGTGTTACAATCTGTCAGCAGAATGTATTTCAAGAAGCTAAAGTCAAGCTATTTTCAAATGATAAATGAGGCAAACATTTTTAACATACAAAGAACAGATAGAATGAAGAGAATCAGGAGCTTAATCCATTCCAACGCAATGACGTTTTTGGACTCCCCTCAAGAAAACAACTGAGAAAACATTTTGTAAAATGAAGTAATTGCTTGTAACAAGCAATTTCTTCATTTTTCACTGTTTTCTTTCCAGACAGTTGAAACTAGAAATTGTCACAAAGCGGACTATTACCCCCCAACCGATCTTGTTCACATAAAAGTGCTATCCGCCAAAGGGCCCTAACAAAAAAATGGACTTTTTAATTAATGGGCCATAAATCAATAAAAAATAAATGGACCATAACCAAAATAGGATATGCACATGTCTAACTTATATCGAGTCTTTCTATGAAATTTGAATCAAATCCATCTAATGTTTGCAGAGAAATTGAGCAGACACAATTTTTCATCAAAGGGCCATAACTCTGTCAAAAATCAGTCGCCAGTAACCAAAATAGAATATGCACATTTTTGCTTGATACTGATTATATCAGTGACATTTGAATAAAGTCCATCCAATAGTTGCCAAGAAATTGAGCGGACACAAAAAAGCTACAGACAGATGGACGGACCGACATACCGACAAGCTGACTCCTTTATACCCCCCAAACATAGTTTTCGGGGTATAAAAGTCTAGAATTTCATAAACCTTGATTTGTCGTCTGCAACTCCTTTCAATTGGGACCAGTTTAGAATTTTGTCTTGTGGGAATTGGTTAAACACCTTGCTTTATTATGAAAAAATGACTTTATTCCTTGCAAAGCTGACTTATAACCCAACCAGCACTTTGTCATTCCAGTAGCTCAGATGAACTTTGACATACATTACAAAAAAAATTATAGGGCTTTTGTAACATTTATGTTTCAAGGTCATAGGTCAAATGGACTATGAATTACAGCATGGTATGGTTCTTAATCAAAGTCCAATTTTGACCTTGATCTACCTGACCACAAAAGTAGGTCATTTTCTTGGATCATTTGCAACAATTGTACGAAGTCTCATGGTAGTAGGTCAGTTGGTTCTATGGAAAGACAAACAGATAAATGGACAGATAGAAATGGTGAAACCATAATACCCCTTTCTACTTTGTAGGTGGGAGGGTATAATAAGGGCACTCAAATACAACTGGAATGACACTTCCTTTTCCTTCAATTTAAACCAGAGTTATACAACACTGAAATCTCATGTTGAAAAAAAAACTTTTTTCAATTGAAATCAAACTAAAATGTTGTCTACAATATATTTTACATGAACATACGATGCTGACACTCTGTAGGTCACTGGCCCTCTAAGTTGTTTCCACTTTAACAAATGAATGATGCGTTAAGCATTCAAACTAGAGAAAAATACATTAATTTTGGAAGCTGTTAAGCTTTTCACTTATCTGCCAGTAACTTTCCACAAAACTGTCTTCAAAAACTTGGTTTGCAGACAACAATTCAAAATCTATTAAATTTTAGATTTCATAAACAGTCTGGGTAGAAAAATTGTGTAAATTGAAGAAATTGCTTGTTAATTGCTTTCAGCTACCACAAAATCTTTTAACAGGCAGATTATTCCCTATTGATCACCTTTTATTATTTGCATGAAGGCCATGACATTATTTCAATGTGAAGATAATGATAGACCGTGATGATATTATATATAAATGTAATTATGATAACCAATGTATTATTGCATCCAATTTTTTGAGACAATCTGATATTGCTAAAAAAAATCTTTGTCAAAAACTTGGTTTTCACTTTACCCATTACCAAATGGCAAAATTTTAGAAGGGTCCAAATTGAAAGGAGTTGCAGACAACAATTCAAAATCTATTAAATTTTAGATTTCATAAACAGTCTGGGTAGAAAAATTGTGTAAATTGAAGAAATTGCTTGTTAATTGCTTTCAGCTACCACAAAATCTTTTAACAGGCAGATTATTCCCTATTGATCACCTTTATCATTTGCATGAAGGCCATGACATTATTTCAATGTGAAGTTATTGATAGACCGTGATGATGTTATATATAAATGTAATTATGATAACCAATGTATTATTGCATCCTACTTTTTGAGACAATCTGATGATGCTAAAAAAAAAATCTTTGTCATAAAGGACGCATTAACTTTATTATGTTTACTCTTATGGTAGACTCAGAGAAGTACTTCTCTGTTTGAAACAAGAGGGCCATTGGCCCTAAAGCGCTCACCTGAGTCAATGACTACAGTAGTAAAAAATCCAAACAGAGTAATTTTTCCAAAAATTGACCCTTAATCATATCCTTGTCCAAAAAATCAAGAACAAACATTCTTTCAAAGTTTCAGGGTATTTTCACAGGATTGTAACATGTACATTGCAAAGTAGATTTCTTTAAATTAAACCTAGTGACCTTGATACATGTCAAATCTCTGTGCCTTATGGTTTTGGTAGAAGAATATTTTCAAAGATTTCCTTCTTCATTTCTTTGTAAAATCAGGAATTGCACAGAAAAGGGCTTATTTTCAGAATACAGTGATTCTTTGCAGTATTTTTGTAGAGGGTCAATAGGTGATGATACGTACCAAATATCAAATCTCTAGGCCTAATGGTATTTTTTGGAGGAGAAGATTTTCAAAGATTTCCTTTGTAAAAGCAGGGATCACACAGAAAAGGGCTAATTTTCAGATTACAGTAATTTACTGATACATACCAAATATGAAAGCTCTATGTCTTATGGTTTAGAAGGAGAAGATTTTCTAATAATTGTATACGGACAGACAGATTTGATGAACAGATGGACACGATACATTTACCAACCATAAAAGCTCACCTTCAGCACATTGTGCTCAGGTGAGCTAAAAGTTAATACCAGCATTAAATATTTTCAACAATGTTTTCTGTTTGCTTGAGGGGCATACAAGAGTGTGATAATGAGGGTATGAGTTAAACCCCAGACAACCAGGGATTCCTGTTTGGCCACTATTTTATCACTACTTCAGGAAATCCTACACTACAGGTAAAAAGTTATCAGTTCAATGACAGATCAACTGCATACTTTCCCTCCTCAGTCTTAACCAGGTATCTTGCATTAAACCCTGACCTTAAGTGCCTTCTTAACACTTCACCATGAAAACTTTCCTAAAGACTTAATAGTTGTGCATCAATCTTAGCTTAACTCATTACCAAATTTTCTTTAAAGCCTTCTTTATTGAAACAGGTTTCAGACAACAAATCAAAGTGTCTTTAATTAAACATGACTTCTGAAACAGTATGTAGCCAAATGGCAAATTTTTCAGGAGTTTAACAATGATGAATGACCTTGAATGATCTTGTTTGATGACACTGACCTTGGTATCAGAAGATATACCAATTAGAGTTACTGTAGTCTTCAAACCTATCTCTGTAACCCTATATCTTGAATGGGCTAGATTTTAAAGGTTCTATGGCCTCTGTTTCCATTTTTCTGTCAAAAATTTTCTTACTTTTATCCAAGAAATTATTGGTTGATGTTATATTTGTCATGAAATGCATCCATCATCAATGTGGACCGACCAATAAGGCAAAAACATGACAAGAAAAGTAGCTCCTCAGGACGAAGCTTGCTCAGCTCAACTTGTTTTATTTAGTCAGAATCCAATGAAATGAAGTAGGCATGTGATACAAAGTTTTTCAAATTTCTACAAGTGGAGGGTGGATGGAGTGTGTGTGTGTGTGAAAAACTGGGCTTTATTGGAAATGAGTTAACCCGTTCCCCTAAAATCCTTGAACCATAAGTCCCTTTGTTTTTATATGTGAGAAAATATTGTGGAAAAAGAAGAAATTGCTTGTAACAAGCAATTTCTTCTTTTCCACAATATTATCTACCCTACTGAACAACTATTTTTAAAATAAATCAATTTTAGATTGTGGTCTGCAAAATCTTTGAATTTGGACAGGGTCTACAATTTTGCAAAGGGTTAAAGACTGATTGAGACCTAATCCAGTGCACATGCACAACAAAGAAAAAAAGGGGGGATATTGTTTGCCTAGTAGCAGAACTATTTGCCTCCTATATCAATCAACAAACTACTGACAAAATCTGTTATCAACTTTTCATAGGCCTCTTTCACTGATAAAATCCTTTCTCTGTATTTTATTTAACTAATTACCACACAAAAACCTTTTATAGACTGGTCCAAATTCAAAGATGTTGCAGACAATTTAAAGTTTATTAATTTCTTTTACAACTTTCTGATTTGAAAACAAAGCTTTTTTTCTTTCAAAGAGTCAAAAAGTGGAACGATGATTTTTTAAATTTCCACCAACAAAATATGTTGTCTGCAACTTCTTTGAATTTAGACAAGTTTCAAATTTGTTGTCTGGTAATGGGTTAAGTCATCTAACAAGCTATAGTCCAGCAACAGATAATGGAATGAAATTTAATCAATTCCAGAAGCATGAAAAAAACTTATCTTAACCCTTATCATCCAGAATTAAATCCCCAAAAGAATCACATTCAAAATCAAAGCAATGGCAGCACTGGATGCACTTATTGTAATTAAGTAATTACACATGTATGTTGAAAATTTATGTTATAATCAACTCTGGTTTTAAAAAGAAAAGCAGGAGATGTAGATTGAAAAAATGACTTAACATATGTGCAGTCTAATCTTGGTCTATACCTACTGCCAAATCAGGTATATGCCGGCTTTAGCATGACAAAGTTTAATTTCTTTTTCTTTTACTACAATGAAATATAGTGCTTGTGCTCCAAATAGAAATATTTAATCTGTAATCTAAAAATGGCTTTACTTTGAAATTGTAAGTCTTTAAATTTATGTAAAAAACAGAGATTAAAATTTCTTCTATAATTATTGTAAAGGGTCCAATATTGTACAAGTAATTATAAGGACACTTGTAACTGCATTTTTGAAGGCATATAAATGCATTAATCTGTAGTGAAAATCAAAACCATGTTAAATCAATACAATTCAAACAAATAAAGAGAGACTTGAAATATGCATACAACACTTGAAACTTTGAACAAATTACAAAACTGAAGATAAATTTATAATCCCTTATAATGCTTTATCTGCTTTCCTTTTTGAGCCTTCTCCTCTGGCTATATTTATACCACTACTCCAGAATCACCATTTGTGAAGTCTCTGAAGAAAAAAAGCTTCAGAAAGAATTGTGGAAAATGAAGAAATTGCTTATTACAAGCAATTTCTTCATTATCCACAATCTTTTCTACCCCAATAGTCAAACAAAATTAAAATTTCATCAACTGTTAATTGTAGTCTGCAACATCTTTTAACTTGGACCAGTCCAATATTTTCTCTTCAGGTCAAGGATTAAATACTCTCTATACCATTGCCAAACAATCCCACGTTTTTACACATCTTCTAGAATATGTGGCACTTGTTTTTCAATTGCAAGCCACTTTGAAAAGTTGTCTGAAACTTCTTTGAAGTCAAGAACATAATTATGTTGTCTGGCAATGAGCTGCGATGGACAATCACAACAAAAGAAGGTTTGTGAATAATCTTTAAAACATTTCCAAACAACCAACACTTTGACATGCTGAAGGAAGATAGCTATGGAAAACATTGTAAGAAGAGGGGAAATTTTCATATTTGCAACTTTCTCTTTGGGCAAGCCTAAAAGTTTGCAGTGTCGTGATTGGCTTGGAAAAGGAGAATGCATAAACCCACCATAATTTTGGATTTTAGTTAACACATTACCAGAGGACAAAATTTTAGACTGGTCCTAATCGAAAGGAGTTGCATACAATTTTACATTGATGAAATTTTTATTTCATCAAATTTTTAGGGTAGAAAACATTGTGTAAAATAAAGAAATTGCTTGTGACAAGCAATTTCTTCATTTTACACAATGTTATCCCAATAGCTTACTGTAAGTGGCTTCCAAAAGCATAAATGTGTGGGAATGTGTTAAAGCCTTGATTCACAAAAAGAACAATTAATCTTTCATAGCTCAATCCTTGTACTGCTGAATGTTTATCATTTCTTCACAAACTTTTCATTTTTTTTGTCAAATTTAGATCTACTTTGTCTTCAAATAATTCCTCAACACTTAAAAACAAGTAGGTTGTGTAGAATAAGATCAGACTACACATCTGTGCAAGCTAATCTTGGTCTACAGACCTGCCACAGCTATTGTCAAAACCGGAATATCCCGGGATCAGCATGGCAAAAGTTAAGTTCGATCATGAAAATGGTTATGTTAGAAAAGAAAGTGTCCAAGTATTTACACAAATCAGAATACAAATATCAGCTATCCAGACATATGATCCTATTTGCCCAGAATATAAACAAAACACAAATACCAGAAATATAAACATTTATCTGGTAATAGGAATTGAATTGAACCATTAGATATGAGATTATTTTAATTAGACAGAGTTTAACAAAACATTTCTGGAAAAAAAATCTGTTATTTTATTATTTAAGCAATTTCTTACATGATTTCTGACCTGCAAGACACTATTTTTCAATTTAATTGCATGCACTTTGGAATGCAACTTCTTTCTTTTTAATTGTGAGTTGAGAAATGAGGGTCCGAAACTGACTAGATAATTGTGTAGAAAACAATAGGGCAATGATGATCATATTTTGCCAACTGGAGTCTCTTGTCAAACAACACTAACAATCACAACTAGAGGCACTTTAGTGCTTGTATCGCTCCACAGGCCTGATTGTACTGATGTAGCAAATGGCGTTTTCAGGAATCATATCAACCATGTGTGGCCAATAAATCTTTTTAAAGAAATCTTTTAATATTTGAACCTTTTCATTATTTTACAATCGTCAATTCATTTACCAAGTGAGTTGAAAAAGGTATTTACATATTGCAAAAAAAAAAAAAAAATCACTGGATACCATATATGGGCATAAGCCACTACCATAAAAGCCATATTGTTAATGATTCAACGATTTCAAAGTTTTCACCATTTATGGAATTTAGCTCCACCCATTAGAGCATTGTTTTTCAACCGATTAAAATTCTTTGAAGGAATCTGATAAAGGGTTACCAAAAGATCATTCCTGTAAAATTTGGTTAAATTCCATTAACTGGTTTCTGAGAAGATTTTCAAAGGTTTCCCCATATATGGAAATTAGCCCGGTCCATTAAAGCATTGTTTTTCATCCGATCAAATTTCTTTGAAGGAAACTGATAAAGGGTCACATAAGGCTCATTCCTGTGAAATTTGGTTGAAATCTTTCAATACTTTCTGAGGAGAAGATTTTTAAAGTAAAAGTTTATGGATGGAAGCAGAGACGAACGGACAACAGACACAATGCCAAGACAATAGCTGAACAATAGCTGGCTGAACATTTTCTCTTTTCTTTCTATCAAAAAGAAGGTTTATAACAAGCAATGATGCCCCATCATGACTCGAGTGGCATCAATCAGGAGCTTCGCAGAGCAGTGCATATACGCCAGGAGGGTGTATCGATAAACAGGAGCACTGCATGCCAACGCTCAACCCTTCATGTGCTTGGCAGTGGGTAAAATTTTGTGTTGAAAAAGGAGCATAACTAATTCAAACAAGAGCCATCAGAGACAAATTATGATCCCAATATATAGCCCTGTCACAAAAAGTATGAAATAAACAGGGAAAAGGATTTCGACAGACAGACAGATGAAGCAACTGTTGTATGCTCACCCTTCACCAGACATGTCTTATTTCAATATTTGACCTTGAGCTGTGACTTTGGACATATCTGATAATTTGTTTCATATGGCACATCTACTCATGATACAGAATAATTATACAAAGTTATTTCGAAATCCATCCATAGTCATAGGAGCTGTTCTCTGGACATGCTCAATGCCAATGTTTGACCTTGAGCTGTGACTTTGACCTTTGAGCTATCTGAATATTTATTTCAAATGGTACACATACTCATAATAGAATACAATTTTGCCTAGTTATATTGAATTCCATCCATGATTGAAGGAGTTATGCTTGTGACAAGCTCAATTTTAACATTTGATCTTGGACTGTGAACTTGGCACTATACAAAAACTGGGAAAATAGGTCAGGGCAATTCTATTAGGAATTCACATGTGAAATATCATACAATTTGACTCAAGGGTTGTGGAGAAATGGAGGCGGACAGACAAACAGACAAAGCAGTGGCTGTATGCTCGTCCTTCGGGGAACATAAAAATGCATTTATTAGCTATCCCCCTTGTTGGTACAGATTGCTCTTTTTATATTGAACAATTTTCAAGTAAAACTGTGATTAGTAATACCAGAGATATTACAAAATGTCCGATTTTTAGATGCTGATGACAACTTGGCTATCAATACCTCAAGGTTTTTATTTGAACAGTTGAGCTAAAAACTCAGTAATTCTAAGCTATTTTGATAATTAAGTCATGGGAAGATAATTCCAGAACAACTTGAGGAATAATGATATTTTTGCTCTTGCTCATTAAGACATCAAAGAAATTGGATAAGGCAAGTTTCAGTACATTCCAATTGAACACGAGGGAGTTGCAAACCAAAAAACACTTTAATTTGAGATTATTTCGCTGGGTTTAAAGGCAGGTAATTCTGAAACAAGAGGGCCATTTGCACTGGTGCACTCACAGATACAGGCTCTTTTCCTTTCTAATGTCTAACTTAATGTTAAGGTTAGGATTATGATACCAGTGGGCTTGACCATACTTTATACATCTCTAAGCTTTGTACCTGGGATCGACAAATTTCAAGGAAATGTGGACAACACTTTTTCCTCCTCTACGAATTCATTTCTATTCAAACCCCACCCCATGGGACTCTGCCCAGGGACCCCAGTGTCATGATTTTAGCCATTATCAAAGAGGTCAATACTTGGACTTTCATGCAAAATAATAAGGCTCTACACCTTCTGGGTCAGGAGGAGAAGATTTATAATGATTATTTAAAATTTCTCATTGTTGCACATGGCAACCAGAGTTTTCAACAGGTTTAAATTCTTTTAACTACTTTAATACAGTGCCACCTAAAGAACATTTCTGCCAAATTTGGTTAAAATTTGGCCCAGTGGTTTAGGAGAAGATGTTGTTTAAAGAAATTGTTGATGGACGAGGCATGCTGGACAGACGCAGGACAAAAGGTGATCACAACAGCTCACTTGAGAACTACATGCTCAGGTGAGCTGAAAACTTGAGAGATCGAAATATTTTTTCTCAAGCATATCTAGACATCATAGAGATTCGTTAAAGCAAGTTTACAGTTGTATATATATTAAGTGGACATGGAACCATGGGCAGATGTACAGACGAAGCTGTGGCTATATGCTCGCCCTTCAGGGAACATAAATAGCAAAGCATTAACTGGTATACTAAATATCTTAATCCCACTCAAAAAATGCTTTTAGACTCCCAAAAGACAAAAAGCTATTTAAAAACTTTGTTGAAAATGAAGGAATTTCTTGTTGCAAGCATTTTCTTCAGTATCCACAATGTTTTCTTCCCTAAAAGTAAGAAAGATCCAAAATTTCAAAACTTTAGATTGTGGTCTGCAACTCCTTTCAATTTTAAGAATGTCCTATTAATAAAATTTCTGTTCCACTCACAGATGAATTACTTTTTCATTGGTGCATGAATACCTCACTCGACAATTTTTTTTTTCATGTTGTTGGTACATTTTGTACTATGGTCCTGTGTCCTTTAACCTATTTCCACACAGTGCCACTTAACACCACTAAGAAAAATAATCAGGAAAACATTGTGTAAAATGAAGAAATTTCTTGAAACAAGCAGTTTCTTCATCTTAACCAATACTTTTTATCCAAAAAGTTGAACATATCTAAAATTCATAAGCTTTAACCCATTACTATATGACAAAATATAAGACAAATCTAAAATGATAGCTTATGCATACAACAATTTTAAGTTGATTAAATTAAACAAGAGGACCATGATGGTCCTAGATTGCTCACCTGAACTGTCTGCTGTTAAAAAAATGCACTAGAGACAAATAACTATAATCAGTATCATGAAGATTGAGGCAAAACTGTGACTTCTATATTGTAAACAAAGAAATTGTCATTATGGCCCCTTTTCCTGTGTTATCGTGTAGAACCTTCCCATAATCCATAAGGTTCATCTTTATGACCTAACAAGTATCTTGACCAAGTTACATAATGATTGAGCCAAAATGATGACCTCTAGTGTGTTAACAAAGAAATTGTCATTAATGTCCATATTCCTGTGTTTTCCAAAAGTACCTTCCTATAATCAATATGGTTCATACTTGTTACTAAACAATTATTCTGGCCAATTTTCATGAAAATTGAGCCAAAATTGTGGTCTCTAGAGTGTAAACGAAGAAATTGTCATTAAGGCCCATTTTCCTGTGTTGCCAAATAGATCCACCTAACAATCAATAGGATTTCATCCTTATGACCTAATAATTATTCTTGCCTTTTTTCATGAAGATTGAGCATAAAGTGTGGCCTCTAGACTATAAACAAAGAAATTGTCATTAAGGCCCCTTTTCCTGTGTTTTCCAATAGAAACTTTCCATAATCAATAGGGTTCATCCTTATGACCGAACAATTAATCTGACCAGGTTTGGTGAAGACTGAGCCAAAATTGTGGCCTTTAGTCTAAACAAAGAAATTGTCATTAAGGCCCCTTCTCCTGTGTTTTCCAATAGAATCCTGCAATAATCAATAGGGTTCATCCTCATGATCAAACAATTATTCTGACCAAGTTTCATGAAGATTGAGCCAAAATTGTGGCCTCTAGAATGTAAACGATGAAATTGTCATTAAGGCCCCTTTTCCTGTTTTGGGAAAGATACTTCTAATAATCAATAGGGTTCATCTGTATGACTTATAATTATTCTGGCCAAGTTTCATAAAGATAGGGCCATATTTGTGGCCTCTTGAGTGTAAACAAAGAAATTATCATTAAGGCCCCTTCTCCTGTGTTTTCAAATAGAACACTCCCATAATCAATAGGGTTCATCCTCATGACCTTACAATTATTTTGACAAAGTTTCGTGAAGATTGGGTCAAAACTGTGGCCATAGAGTGTAAACACTTAAATTGTTGACGCCGCACCACGCATATCACAAGACTGACATTCAACGATCACAAAATCTCACCGTGAGCACTTGTGCTCAGGTGAGCTTAAACATCTTCGCCTTTTACGATAAAATTGTGAACATTGAAGAAATTGCTTGTTACAAGCATTTTCTTCACTGTCTGCAATGTTTTCCCAAGCTGTTTTGTTGAGGGGCATAAAAAAGTGGGATTGTGTAGGAAAGGGTTAAATTGTTGTCTGCAACTTCTTTCAGTTTTGACTAGTCAAACACTTTATAGAATGGAAATGGGTTATATTTAGGGATGGTAACGAGTACCAATTTTACTAATCGAGTACTCGGTCACCCTTCCGATCGAGTACTCGAATACTCGAATAGAAATGTCGTCTTTTTGTTATAGTCTCTGTGTTTTCAAACATATTCAGCATATGCGATTTATGCAGCATATCTTCGGTCAAAATATATTTTTAGAATACATTTGATCGGTACTTTGTTTGAGAAAAACGGTCAATTGTTAGATATGTATACTAAAGAGTAAAGTGTACATTTTACGGTCTTGTCATCGGCTGCTCGCTTGAAGTGCTTCCCTACTGTAGACTTAGCAGGAGGCATTGTTGGACTTTCTGGAATTTATTTGTGGTATGTCGTGACTGAGATGATTCTTCTTCGGGTAACAGATAGCAATAGAATGACAATACAATAATCCAATAATCGGCTAATTGAATATTACCTTAACCAATCAAATCAAAAGGTAAATCTTACGGACGTCCAATTAAAATGCACCGGTCGAAATCAGAGTAAAGAGCGGCGAAGATGCCAAAATTTATGAAATTGTTTGACAGCAAGAACAATAGCTGCTGGCACTTGATTGACAATATCGAGGGATTAGATAATCGGCAGACGACCAAGTGTTACATACTCTACCCTTTGCTCTGTAAAGTGTTGGAAAAAAGCGATCGATATTTTGAGAAAGTATCAAAACTTGAGTGTGGAAACGAATTTTCATTCTTTGGCTGTTATTTTATTTTTTGCCGATTACTCGATTAGTGATATTG
The DNA here is from genome assembly GCA_946902895.1 of Fragum fragum. Lineage (NCBI taxonomy): Eukaryota > Metazoa > Mollusca > Bivalvia > Cardiida > Cardiidae > Fragum > Fragum fragum. Next base: position 73,085,080 of record OX336365.1, on the reverse strand, counting down.
GTAATCGATACTCGGACGTTCGATCGAGTACTCGATTAATCCAGTACTCGTTCCCATCCCTAGTTATATTCAATTTGTAGCAATTATCTGCTTGGTCTTGGAGTCCAGCACTTTAGAATAAATTTATTTAACCCATTCCATACTGTGACTTTTCTGACGCCCCTCAAGAACAAGAGGCCAAAGAGGGCCTGTATTGCTCCACTGGCTTTAACATCTCCAGATTTCAAGTCTGTTATTTCAGATGCTGGACAAAGGCTAATCACAATAGATCATATAATGAAGCTTTCAGGTGAGCTAAGAAAGGGTTTATATCATAAATCAAGATGTGTTTTAAATCACAAATGCCAAGTTTTGACCTTGACAGATGACTCTGATCTTGTCACATTACTTTGATATTTGCGCATGGGTAAACATGAGATCATGCCAAATATAAGCTCTGTATTCTAACAAAAGCTTTTTCTCTACAAAGTTTCTTTCGCAATCAAAGATGGGTTTCCATGATATATCAATAGCATTATGATACAAATGTCTATACTTTGAACGCCATGATGTTTAAATTTTTTTTTCATTAAAGAAAACCATATAATTCTTGGTCTTGGTAGTATTCTTTTGTCTGAATTTAATTTCTTTTACAATGCAAGAAGAACGGCTGAAGTAGGTACATTTGTTTGGCAGAAGAAGATGTTTAAAAAAGTTTACGCATGGACGGACAGACGAACACACTGATGAAACACACACGACAGACAACGCCATGACAATAACACTCTCACACTTATTTAATTCGAAATTGTTAAATAAAAATATTTCTCCCATAACCTGAAAATTTTGTGTTTTTTATAATCTGAATTCCAACAAATTATAGCAGACTAATTTTAGCTACAATGTTTTTCATAACTTATTGTCAGTACATCAAAATGATTTTGGAATATACAAATCTGTAAGGGAATCAATAAGAAATAATTTTGCGTTTTTCCTATTTTGGACCCCTAGTGCAGGACCGTTTTTGACCCAAGGAGGACAACTTTTAGTGATATAGTACAAAACCATCTAGTTATGCTACATACCAAATATAGATATCCTAGACCTTATAGTTTAAGAGGAGAAGTCTTTTGAATTGCTCTAATTAAGCATTTTTCCAAACTTCGGACCTCAGGGGCGGGGCCATTTTTACCCCAGAGACTAAATATTTAAAAACTTGGTAAAATAATCATATGATTAAGATCTATATAAAATATAAATGCCTTTGCCTTGTAGTCTGTGAAAAAAAGACAACAAAGATTTTCTAAAATTTCCCATTTTCATATGCCCCGGCAACCAGAGTTTTTCAGGGAAAGAAATTCTTTTAACAACTTTTGAAAAACTTCACTCAAGGAACATCCCTGCAAAGTGTCAGCTTGATTGGCCTACTGGTTTAGGAGGAGAAGATTTTTAAAGATTTACTAAAGAATCCCATTTTCAAATGCCCCGGCAACCAGAAATTTTGACAGAATTAAATTCTTTCAACAACTAGTGTAGAACTTCATCCAAGGAACATCCCTGCAAAGTTTCAGCTTGATTGGCCTACTGGTTTAGGAGAAGATTTTTAATGAAATTTTGGACGGACAGACAGATAAATGGATGGACGGATGGACCACGGACAATGACCAATCACAATAGCGCACCTTGCTCTTTGTGCTCAGGTGAGCTAAAAAACGCCCTGCCATGCCCAAATCAAAATTCCATGAACAATTCAGGTAAAGGGTCACCCAAGGAACATTCATGCCAAGTATTGATGAGATTGGTCAAATGGTTTGGGAGAAGATTTTTAAAGATTTTAAAGTGAAAATAAGCCCCGCCCTTTCATGTCCATATTTGGGGGTCAAACAAAATTTCTTGAACAATTTACATAGAGGATCACTCAAGGAACATTCATGCCAAGTTTCAATGAAATTCGCCAAATGGTTTGGGAGAAGATTTTAAGATTTTAAAGTGAAAATAAGCCCCACCCTGCCAGGCCCATATTTTTGGGACAAACAAAATTTCTTGAACAATTCAAGTAGAGGGTCACTCAAGGAACATCCATGCCAAGTTTTGTTGAGATTTTAAAGTGAAAATAAGCCCCATCCTTCCAAGCCCATATTTGCGGGTCAGTCAAAATTTCTTGAACAATTTAAGTAGAGGGTCACTCAAGGAACATCCATGCCAAGTTTCATTTAAATCAGCCAAATGGTTTGAGACGAGAAGATTTTTAAAGATTTTAAAATGAAAATATGCAACATCCTGCCACACCCATATTTGGGGGTGATTCAAAATTTCTTCAACATTTTATGAAGAGGGTGGCCTAAGGAACATTTCTGCCAAGTTTCATTAAGATTCTCCCATTTGTTTAGGAGGAGAAGATGTTTAAAAATAAGTTTACGCTCGAACAGGCGGACACATTCATGCACAAGACAACACCATGACAATAGCACGCTGGCCTTCGGCCAGTGGAGCTTAAATTATTGAAACCAGATTCCCATTTTCATATGCCGCGGTTACAAGAGTTTTTGACGGAATTATATTCTTTTAACAACTTTTGAAGAGCTTCACCCAATGAACATCCCTGCAAAGTTTCAGCTTGATTGGCCTACTGGTTTAGGAGGAGAAGATTTTAAAAGATATTTAAAGAATTACTAAAGATTCCCATTTTAAAATGCCGCGGCAACCAGAGTTTTTGACGGAATTAAATTCTTTTAACAACTTTTGAAGAACTTCACCCAAGGAACATCCCTGCAAAGTTTCAGCTTGATTGGCCTTCTGGTTTAGGAGGAGAAGATTTTTAAAGAAATTGTGGACGGACGGACAGGCGGACGGACAACGGACAACAACCGATCACAATAGCTCACCTCGCACTTTGTGCTCAGGTGAGCTAAAAACATGGGGCAAGCAGTTTCATCATTTTACACAATGTTTCTACCCAGAAAAGTTGAAAAAATCTAAAACTCATTCATCTTTAATTGAAAAATCTAAAACTTAACAATCTTTAAACTGTTGTCTGCAACTCCTTTGAATTTGGACCTGCCTTAAGTTTTGCCATCTGTTAATGGGTTTATTCATTTAAGAAAACATTTTGTTGGTGTTCTACCTTAACAAGGTATCTACAGCTTGGAATAAGTTATGAGGTTTTGGGTAGAATGATAGGATTAGATCTTTTTATTGCATGGTTTATTTGACAATTACTAAATCAGCATGCCATCAGCACTATAGTTTTGACATCACTGTTGCATATCCAATGCTTCTTCTTTTAGTATAAAACTTTAAAACCCATTAACAGATAGCAAATTTTTTAGACTGGTCCAAATTGAAAGGAATTGCAGATGACATCTTTAAGCTTAGGAAATTTGATAATTTTCCAACTTTCTGGGAAGAAAATATTGTGTAAAATCAAAAAATTGCTTGTTTAAACAAGCTATTTCTTCATCTTACACAATGTTTCCCATTTGTCGCAGATGACAAATGAAAAGTTTGAAATTACAAATGTTTTTTATGCCCCCGCATCAAAGATTGGGTGAATATTGTTTTACTGTTGTCAGTCATTCAGTCTTTCTGTCTGAAAAACTTAACCAAAAAACTTAATATTGCCAATTACTACCAGCCTATTCAAGATACAATGCTCATATTTGACATGATGGTACATCTCCATAATATCCATCTCCTTGTGTCAAGGTCATGTGATAAGGTCAAGATCACATACCAAGGTCAAAAGTTTAGTCCAAGTGGAGATGCAAATGCATGGCTGTTCAAAATCTCATTAGTTGGGTAAAACTTGTATGTGGAAAAAAGGGTATAATTTGTTAAAGAGCACTGCCCACGGGTTCCAACACTTGGCTGCAGGTGCTTGATAATGCAAAAGTTCTAAGTTGAAAAAGGGGCATAACTCTTACAAAAATGTGTTTAGAGTTATCCCCCTTGAAAGTCTAGATAGCTCTTGTGATGGTCAAAACACATGACAAGTTTCATGAGGATATCTTCAATAACAACAGAGATATGACCAAGGTTAAAGTTTGTCACACCAACACCAACACTGACGCCAAGGTGATCACAATACCTCAGGTTTTCTCCAAAAACAGCCAAGCTAAAAATGTTTATAGAGTACCTGTAGTTTGCCTTGTTGGTATAGATTGCCATTTGGAGATATAACAAGACTAATGATACAGATGACAACCTCAGGCTATAGCAATGTCTGTCTCTTTTCAGCTAAAAGAATTGAACAATATTAATTTGTATTCATATTCCACCCATTATTAGTTAATCAAATTTACAAGGCGTGAAGATCAAAAATTAAAGGTAATGGTAAACAGACTCACATGGGAAGGTAACTTTAAAAGAATTACTATTTTATCCTTTACCATACAATGGTATATTAAGATTTAAAAAGGATAAAATGCTTGTAACAGACTGGTTCATTAATTAAAGAAGCTGCAGTTGACAAAACTTTAAAAATCTTTGATTTTGTTGTTAGAAAACATTGTTGAAAATGAAGAAATTGCTTGTAATAAGCAATTTCTTCATTTTCCACAATGTTTCCAGAATCTTTGATATTGAGAGTCAAAATCACATGGAAATTAATCAATTTGGTCTATGCATACTGCGTGCTGGCAGAATTCTATAAGGATTTACTTGATGAACCGAATCATTGCTTAACAATCATCATACTTACCCAAACTTCTTAAATCATGATACAGATTGTAAGTAATTTATTTCCCCTATTGCTCTTTATGTTAAAATCATAAACATATAAAACACACCGCATTACTTTGATATTTCAGGGATCTATTCAATATAAAAGAAAAGCGAAAACTTTTATCAATTGACTGTTTGCTTACAGCTTTTGTGTCATTTAAAAATGACATCAAATTTTGAAAGTGAATTGTTGCCGATCATGTCAATTGATAGAGTGCCACTATCAATCAAAACAGCTATAGCGCAGCAAACTCTCATTCAATGAGGTCCAGAGTTTGATCACCGGTCATGGCGAATATCCCTTCCATTATTAGTCTCCCATTACCACATGGCAAACTTTTAGAATGGTCCAAATTGAAATATCTGCTTTCTTTGCGACACCTTTAACCCATTACCAGATGGCAAACTTTTAGAATTGTCCAAATTGAAATGATATCTGCTTTCTTTGAGACACCTTTAACCCATTGACAGATGGCAAACTATAAGAATGGTCCAAATTGAAATGAGATCTGCTTTTTTGTGACACCTTTAGCCCATTCCTATACACTCCCTCCTTTTTACACCCCTAAAGAAAAAAGTTCTTGAAAACAATGTTGAAAATGCAGAAATTGCTAAGCAATAGTTTTCTCCCAAGAGGGACAAAGATTTTAAAAATTTCAACAACTAATTGTCATCTGCAACTTCATTCAATTTGGACTAGTCTAATATTTTACGATATGGAAATGGGTTAACCCATTACCAGACAACAAACTCCTAGAAAGGCCAAAGTTGAAAGGATTATATCTTGTATAGACAGACCTTTTTCAATAAGAATAAATTTGCAGCGTAAAATAACATTTTCAATCACCAAAATGATAATAATATTGGTTTAATTACTTTGATATTAATCTATTTCGTCACAGAGATGAATCTTAATATACAGTATTCAAATAAATGAATGTTAAGTGTACAGTATAATGAAAATGATGCTTATTTATTAACTCTTTTCTTGTTTAATCCCTGGTTTTTACGTCCCTGTGGTTTTATAATTGAGAAAACATTGTAGAAAAAGAAGAAATTCCTTGTAACAAACAATTTCATCTTTTTCTACAATATTTTCTACCCTACTAGATGGTTATTTTTCGAATTTAGTAGAGTTAAAAATTTCGTCTGAAAAATCTTTGAATTTGGACAGGTTTATAATTGGGTAAAACAGGAGAGGGTGAAACAACCAACATGGCAATTTTGTACCCTAAATTAGAGATCAGCACAATTCTAATAGAAGAAATTTGCAGAGCATTTATGCCCTGGGGCTTGTCAGTGAAAAAACACTGTGACTTTAACCCTTTCCTGCACAATCCCTTGTTTTTAAATACCTGTGATTTTATACTTGAGAAAAATTGTGAAAAAAAAGAAGTTGCCAGTGACAAGCAATTTCTTCTTTTCCAACAATATTTTCTACCAAATAGGATGGTTTCATTTCAAATTTCATCCAATTTTCATTGAGGTCTGAAACCTCTGTCAATGTGGACAAGTCTAATATTACAACAAGAGGACAATGACAGTCCTATATTGCTCCCCTGAGTATGATGGCTCAAGGCTTTATGATATATTCAAAATATCAGACCTACACCTAATTATTTTGAAGAAGAAGATTTTAAAAGATTTTCTCCTTTAATCCTAGGCAAATTGAAGATCCCATCATATAGAGCTAATTTTCAGAGTACAGTAATTCTTTTAACCCATTACCAGACAGCAAAATTTTAGACTGGTCCAAATTGAAAGGAGTTATGAAAGGTTATGAAATTTTAGATATCTTCAAATTTCTGGATAAAAAACATTGTGTAAAATGAAGAAATTGCTTGTAAAAAGCAAATTTTATTTCTTCATTTTATACGGTTTTTTCCCCAGTTCTTTTTCCTAGAGGGTGTTCAAAATCATTAGGGAATGGGTTAAGTTTTTTGGTAGAGACTCAATAGGCGTTGATACATACCAAATATCAAAGCTCTATAGGCATATTGGTTTAGGAGGAGAAGATTTTCAAATATATCCTTCTTTATTCCTTTCTTAAATAAAGGATTGCACAGAAAAGGGCCTACTTTCAGAATACGGTAATTCTATATAGTATTTTGGTAAATGTTAAATAGGTATTGATAAACACCAGACTTCTTTATTCATATGCAAAATCAGGGGTCACACAGAAAATGGCTTTTTGTGTATGCAGATTCTTTGAAGTATTTTGGTAGAGAGTCAATAGATGATGATTTACACAAAATATCAAAGCTCTAGGCCTTATGTTTTGAAAAAGATTTTCAAATTTCCTTCTTTATTTCTATTTAAAATCAGGGGTTGCACAGAAAAAGGGACAATTTTCAGAGTAAGGTAATTCTTTGAAGTATTTTGGTAGAGGGTCAATGGATGATGTTCAAAAGGAACATTCCTGAAAATTTGGTTGAAATGGGCAATCTGCTTTAGAAGGAAAATATTTTTAAAGAATTATTTTGTTACTTCTCTGAAGTCTGATAAGCCCCATCTGCCTAGCCCCAAATTTTGTCCAAATTGGTCTTTGACCTTGACCGTAGGGCTATCCAATATTTTTTCCAAATGGCACATCTTCTCATGACTGAGAACAATTGTGCCTATTTAGATTGCAATCCTATAATTGAAGGAGCTATGCACTGGACATGTTTAATTCTAACTTTTGACCTTAGGATTTGACCTTGACATTGGGACTATCTAAAAATTTGTTTCAAATTGCACATTGCATGCTAGAGAATTATTGTACAAAGTTGTTTGGAAATCCATCCATAATTGAAGGAGCTATACTCTGGATACATTTGACCTTGAGCTCTGACCTTTACCTTGAAGCTATCTGATTTTTTTAGAATGGTATATCTATTAATGATTCAGAAAAATTGTCCAAAATTATTTTGAAATCCTTCCATAATTGAAGGAGCTATGTTGTGGACAAGGTCAAATTTTACCTTTGACCTTGAACTGTGACCTTGACCTTGGAGCTATAAAAAAAACAGGAAATACACCTTGGCTCAATATCATATGGAATTCTGAAGTTTCATCTGATTTGGCAAAAGGGTTGTGGAGACATTGGAACAGACAGGTGGTAAGATGGAGTGGCTGCTATAATGCTTGCCCTTTGGGGAGCTTAAAAACAAGTAGAAATTGTTTGTAACAAAAATGAATGTCTTCCTACTATATTTTGAAGATAGCTGCCATTTTGAAAATAAGTTTCATGCAAATAATATTATAAGTGATACTGAACAAGTGTGTTAAATTTCATCAAAATCTGCCTAAGGCTACCAAGACTTTGTTTGGACTTAAAAATATCAATTAACAGAATAGAATGGTGGCCTTTTTAAAAACGGCAGCCATTTTGGTAAAAGAAGGTTTCTAATCCAACTGCAGATAATTCTGAACAAGTGTTATACAGTTTTATCAAAATCGGTCCCATGGAAACCAAGACTTTGCCTGGACAAAAAATGTCAATTTGCAGAGTAGAATGGCAGCCGTATGAAACTGGCTACCATTTCAGAATAAGAAAAGTGTCCATTACAGTCAAATCTTCTTAATTGCAACCCTGATAATAGCAATTCACTGCTTAATTGCAGCTCACATTTTGCAGAAACAACGGAATTAAAGAGTAAATAGCTCCTTTTAAATAGCAACTTCTTGTTAATTGCAACATAAGCTTTGACAAATTTATGTTGCAAGTAACAGGATTCCACAGTACAACTAGAGGTGATACTGAACAAGTGCGTGAAGTTTCATCAAAATCAGTTCTATGGCTACAGAGCACACATCCATTTAAGAAAATGTCCATTTACAATGTAAAATGGTAGCCATTTTGAAACCTGAAGCCATTTTGAAATAGTCATGCGCAACTACAGGTGGACAAGAGGGAAGGGAGACATAGTTCACACAAAACTTATCAAGATTGTAAGAGCACTTTGACCTTGACAATTTTTAAACAAACTAGTACAGCAAGGGGAAAAAATATATCAAGTTTTTCTGAAATCCATTCCAATAAGCTCCAAAGGTAAATTTTTCTTTCAGCTGTGTCATTTAGCTGATGCGTATCCAAGGAGAATAACTTATGCCAAGTTTTTTGGTATTGTATCAAAAATATATTAAAGATATGCCCTGGGTGAATTATACCTACCTCTTGACCTAATCTTTGACATGGCCTTTTGTGTATCAAACATGTTTTGGGCATAACACGAATATACTTCAACAGGGATAAAATATCACTTTTGTACATTAAAATGAAAACACTTGTGACTTGTGTTACCATTGTTCACTTATTATGTTTTTGGTTTATAACCTATAAAAATTTGACATTTTAGTCTGTTTTGTGTAAGCATAGAAGCAAGTTGGTCCCTTTAATGTGACAAATAATAAATGTAAGATTATACTGGAAAAGGGAAACAACCATACAAAATTATTTTGGAATCCAACAATAATTACAGAAGATATGCCCTAGATATGCTCCACACTACCACAACTGTCCACAAAAAAGACAAGGCAACTATATTATACCCTAAACTGCCATTTCACCACAAGGGCATTAAAAACAACATTGGAAAAGGAGAAAGCAATTCCTGTTTATATGTAATCTTTTCTTATTTTCAGATGAAGACTTCAGTGATTAAACAGAAAAGGGTTTAAAGGTAAGCTTTTTTGTGTTCTCTGCATCTTTTTTATGCAGACTTGTAAGAGTTTAAGGCCTTTGAATGTCTGACAAATATATTTGAAACAGGATAATAAAGCATAATAAATCTTTTGAACTTATATAACTGTAAAAAAGCATGACATGAATCACCGATTCAGCTGAAATCACTCAAGTCGTTATATCTGCCCTCCAGCTGTGGCTGCGTAAAATTTACTGCAAATTTCATTCATGCTTTTTACACATTATACCAATATGATTGACTGATTTATATCAAGTCTTAATTTATTACTTAATTGATGCAATAATTAATTAACCCATTCCCATACAATCCCACTTTTTCAAACACATCAAGATGAAAGCTTTGGAAAAGTTAAGAGAAATTAAGACATAATTTGTCACATTACCAACAATGATCTCTACCCCAAAGATCTCAAAATGTCATTAACTGCACCTTCTTTGAATTTAGATGAGTTTTAACTTTTGTTATCTGGAAATGGTTTTATTAAGCCTAGTCATCCTTGGCCCGAAATATTCCTGTTTGGACAGGAGGTATAAACATAGATCAGCCTGAACATATGTGCAGTCTGATCTTAGCCTACACCAACTGCCTGTCCTTTTCTAGCCAGAATTGTTTATAAAATCAGTTTCCAACTGAAATATTGACCTGCAACTAGTACTTCAAGGTACTTCAGTCCTTTGATTTCAATGAAAGTCTAAATAGCATTTTATTTGGCATGACAAGTGTCAATTTTCAAAAATTGAAATTATTTCAGGCTTCAACCTGTAACTCATACATAGGTGACATCAGTGATCTGTCATTGGGTGACACCAGTGATCTGTAAGTGGGTGGCACCAGTGATCTGTCAGAAGGTGACACCAATAATCTGTCAGTGGGTGACACAAATAATCTGTCAGTAGGTGACACCAACAATCTGTCAGTAGGTAACACAACCAACATGTAAGTGGTGGACACCAGTGATCTGTCAGTGGGTGACACCAGTGATCTGTCAGTAGGTGACACCAACAAACTGTCAGTGGGTGACACCAAAAATGTCAAAAGGGTAACCAGTGATCTGTCAGTGGGTGACACCAGTAATCTGTCAGTGGGTGAAACTATAAATCTGTCAGTAGGAGTTACCAGTGATCTGTCAGTTGGTGACACTAACAATCTGTCAGCAGGTGACACTAACAATCTGTCAGTGGGTGACACTAACAATCTGTCAGTAGGTGTAACCAGTGATCTGTCAGTGGGTGACACAAACAATCTGTCAGTGGGTGACACTAACAATCTGTCAGTGGGTGACGCTAACAATCTGTCAGTAGGTGTAACCAGTGATCTGTCAGTGGGTGACACTAACAATCTGTCAGTTGGTGAAACTAACAATCTGTCAGTGGGTGACACCAACATTGTCATTGGGTGACACCAACTATGTCAGAAGGGTAACCAGTGATCTGTAAGTGGATGACAGTGATCTCTCAAGGACTCACACCAATGAACTCTCAGTTAGTGATACTGGTGATCTCTTAGTGGAGGGCATCAGTGATGTTTCAGCTTTTTAAGATCAGTGATCTATCAGTGGCTGACACCAGTCATCTGTGAGTGTGTTAAACTAATGATCTGTCAGTGTGTGACACTTGTGATCTGTCAGTGTGTGATTTCAGAGATCTGTCAGTGGATGACACCAGTGATCTGTCAGTGTCTGACACCTGTCATCTGACAGCAGTCGACATCAGTAATCTGTTAGTTGACAACACCAGTGATCTGTCAGTGTGTGCAACAGTCATCTGTCAGTGAATGACACAAAAAATGACACTGGATGACACATACTATGTCCGCCAGTTACACCAACAATGTAAGTGGTCGACACCAGCAATATCAGTGGATGACACCAACAATGTCAGTTGGTGTCACTAGCAATGTCAGTCGATGATACCAGTGATCTGTCAGTGAGTGACACCAGTGATCTGTCAGTGTATGAAAAGTGATCTAACAATTCAAACATTAGGAACCTTACCTCTTTATCTAGCACATTACCAAATGATCTAAAGTTTTGATGCCTTCAATAGAACTTTAGAGCCACCTTCAACCATAAGGATCATCTGCTACTTACAATTACTCCCTTAACAACAATGATATCTACCCTATTAAGTTTTCAATTATATTTCATTATGCAAAATAACTTAATTCTGTGGCCTGCAATGTCTTTACTTGAACTGTTGTATTTTTGGCAATGAGTTTAAATGGAGCTTTAGGCGCAAATGCTTCAGCCACAAAAACTTGTTGATTTCAAACCTAAATGTTGTTAGTTCATTTCAAGTTCCAGATTGACCTGTAAACCAAAACATGAGGACCATGATGGTCCTAAATTGCTCCCCTGAGTATGATGGTTCATGGCTTTATGATATATACAAATTAGCAAAGCCTTCTGTCTAATTATTTTAGAGAAGATGTTTAAGGATTTTCTCTTTTAATCCTAGGCATTTTGATGATCCTACTATATAGTACTAATTTCCTGAATACGGTAATTCTTTGGGGTATTTTTGTAGAGGGTCATTAAACACCGATACATACCAAATATCAAGACTTTAAGACCTTATGTTTTGGGAGACGAAGATTTAAAAGGTTTCCTTCTTTATTCCTTTGTAAAATCAGGGATTGCACATGAAAGAGATAATTTTTAAAATACGGTAATTCTTTGAAGTATTTTAGTAGAGGGTCAATAAGAGATAATGTTTACCAAATATAAAAGCTCTATGCCCTATGGTTTGGGAGAAGATGATTTTCATAGACTTCATTCTTCATTCCTTTGTAAAATCAGGGCTAATTTTCAGAGTACAGTAATTATTTGAAGTATTTTTGGTAGAGGGTCGATAGGTGATGATATGTACCAAATATCAAAGCTCTAGGCTTTATGGTTTAGGAAGAAATTTTTTGATAATTGTCTATGGATGGCCAGCCAGACAGATGGACAGACAGATGCCGGACATGTACCGATCACAATAGCTCACCTTCAGCACGTTGTGCTCAGGTGAGCTAGATAGTAAAATTCTGCCAGGCTACTTGTTAACCCATTCCCACTTGACAAAATTTTAGACTGGTCCAAATTGAAAGAAGATGCAGACGACAATTGAAAGTTGATGGAATTTTAAATTTTTTCGTCTTTTGGGATAGAAAACATTGTGGATAATGAAGAAATTGCTTGATACAAGCAATTTCTTCATTGTCCACAATGTTTTCCAAAGTTTTTATCTTGTGGGGCGTAAAAAGGAGGGCTTGAGTTGGAATGGGTTAAACAAGACCTCATGTTAAGATGCTGTAACAGAGTAAGTATCAATTTATTGACAGATTATTAATCATTTACCAGATGACAAAATTTCAAACTTGTCCAAAATGAAAGAAGTAGCTGATAACAGCCATAAGCTGATGGAATTTAATATCCCTATGTCTTTTGGGGTAGGAAAATGTGGATAATGAAGAAATTGCTTGTATCAAGCAATTCTTTATTTTCCACAATGATTTCCAAGGCTTTTTTGTTGAGGGGTACACCAGAGCAGAATTGAGTAGGAATGGGGTTTTAAAACTATTAGGGGAAATGTTGGAAAACTTTTTCCCTTTTATGCACATTCCTTTTCCATCTCTTCTATCAATCATTTCATCAAGAAAGTTTTGTTGTCTAGTAAAGGACAAAGAGTGTATCTAACCCTTTTCTGTTCAATCCCATTTTCATGAACCTGGGTATTTATACTTGAGAAAAGACTGTGATAAAAGAAGAAATTGCTTGAAAAAAGAATATTATCTTTTTCCACAATATTTTATACCATACTGAATAATGATTTTTCAAATAAAATCAACACAAAGTTGTTGTCTGCAAAAACTTCAAAATTGAAAAGACCTCAAATTTTGCACAACAGTAAAGAGTTAACCCTATCCTGTTTAATCCCTGGTTTTAACATCCCTGAGATTTCAAAATTGAGAAATTATTGAATATTGTAGAAAAAGAAGAAATTGCTTGTAATGGTTATCTTTCAAATTGAATCTATATTAAATTTTTGCCTGCAAAACCTTTGAATTTGGACTGGTTTAAAATTTAGCCAAACTGTAAAGGGGTAAACCTGAGACTGATCTATGTGTGAGAAGAATTTCTCTTTTCAAGATGACCCGATTGATAAGGCAGAGAAAACTCTTCAACAAATTACATAATAGTTACACAATATTTACACAAAACCCAGTCAACATGTTTTAGAAAGCCATTCCTGCAATAAAACATGTTCACTAAAACATTTCAAGTTCTTGAAAATTGTTTGGGTTAACAAGGCTGGTAAACTTTGCTGTATACAACCTATAGACCTAACCTTAACCCATTACATTAGACACAACATTTTCAAGTTGAAATTGTAAAAAAATCTTTATGTTCCTGGGAAGAAAACCCAATTATTTTGGGGAGGGGGTGCTTTAAAAAAAGTGTGTGGGAATGCGTTTATCTAAAAGAAAATTATAAAATAGGAAAAGAAAGTAGGAAACAATTGATGCTTAGGCGCCAAAATATTTCAATTTCTGTAAATAAACTAACTCTCACACAATCCCGTTTTTCACACTTCTCAAGAAAGAGCTTCAGGAAAACAATGTGGGAAATGCAGATATTGCGTGTTAAAAGGAATTTCTGCATTTTCCTTATCAGTTTCGACTCATCAGGACACAGACATGCATTTTGAATAATATCAATATGAAAGCAATGCCTGCAGCCTCCTTTAATTTGGACTATTCTAGAATTTTGTTATCTGGTAATGACTGTTAAGGCAAAAAAAACCCAGATGGCAAAACATAAATTCTAGTCTTTTTACCAATTTATAGCTTTATGCACTTATGTTGTCTGCTAGATGATATTGCAACTCATAGAAGAAAAATTTTGAGAGTTTTTGTATGTTCAACCAAATGGTCATTTGGCAAAACTGCCTTTCAGCGAAATATTTGATAGGTGATACGTTTTTTGAGGAAATGTTATGCACACGAGTCTTGACAAAGGGGTCATTGTTAACCTCACAGACTCTTTCAGAATTAGTCCAAAACATCCAAGTAGCCTTAGAAAATTGAATATATGGTTATGCTGATGAAAGATTTTCCTCCAAGTGCTGCTTTATTGATATTCATTATAATGCTTAACCCTTTCCTGTTTTTAAATTTTAGTCCCGTCCAAATTCAAAGTTTTTGCAGACAGGAATTCAAAGTTGATTTTATTTGAAAAATAACCATTTTGCAGGGTAACAAATATTGTGGAAAAAGAAAAAATTGCTTTTTCTACATTTTTTTCTCATTTATAAAATCACTGGGACGTAAGAACCCGGGGTTGAACAGGAAGGGTTTAATCAAGGCTCTACAGCTTTTGGGTCAGAAGAAGATTTTTAAAGATAATATTTTAAAATTTCAATTTTGGTATCACAGCAACCAGCATTTTCAAATTCTTTTAGCTATTTTTATACAGAGCCACATTAGGAATGTATCTGCAATTTCAGTTCAAACTTGCCTAATGGGTTGGGAGGAGATGTCGTTTAAAAATTGTTCTTTATTTCTATATAAAGCCTTGACCCCTGGGGCTCTGACCCTGGAAACCAAAGGGTAAGGATTTTAGCAATTTTGAAAGAGGTCATTATACTGTTGTTTCATGCAAAATATCAGGGCTCTACACCTTCTGTGTCAAGAGGTAAAGATTTTTTTAAAATTTCACTTTTGTTCCCATGGCAACCACAGTTTTCAACAGATTTAAATTCTTTTACCTATTTTTATACAAGGCCACATAAGGAACATTTCAACCAAATATGGCTCAAATTGGAAAAAAATGGTTTGGGCGAATATGTTTTGATATTATTTAAACATTTTCAATACTGTATACAGTAGTTGAAAAATTGTAGGGGCTGCAGATGAGGTTATGAATGAGGATAAACTTGCACAATTGTGCAGTCTGTTCTTAGTCTACACTACCTATTTGCCTCATTCAGTCTGAATTGCTCATTATACTAATTTTCAAAAGAAACAAAAGATCCAATATAAGGCCTTTAAGCCCTTTCAATTCTTTGATTTGAATGCCATTCTGCAAAAGGATTTTATTTAGTAAGATAAGGGTTAAGTTTCTAATACTTTGGACTGAATACAGGATTCCTCAATGATTTTTTGATTGACAGCTGCAATTTGTTAATTCTATACTGCAGAAAGGGAAAAGAATGATAAAAACGGGAGAGAATAAATGCAGGTGACATGCTTACAGCATGTTATCACACAAAGCCCTTGTGAAATCAAATCTGCCATTTAACTGGAGTGATTTAACTTTTTAGATCTTCTTTTTGATAACAAATGATTTTAATTTCAATGCTCTCTATAGCATAAAAAAAAATTTATATACTCTCCTTTCAGATACAGCAAAATGTCAGTATGTAAAAGATTTAAGTAAGACGCTTTTAACCCTTGTCATGCTGAATAAAAAAAATAAGAAACTGCTTTAGAAACTGCATAACAATCAAAGGACTGAAAGTAATGGTAGCACTAATTGTGGGCAGATATCTCTTTTTAAACTTGATATCATAGACAATTCTGGCTTGACAGAGACCAACAGGTGGTGTAGACTAAGATCAGACTGCTCAATTGTGCAGGCTGATCTTTGTCTATACCTCCTGCTAAAACAGAAATATTCCAGGTCAAGCATGACAAGGGTTAAAAATAAATCTCATGAGACACCCATGTAATCTGTTCTGTATAATTATTCCCAAAGCAGGACAGAATTGACTGTGATTCCCTGTCAATCACAGACCAATTAACTTATAAAAAACATTATTTAGAATGGATGTGCAATGTTCACTTTTGAAATAAAATTTGACTTGTTTACCCATAACAGCAACTCATTCTAGCAGAAATGAAAGTTTATCCTATGAAAGTTTACCATCAACAACCTAGTTTTTGTTTCTTATTTTGCAAACTAATGTTCTTTGCTATTTCAAACAAACTGCCTTGTCGGAGTTAACCCATTCCAACACAACAAAATAGTAGACTGGTCCAAATTGAAAGGACTTGCAGACAATTTTAAAGTTAGAAAATTTATAGGATTTTTAACTTTCTGGTTATAAAACATTGTGGAAAATGAAGAAATTGCTCAAAAACATTGTGGAAAACGGCAAATTCTTCTTTTTCCACAATGTTTACACTATTGTGTTTCTTGAGGGGTGTCAAAAACATAGTGAGGGAATGGGCAAACCCATTACCAGATGACAGAATTTTAGACTGGTCCAAATCGAAAGGACTTGAAGACGACAAATTAAAGATAGTGAAATTTTAGAATTTTTTAATTTTCTGATTTAGAAAACATTTTGGAAAATGAAGAAATTGCTTGGCTCAAGCAATTTCTTGATTTTACACAATGTTTTTCTCATGAGGCATCAAAAAGTGGGTTAAGTGGCTATAGTTAGCAATGTAAATTGACAGATTGTGGCTGTCAAGCAAAGAATCGATCAACCAAATCAGTTATTCAGACCGGAAGGGAACATGGAACTCAAACATTACCGACATATTTAACGCTCTCCTGTATAATAACTGGTTTTTACGTCCATGCAATTTTATACTTAAGAAAATATTGTGATAAAAGACGAAATTGCTTGATACAAGCAATTTCTTCTTTTATCACAATATTTTCTACCACATAGAATGGTTTTGTTTCAAATTTCACTCACTTTTCATTGTTGTCTGCAATATGTTTCAAATCGGGCCAGTCTAAAATTTCGAGAAACAGGAAAGGGTTAAAGCAATATTTTGGTTTGGAAACTTAATTGTCATAACTAAAGATTATCCAACCAACCATCTTACTTTTCTGTTAACCGTTACTGGTCATAAATTTTGCAAATTATTGCTGTTTATCCTTTCATTTAGAGAAATTTTAGACTGGTCCAAATTGAAAGAGATTGCAGACAACAATGAAAATTGGATGCACTTTGAAACTTAATCATCCCATGTGGTACTTATTATTTTGGGAACAATATCTTCATTCTCCACAATATTTTCTACCCTATTGAATGCTTATTTTCCAAATCAAATCCTCTTTGAATTTTCCTCTGCAAAATCTTTGAATTTGGACAGGTCTGAAAACAGGAAAAGGCTATCGATAATTTTGCTTTCTTGATCAGTATAAACTCAGACTTTTGAGTAATACAGCACTAGAGTGCCTTTAATTTATCATTTTTAAATTTTGCCACAGAAATGGGGGACGGAACAAGACTGTGTCCAAATCTGAGTATGTTGAACAGACGACTGCCTGCCCTTCTTTTGGTTCATACTACACTTAGTTGGTATAAATTGACTTGGTCCCTTGCGCTGAGAGCTACCTAGGTTTACTGTAGTTTAGTTCTAGTAACTTGATCCAAGCCTCTGTGGTTGTTGATCATCTAAGTTCCTACATAATCCAGAAAAGCAGCGTCAAAATTAAACAGAAAAAAATTTCAGAGTAAAAAAGAATTCATAAATACTTTTTAAAGACAAAAGAGTATCAGTAACGTAATTCAAATCATTCCAGTTACCAAGTAAATGATAATTGAAGACAGGACTAGCAAAAACAAGTGAGTAGAATTTCATTTATTATAAAGACAGCCACACAAACTATAACATATAACTGTTCCCACTTTCTTCAACATTGTAATTAGGAATTGACCCATTCCCACACAGCAAATTTTTTACTAATCCTAATTGAAAGAGGTTGTAGACAACAAATTAAATTTGGTTGATAAATTTCGGATTTTTTTTACAAAGTTTTTGGTAGAAAATATTGTTGAAAGTGAAGAAATTGCTTGTAACTTCTGCATTTTCCAAGATGTTTTCTTCTTGGGAGCCTCTAAAGCATCATTGCGTGGGAATGGGTTAAGCAAGGTAGCATTCCAAGTAGAAGTTTTCTGTACACATGGCAAGGTTTATATCAATCCTAACCCTTACCATGTTGTATAAATAATTTCAGAGAAATGGTGTAAAATCAAAGGGCTGAAAGCACTTATTGAACCTGTTATTCAAAAATCAATATTTCTTTTAGAAATCGGTCTCATAAACAATTCTGGCAAGAAAATTACAAACAGCAGGTGTAAATCAAGATCAGACCGCACTTAAGTGCAGGTCTTGGTCTACATCGCCTGCTAAACCCGGAATATTCCGGGTTCAGCATGACAAGGTTTAAATTTCAGTCATCATTTTCACATGCAAATATCTAGAAGCGGTGTAACTTATAAAAGAAAAACAATATCTTAAAATTAGTTCTAGAACTTGTTCAAGAACTAGCTCAAAGGCAGTTCAAGAATGATAAAGTTCCAGAACAAGTTCTTAAACTAGTTCAAGAACTAATTCTTGAACAATGATTTCTTGAATTATGATTTAACATTCTTGAACATTCACGAACCAGCTCTTGAATCAGTTCCAGAGCAATGACTTTGAACTTCCATTACTATTCATGAACATTCTAGAATCTTCTTGAACTGAAGTTAGAGCACATTAAAGAACTAGTTCATGTACTATTTTGAAGGAGTAAACCTTTCACATCAGTTCACTCATCATTCTGGTAATTTCACCAGGTGATAGTACACTAAGAAATCTTGATAATGCACCTTTTGAGAAAAAATAATTGAATATTCATCTTGCATTTAAATCTTTTCAAAAATGTTGTTCATGATAAATGTGATATATGAAACTGGGTGTTTCCATCCTTTAAACCTCAGTTATTCAAAACCATCAGACATGATCAGGCAATAAAACGTAAAATGTTTAGATTTCAACATCTGAACATCAAATATAAGTTTTTCTCTTATGTGCGCATAAATGATCTTAAACAGCTGCAATTGAATTAGCCATTATCAGTTGAAAACATTTCAGGACTTGGCCACATTCAAAATGTTACCATGACAATTCTATAGTGATAGAATTAACCTATTAACCTATTACAAAACGTTTGAGTTTTGGAATGGTCCAAATTGAAAGGCATTGCAGATGAGTTTGTGAAATTTAAGATTTTTTCAACTTTATGGATGGAAAACATTGTTGAAAATGAAGAAATTGCTTGATTCAAGCAATTTCATCATTTTACACATTATTTTCTGAACTGTTTTATTAAGAGGCATCAAAAGGGGGCGCAATGGAATGAGTTAACCCTTGCCCACAATGATATTTGTTGATGATCAGATTGAATGGGGTTTTATGCCGTTTTCAGTTATATCACCACGGCTGGAGCACCTAACAATGGACTCCTGGTATTTCTCACACCAGTACTGCCATCACATCCTTTCCTAGCCTCCAGCTGCTATCCCACATAGGTCTACAATTATTGACCCATAGGTGGGAGACAAACAGTCGGAAAGGATGAGTGCCGCCAATCGAGGATCGATCCAGGGACCTCTAGATTGACAGTGCTACCAACTGCGCTATGACGGCGGTTCTGATGATCAGACACAGCTAGATCACAAAAGCTCACCTTGCACAGGTGAGCTAAAAATGTAGAATGATTTGGAAAGCAGCAGCAAAAGTGCAGAGGTATTTACCCAATAAAATTAACACCATAAAATCTTGATTGGTCAAAATTCATAGAAATTGCAAACAACAATTAATGATTGATGAAATTTCAAAAAATTGTCTTAATTAACCTCTTCCCACACCATAAAATTTTAGACCTATCCAAATTCAAAGAAGTTGCAGACGACAATTTTAAGTTGATGAAATCTTAAAAATGTTTGTCTTTTAAGATAAAAAGCATTGTGGATAATAAAGAAATTGCTAGTAGCAAGCAATTTCTTTGTTTTCCATAATGTTCTACAAAGCTTTCATATTGAGGGGCGTTTAAAAGTGTCATTATGTGGGAATGGGTTAAGAGATAGAACACATTGTGGAAATGAAGAAATAGTTTGTTTTAAGCCAATTCTTCCATTATTCACAATGATTTCTCAATCTTTTTTCTTGTGGTGCGTAAAAAAGAAAGGATTGTCTTGGAATGGGTTATTATCATCATTTTTCAATCAAGCTAGCCTTCAAATGCCATATTATTCAACATCTTACTCATAACCAAACAAGAAAGTTTTGGTTGATTGATTGAATGGGGTTTAAAGCCACTTTTAACAGTATTTCAGTCATATTGCAGCAGCTGGAGCACTTAACAATGGATTCATGGTATTTCTCACACCAGTACTACCACTACATCCTTTCCTAGCCTCCAGCTGCTATCCCACTTGGGTTTACAGTTGTCCAACCATTGGTGAGAGACAAATGTCGGAAAGGATATGTGCCGCCACCAGGAATCGAACCCATGATATTCCCATTCTTAAGGATTAGGAGTCTGACGGCTACCAACTGCGCTATGATGGTGGCAACAAAGTTTTGGACTGGTTCGAATTGGAAGAAGTTGCAGAGGACAATTCAAATTACATTTTAAATTGAAATCTAAGGGCCCAATTGGTAGAAAACATTATGCAAAAAAAGACAAATAGATTTCTCAAGCACTTGATCCCTTTCTCACAATATTATGTTTGATATAATTCTTCAGGAGCATAAAATAGGCAGGAATGTGTGGGAATTTTTTTTCAATGAGTGTTACAAAGGTTCACCTAGGATCACACATGAATCAAATTTTATTGAAATTCACCTGACAAACAATGAGGAGAAGGTTCTAAAAATTGGACCTAAATACCATATATTGAAATTTAACCCTTTACCACACAATGTTACTTTCTGACAGCCCTCAAGAAAAGAGAGTTATGAAAACTTTGTGTAAAATAAAGAAATTGCTTCTAACAAGCAATTTCTTCATTTGCCACAATGTTTTCTAACCAAGAAGACAAAACAATTTAAAATCTCATGAACTTGAAAATGTTGTCTGCAACTTCTTTCAATTTAGACCAGTCTAAAATTTTGTTGTCTGGTAATGGGTTAAGCCACAGTTTTCTGAAGGATCAAATTTTTTCAAGGATTCTAGAGAAAGGCTATAAAAATTCCTGTACTTCAAGGACAAAGTCTACAGAATGATTCACACAAGAACACACAGATAGATAGATGTACAGATGCTGGGCAGAAATAATGCCACCACAATAGCCCAGTTTTTGGCAAGTGGAGATAAAAGCATTTTTGGGGGTGTCATAATGTACCATAAAACCACAAAGCCAAATCAATGATTGCAGCAAATATTTTGCATATCACAATTTTCACAAGTCATCCCCACATCAGAACAAAGGCAAATCTTTGGTCTATTTCAAGTAAATCATCATTATTATCCAACTTTATGACACAGTGCTGGTATAATTTTCACATAAAATTTAACTTTTAATAGTTTAAAATGGATCTCCGATTGAGGCAGTTTGATCAGAAACACATAAATTATATGCAGCTAGATTGCACCTCTAATTTATTCATTGTCTGGGATTTATTCCCCCTGAATCATGCAATTTTTTTTTAAGACTGCTAACATTGAAAAGTATTGAGGATTACATTTAAAATAAGCTAAATCTAAGAAAATGGTGTCAAAAGGGTAGAAAAATTGAAACAAGTGATTTTTCTTTTTCATTTTTTTTTCTTCAATCACCCCAGCATAATCGCAAATTTTCTACCTCCTACGGAATTAAATTTAAGAAAACTATATGAAACTAGAGCCTGGCATGCAGATGCCAACATTTGGTTGTTCAAGAGCTTGATGATAAGTAAAACTTTCAAATTGAAAAAGTAGCATAATTTGTTAAAATTGCAATGGGTTATCCCCCTTGTTGGTTTAGATTGCTCTTTTGGAAGTATAAAATATTCTGAGTTTCAAGTGAATGTGTTAAATAATATCAAAGATATTTCAAAATGCCAAAATTTTCAGACAACGATGGCATCGATTCAGACAATATCACAGCTATAGCAAGACCTGTTTTTTTAATTCCGAAAACACCCAAGCTAGAATGGAGAAACTACTTGTTTTAAGCAATTTCTCTTTTTCTCACTGTGTTTTCTACCCTATATGACATTCATTTTTTTCTTATTTAATTAAATTCAGCAAGTTCTTTAAATTATGACTTGTCCAAAATTTTATTGTCAAGTACTATAATTATTTAAGGGTTTTCAAAGTTTTGATTTGGAGGCAAGGGGTTTAACCAATTATTACATTTTCCTGCATTTGACATAATCATGGGCTTTAACCCATTCCAACACAGCAAAATTTTAGACTGGTCCAAATTGAAAGAAGCTGCAGACGACAACTTCAAGTTGATGGAATTTTGAATTTTTTCGTCTTTTAGGATAGAAAACATTGTGGATAATGAAGAAATTGCTTGACACAAGCAATTTCTTCATTTTCCACAATGTTTTCCAAAGATTTTTTCTTGAGGGGCGTAAAAAGGGGGGATTGAGTTGGAATGGGTTAAAACAGACTAGAAATGTGTCACAAATGTGGATGCCACACTTAGGTGCATGTTCTTAGGAGAAGAATTTCAAAGAACTATTTAATGATTTCTCTTAGTCTGATATGCCCAGCCCTGCCATGCGCTTATTTTTTGGCGGATCCGATTTCATGAACAAGTTTTGAAAAAGGTCACCAATGGAACATTTCTGCGTAGTGGGTTGAAATTGACCCAGTTGTTACAGAGGAGAAGATTTTTAAAGAATTGTTGACGACTTACGACAGGCGGCACACAATGGACAAAAGACACTGGGTGATCACAAAAGCTCACCTTGAGCATGTTGTGCTAAGGTGAGCTGAAAAGTAAGAGCTTTAAAGCTGCATCATCATTGAAAAAAGAAGATATTGATTCTTGAAATGATATTCCTCCTTTGTGAGATTGTCTTTGCTTCAATTGAAATTGTCTTCTGTAGCTCCTTTCACTTTGGACCAGTTTAAAGTTTTACTGTCTGGTAATTGTTCTTTTTTTCCAAACTATTGTAAGTCCTCATACTAAGTTAATTCATTAATTCATAACAGCAGTTTAACCAATTCCCACAACAAGAGGACCATGATGGTCCTAAATCGCTCCCCTGAGTATGATGGTTCATGGATTTATGATACATACAAAATAGCAAAGCCCTATGTCTAATTATTTTGGAGAAGATGTTTAAGGATTTTCTCTTTTAATCCTAGGTTTATTGATGATCCCACCATATAACCCTAATTTCCTGAATAAGGCAATGCTTGGAAGTATAGACACCAATACATACCAAATACAAAAGCTCTAGGCCTAATGGTTTAGGACAAGAAGGTTTTCAAACATATCATTCTTTATAACTATCAAAAATAAGGAATCGCACAGAAATGGGCTAATTTTCAGAATCCAGTAATTCTTTGAGGTATTTTGGTAGAGGGTCAAAAGATGATGATACATACCAAATGTAAAAGCTCTAGGCCTAATAGTTTGGGAGAAGATTTTCAAAGATTTCCTTCTTTATTCTGTTGTAAAATCAGGGATCGCACAGAAAAGGACTAATTTGCAGAATACGGTAATTCTTTGAAGTATTGTGGTAGAGGGTCAATAGGTGATGATACATACCAATTATAAAAGCTCTAGGCCTTATGGCTTGGGAGAAGAAGATTTTAAAAGATATTTTCTTTATTCTGTTGTAAAATCAAGGGTTGCACAGAAATGGGCTAATTTTCAGAATAAGGTAATTCTTTAAAGTATTTTGGTAGAGGGTTAATAGGTGATGATACACACCAAATATCAAAGCTCTAGGCCTTATGGTTTGGGAGAAGAAGATTTTAAAAGGTTTCCTTCTTTATTCCTTTGTAAAATCAGGGATCGCACAGAAAAGGGCTAATTTTCAGAATACAGTAATTCTTAAAAGTATTTTGGTACAGGGTCAATAGGTGATGATACAATCCAATTATCAAAGCTCTAGGCCTTATGGTTTAGGAGAAGATTTTTTAAGATTTCCTTTGTAAAATCAGGGATTGCACAGAAAAGGGTTAATTTTAAGAGTACAGTAATTCTTTGACAGACGGACGCTGGACAATTACCAATCACAATAGCTCACCTTGAGCACGTTGTGCTCAGGTGAGCTAAAAAGACGCTTTTGGAGGCCCCTCAAGAAAAGCAATTGGTAAAACATTGTGTAAAATGAAGAAATTACTTGTAACAAGCAATATCTTCATTTTACACGATGTTTTCAACCCATTAAGTTGAATAAATCTAAAAATTCATCAACTTTTAATTGTCGTCTGCAACTACATGTTCTTTTAGTTTGGACCAGTCTAAAATTTTGTCATGTAGAAATGGGTTATACTATCCCGTCAATTAGGATTTCTCCTACCTAACAGCATTATATTGTTTTTCTTAATTTAGAATGTTAGGAGTATTGTTGAAACATTCTACCCATTAAACAAGAGGGCCGTTGGCCCTGGGGCGCTCACCTGAGATAAAGGCTCTTTTTCTTTCAAAAGTCTAATTTCATGTTAAGGTTAGGATTATGAAACAAGTGGGCCACAATTACATATAAAGACTATGAACCTGGGGATCCAAAAGTCTAAATTATAAATTCCAAGGCCTAAGTGCTGATTTGAAAGAAGGAAAAAACTTTTTCCATGGGTTATAATTTCAGAAATAAGAAAGAAGTCTGTGAACTGATGCTTCATGCCTATAACCCCCCCCCCCACCCGGGTCAGCCCCTGGAAACCCTAGGATCATGATTTTAGCTATTTTGTAAGAGATCAATATACTGATGCTTCATGCAAAATATCAAGGCTCTACGCCTTCTGGGTCAGGAGGAGAAGATTCTTAAAGATTATTTTGAAATTTCAATTTTGGTGCCATGGCAACCAGAGTTTTTAACGGATTTCAATTCTTTCAGCTAATTTTAAGGGGGACCACCTAAGCAACATTTCTGCCAAATTTGGTTCAAATTGGCCCTGTGAATTGGGAGGAGATGTCATTTAAAAAATTATTCTTTATTTCTATATACCCCCCCCCCCCTGGGGCTTCGCCCCTGGGGCTCTGAGGATCATGTTTTTAGCAATTTAGAAAGAGGCCAATATACTGATGCTTCATGCAAAATATCAAGGCTCTACGCCTTCTGGGTCAGGAGGAGAAGATTTTTAAAGATTATTTTGAAATTTCACTTTTGTTGCCATGGCAACCAGAGTTTTTAGCGGATTTCAATTCTTTTAGCTATTTTTGAAGGGGACCACCTAAGGAACATTTCTGCCAAATTTGGTTCAAATCGGCCCAGTGGTTTGAGAGGAGATGTCATTTAAAAAATCGTTCTTTATTTCTATATAAACCCCACCCCCCTGGGGCTCCGCCCATGGGGATCTGAGGATCATGATTTTAGCTCTTTTGAAAGAGGTCAATATACTGATGCTTCATGCAAAATATCAAGGCTCTATGCCTTCTGGGTCAGAAGGAGAAGATTTTTAAAGATTATTTTAAAATTTTACTTTTGGTGCCATGGCAACCAGAGTTTTTAACGGATTTCAATTCTTTTAGCTATTTTTGAAGGGGACCACCTTAGCAACATTTCTGCCAAATTTGGTTCAAATCGGCCCAGTGGTTTGAGAGGAGATGTCATTTAAAAAATCGTTCTTTATTTCTATATAAACCCCACCCCCCTGGGGCTCCGCCCCTGGGGCTCTGAGGATCATGATTTTAGCTATTTTGGAAGAGGTCAATATACTTATGCTTCATGCAAAATATCAAGGCTCTACGCCTTCTGGGTCAGGAGGAGAAGATTTTTAAAGATTATTTTAAAATTTCACTTTTGTTGCCATGGCAACCAGAGTTTTTCACAGATTTCAATTCTTTTAGCTATTTTTGAAGGGGACCACCTAAGGAACATTTCTGCCAAATTTGGTTCAGATTGGCCCAGTGGTTTAGGAGGAGATGTCGTTTAAAGAAATTGTTGACGGACGACGCACGACTCACGACGCACGACGGACGACGGACGGACGCCGGACAAAAGGCGATCACAATAGCTCACTTGAGCACTACGTGCTCAGGTGAGCTAAAAACATTTGCCCATCTTGAACCATTAAAGAACGTAAGCTGTGGAAATCATTGCATGCAGAGAAGAAATTAAACAAGTTATCTGATTTTCTCACAATGTTTTCTATCCTTTATGGCTTTTACTATCTTCATTTCATCCATTACTAGACAGCAAACTATTTGGCTGGTCAAAATTCAAACAAGAGGGCCATTGGCCCTGGGGTGCTCACCTGATATGAAGGGTCCTTTTCTTTCAACAGTCTTATTTCCAGTTAAGGTTAGGATTATGATACAAGTGGACCATGCTTTCTCTGTACCTGGGAATCCAAAACTCTGAATTACAAATTTCTAGGCTTTAGGGCAAATTTGAATTCTTTTAGCTATTTTAAAGGGGACCACCTAAGGAATATTTCTGCCAAAATTGGTGAAAATGGCCCAGTGGTTTAGGAGATATTGTTTAAAAATTGTTCTTTATTTCTATATGAGCCCCTACCCGCTTGGGGCCGGAAGATCATGATTTTAGCTATTTTGAAAGAGGTCAAATAATATTTCAAAATTTCACTTTTGTTGCCATGGCAACCAGATTTTTTTTTAATGATTTCAATTCTTTTAGTTATTTTTAAAGGGGACAACCTAAGGAGCAATTCTGCCAAATTTGATTCAAAATGGCTCAGTGGTTTGGGAGGAGATGTCGTTAAAAAAATCGTTCTTTATTTTCATATGAACCCTAACCCCCTCAGGGGTCCGCCCCTTGGGACCCTAGCATCATGATAAGAACTATTTTGAAAGAGGTCAATATACTGATGCTAAAGATGGTATATTTTGTTTATGAATTTTTAAAAGTACTCATCATTTAGGTCATATAAAGTTAATAATGAAGGAATTGCTTGTTATGAGCATCCTTTTTTTTCATTTTTCACAATGTTTTCCATTGTGATTGGTTTAATGCAGTTTGATTGTCGTCAACAACTTTCTAAATTTGGACCATAATTAAAAAGCAGTCGGGTAACTGGGTTACCTATTACCATACGACAAATCTTATACTGGTCCAAATTCAAATAAGATGCAGATGACAATTTCTTGTTCATGAAATTTAAAAAGTTCCTGTCTTTTGGGGTAGACAGCATTGTGGATAATGAAGAAATTGCTTTTAACCCATTACCACACAGCAAAATTTTAGACTGGTCAAAATTGAAAGGAGCTGCAGACAACAATTTCAAGTTGATGGAATTTTGAATTTTTTCGTCTTTTTGGATAGAAAACATTGTGGATAATGAAGAAATTGCTTGATACAAGCAATTTCTTCATTTTCCACAATGTTTTCCAAAGCTTTTTTCTTGAGGGGCGTAAAAAGGAGGGATTGAGTTGGAATGGGTTAACCCATCAAACAAGTAAACAATGACACTTTTGGATGCCCCTCAAGAAAAAAAAGGAGGAAAACATTTGTTTAAAATGAAAAAATTGCTTGTAACAAGCAATTTCTTTATTTCACACAATGTTTTATATCAAGAATGTTGGAAAAATCTAAAATTTCATTAACTTTAAATTGTTGTCTGCAACTCCTTTCAACTTGGACCACTCTGAAATTTAGCCATCTGGTAATGGGTTAAAAATCAATTTCATCATTGTACACAATGTTTTCCAAGGCATTTTTTCTTGGGCCCATCATAAAGCGTCAATGTGAAGGAATAGGTTAAGACACATTTTCTACGAAGAGGTCTTGTACCGTTTTACTTCACTTCACAAGAGTTGTTACATTATGACAGAAGTGTTAATAAGGGCTCGGATTAAGTGCCAATATCAAAGGACATCTTTTTTGCAAGGCAAAGCTCCGTTTCTATATTTGTCATTGGGAATAACCAATGAATTTTCCAATACAACAATGCCGCTGTATGGCAGAGCTCAATGCATTAAGCTAGGATCATTTCCTTTCATGTTATTAGATTACTAGAAAACTCTCTGGGCCTCTCCACTTCCTTCATAACAATCTTAGATTCACCATTGTCACTGCAAGGGCTGAGTATAAAGGGGATGTTTTGCTTTAATCTAGGCAGGGGGATTTGGGAAATCCCTCTCCCTCCCCATTTTTCAATGAACCCCCCAAATTTTCATGTTTATGAGAATTTTTTCTATGAACAAAGAGCTTGAATACCAAGGATATCACAATAGTGTAGAAATCCCCTACATTTTTGAAAATCCAGAAATAAACACTGTTGAAATCACTTGAATGTAGGATTTATAGCAAAGACAAATTTCAAACTGATGCACATACATAGACAAGTGCATCTCACCCACTGCAAGAAGCCAGTAATAAGTATAGACTTATAGAAAAGTCTTGCACTCTATCCTGCAGCACAAAGAACCTCTGTGTCAGCCCTTCATTTGCCAAGGTGACCTTGTTCATATGCTTTCTTTTGTAACACAATACCAGAAGACAAAATTTTAGACTGGCCCAAACTGAAAAAGTTTAAAGACAACACATAAAAATTAATAGTCTTCAAAACATGTCTTTCTTGGGAAAAAAATGTTTTGGGAAATGAAGAAACTAATATAAAAAATATTTTCTTCATTTTCCTCAGTGGTTTCTCAATTATTTTTGTTTTTTAAACATTGTTAACAAGCAGGAGAGTGGAAATTGGTTAAATGGGGAACAATTTTCAATTTGATGTATAAATATTGTGTCAAATAATCATCTAAATTGCTGATTGGTTTTAGTGCTAACTAGTGATCTCGAGGTCATGGACTAAACCCAAGCATTAGCAGGCAATGTTTCTCGGCAAGACATTATTAATAACCAGCCCCAGTCGACCTAGCTACATTTTTTTTAATCTTTCACCAATTAAAAGACAAAAACTGGTCCATATTCAAGGAAGTTAGAGGCTACAGATCAAATTGTAATTAATTTAAGAAAAACAAAAGGGCCGTTGGCCCTGGGATGCTCACCTGAAATAAAGGCTCTTTTTCTTTCAACAGTATAATTCTATGTTACAGTTAGGATTATAATGCAGGTGGGCCTGGCTATACTTTAAACATATATAGGCTCTGTACCTGGGGATCCAAAAGTCTTGACAACAAATTTGTAGGCTTTAGCACTAATAAGAAAGGAGGAGAACACTTACTCCCTCTGGATCTAGCAGTAATAATTTTAGAAATATGAAAGTCAATGAACTGATGCTTCATGCTAAATATCAAGGCTGAATGCCAACTTGGTCGGGACTGGAGAAGGTTTTTATAGATTTAGCCTTCATTGCCGTGGCAATCATAGTTTCCACTAGATTTCTATCATTTATGCTATTGTGAAAGAGAACCAACTAAGGTACATTTCTGCTAAATTCTGCTAGGGAGATGGCATTCAAAAATCATTTTTTCATTTCAATACAAGCTCCACCCCCTACAGCTCTATCCCTTAGAACCCAATGATAATAATTCTAGCAATTTGGAATAGGTCAATATACTGATGTATCGTGCAAAATACCAAGGCTCTATGTCTTTTTGGTTAGGAGGAGAAGATTTTTAAAGAATATTTTAAAAATTCACTTCTATTGCAATGGCAACCAGAGTTTTCAACAGACTTAAATTCCTTTGGCTATTTTATATACATAAGGGACTTGCTGCCAAATTTGGTTCAAATTGGCCAAATGGTTTGGGAGATGTCTGTAAAAATCCTTCTTTATTTCTAGGTAAACCCCACCCCCCTGGGGCTCCGACCCTGGGGACCAGAAGGTAATGATTTTAGCTATTTCAAAAGAGGTAAATATACTGATGTTTCGTGCAAAACATCAAGGCTCTATGCCTTCTAGGTCAGGAGAAGATGTTTAAAGATTATAAAATTTCCAATTTGCCAAATTTGGTTTAAATTGGCCAAGTGGTTTGGGAGATGTTGTTTTAAGAAATTGTTGACGGACAACACACCAAGTTTGACAGCTGGACGCCGAACAAAAAAATAATCGCAATAGCTCAATTGAGCACTTTGTGCTCAGTTTAGCTGATATTTGACAAATGGATGAGAACATAATTTGAGAAAGTAAGAAATTGTCATAACAAGCAAATTCTCTTTTTCCTGCAATATTTTTTCTTGCTTACTTTGCTCAAAGCCTCATACCATTATGAGGTGATAGTTTAAATGTACATTTAACTACCCAAGGTTTCCCTGCTTTTTTCTAATGAAATTAACTTTCTTTTCCTGGGGATGCACAAATCGAAAGAGATTCAAAAGCAACCTTCCCTCATGTTAATGCTAATGAATTATTACAATGGCATTATTGAAATCATTATGAATAAGGAAAACAAAACTCGCAGCATTTTTCTGCTTTTCCATCATTGTTTTCAGTTCTTTTCATTAATCTCTTACCAGTTGCCAATATTTAAGACTGGTCCAACTTCAAAGAAGTTGCAGATAACAATATATTGTTGAAGAAATTTAAAAAATGTGGCTGTTGGGGTAGAAAAAATTTGCAGATAATGGAGAAACTGCTTGTAACAAGCAATTTCTTCATTTTCCACAATGTTTTCCAAAGTTTCAAAGCAACATTGTGCGAGAATAGGTTGAATAAAGTTGTTAGAAATAAGGAAAACATACAAATGTTTGTAAATTTTAGAAACATTAATTAACCCATTACCACCAGACAAAACTTGAGACTTGTCCATATTGAGAGAAATTGCAGATGACAATTCCAAGTCCATAAAGGTTTTAAAAATCCTAGTATATTGGGTTAGAAAACATTGTGAATAATCCTATGAATCTTAATATTTTGGATTAAAAAGCATTGTGAATAATGAATAAATTGCTTGTAACAATTTTTTCCAAAGCATTTTTCTTGAGGGGCACCAAAGAGCGTCACTGTGTGGGAATAGGTTAAACTTCAATAGACTCATGCACTTTTGTTAACAACCTACCAAACAATCCAACTTTTTTACACTCTTCCAGAAAAGCTAGGAAAAATTGTCGAAAATGAAGCAGTTATGTATTATAACAAGTAGTTTCTTTGTTTCCAACAGTGTTTCTTACCTAGAGCAATATTCTATAGAGCATTCAAAACCAAAACTGTCATCTGCAACTTCTTTCAATTTGGACCTGTCTAAGGCTTTGTCATCTGGTAATGGTTTAACCCATTTCCACTCAATGACACTTTTGGACGCCCCCCAAGAAAATAAAAATTGGGAAAACATTGTGTAAAATGAAGAAATTGCTTGTTACAAGCAATTTCTTCATTTTACACAATGTTTTTACCTAGAAAGTTGAAGAAATCTACAATTTCTTCCAATTTAAATTGTCGTCTGCAACTCCTTTCAATTTGGACCAGTCTAAAATTTTGTTGTGTGGGAATGGGTTAAGCATTATTAACCCATTCATAAACAATGAAGCTTCTGACACCACTTACGAAAAACAATTTGGAAAACATTGTGTAAAATGAAGCAATTGCTTGCATCAAGCAATTTCTTCATTTTACACAATGTTTTCTACCAAGCAATTTGAAAAATCTAAAATCATATCAACTTTAAATTATCATCTGCAACTTGTTTCGATTTTGACAAGTCTAAATCTGCCTCATGTGGTAATGGGTTGATCAACCTGTCAACTGCAATTAGCAGGAACATGTGATCTCTTGTCCTACTAAATATTTATCCTTTCTTCACAACATATTAAATTTCTTGTCAAATTTAGATCTACTGTGAGTTCAAATATTTCCTCAACACTAAAAGAACAAGCAGGTAGTAATTAATGACTGAGATCAGAATGCATGTCTGTGTAGGCTGATTTTAGTCCTTACACTTGCCACAACCATTGTCAAAACAGGAATATTCTGGGATCAGCATGACAAGGGTTTAGTATTGGTAGAATGACTTTCAATCTTTGTCAGATATAACCGTTGCAATATAATAAGAAATTATTGAAAGTAGCATTAAACCCAATACAACCAACAAGGTGAAAGCGTACAGAAACTCATAAAAGTAAATAAAGATTACAAGTACCTTTAATCGTTTAGATCCACTCTTACCGCTATTCACTAATAACATCAATAATAACACACGCTAAGCGTCACAAAAAGGATAAAATCTCGGGGATAAACATCAAGCCAACACAAATCAACAATCTAATAAATTTTCAGCTAAAAACTGCTTCCAGTCGGGGTTCAGCGAAGATCATTTACAAGATTGCCAATAATATCGAATCTCCGTATAACTACATAACAGTATAGTGATAATCAAACTCAATTACCTTTTCGCAACGATGCTGTTATTTCACAATCAATTTTGTCACCGATAATCATGCCTCATTTCACCTTCTTTGCTTTAATGCTTTGTAGGTGCTATTTATAGTAACACTTGTTTTCCCGTCTGCTTTTTCTAGATGTTCCTGCAAGTTCTGCTGGTAAAAACAAACATCTCAGATAAATGATGATAAAAACATTAACTCTTGTCATGCTGAACCAGGTCTATTCCTGTTTCACAGGGGGTACAGCCAAAGATCAGCCTGTGCATATTGTGCAGCCTGATCATTGTCAACACCACCTGTTTGTCTTTTTAACCCTTTCCTGCACAATCCCTGGTTTTTAACGGCCCTGTGATTTTATACCTGAGAAAACATGGTGGGATAAGAAGAAATTGCTTGTTTCAAGCAATTTCTTCTTTTTCCACAATATTTTCTACACTACTGAATTGTTATTTTTCAAATTAATGCCATGTTAATGTTTCGTCTTCAAAAGCTTTGAATTTGGACATATCTAAAATTTTATAAAACAGGAAAGGGTTAAGCCAGAGTGGTTGTTGAATTAATTTTCAATCAAAATGTTAAGCAAAAGTTAGTGCTTTCAGTCCTTTGATTCTTATGCCAACCCTGAAGTGGATCATATTAATCATGATAAGGATTAACCCTTTCCCACACAACAAAATTTTAGACTGGTCCAAATTGAAAGAAACTGCAGACAGCAGTTTCATGTTGATGGAATTTGATTTTTTTTTTCATCTTTTTGGATAGAAAACATTGTGGACAATGAAGAAATTGCTTGAGACAAGCAATTTCTTCATTCTCCACAATGTTTTCCAAAGCCTTTTTCATGAGGGGAGTAAAAAGGAGGGATTGTGTAGTAATGGGTTAAGCTTTCAAAAAGTTACCCAAGAATATACCTAAACCATTTTAATACACCCACTACCAGATTACAAAATTTTAGACTGGTCCAATTCAAAGCAGTTGAAGACAATAATATTTTGTTCATTAACTTTAGAAATCTTTACAGTTTGGAGTAGAGAACATGGTGAATAATGAAGGAATTAATTGTTATTCTTCATTTTCCACAATTTTTCCAAGGCTTTCTCTTGAGAGGCATAAAACGTGGGTTTATGTGGGAATGGGTTTAGCTTTCCAAAAGTCAGTAATGAATATAGTACTGTAAATCATTTTCATAAATCAACTACAAGAAGACAAAGTTTCAGTGAAGCCCATGTTCAAAGCAGTTGCAGAAAATAATTTTATTCATGAAATTTAAGAATCTTAATCTTTTTAAGAAGGAAACATTGTGGATAATAAAGAAATTGTTACAAGCAATTTCTTATTTTCTACAACGTTTTGAAGCTTTTTTGAGGGTGTAAAAATAGTTTGAATGTGTGTGAATAGGTTAACCCTTTCCTGCTCAATCCTTGGTTTTTAGGGCCATGTGATTGCTCTGTAATTGAGAAAACATTGTAAAAACAAGAAATTGCCTGTTTCAAGCAATTTCTTCTCTTTTCCCAATATTTCTATCCAACTGAATATTTTAAATCTACTTTAAATTTTTGTCTGCAAATTCTTTAAATTTGACAGGTCTAAAATTTCTAAAAACAGGAAAGGATCAAGACTCTTGAAGACCTCAAAAATAAAAGGATTTGACACAAAAGTAACTGCCATGGATAACCTATTACCAGACAGCAATATTTTAAACAGGTCCAAATTGAAAGGAGTTGCTTACAACAATTTTAAGTTTATGAAAGTTTAGATTTTCTTTTAACCCTTGTCATGCTGTATGAATTACCTATCTATATTGCTGCAAAATCAAAGGGTTTGAAGCACTGATAGAACTTGTTGTTCAAAAATCAATATTTCTTTTGGAAATCAATTTCATAAACAACTGTGGCAGGAAAAGTACAAGCAGAAGGTGTAGAACAAGATCAGACTGCACTTATGTGCAGGCTGATCTTGGTCTATGCCTCATGCCAAAAACCGGAATATTCCGGGTTCAGCATGACAAGGGTTAATTTTCTGGTTAGAAAACTACTGTAATGAAGAATTTGCTTGTAACTAGCAATTTCTTCATTTTACTGAATGTTTTCCAAATTGTTTTTCTTGAGTGGTGTCTAAAAGTGTCATTTTGTTCAAATGGGTTGAAACAAAAAGAATTTCTGAACTTATTCTTTTTATCTCTTTCCTTTGAAACAATATCATGCCTTTCAAAACATTTTGTTAACAACATGTGTTGACAGAAAACAATTCAACCCTTGTCATGCTGAACCCGGAATATACCTGTTTGAGCAGGAGGTGTAGACAAAGATCAGCACATATGTGCAGTCTGATCTTGGTCTACACCACCTGTTTGTTCCATTCAAACCAGAATTGTTCATTAAATAAGTTTTCAATTTAAATATTGACCTGCAACTAGTGCTTTCAGTCCTTTCATTTTGGCACAATTCTAAACAGGATTCTTATTCAGCATGACATGGGTTAATTCCCTGAATTTGGTCAATTTTCCATGCATATGACCCTGATTGTTGACATTTGCACAACCAAATGACCATGACCCTGTTAAAAACTGATGTATCACTTGACAATTTAGTTTTAGATGTAAATGAATTTTCTTTGAGGTGTCAAAATACTGAATTCTGTCCACTAAAACTGACTTTTTTCCAGGCTTCAAGGTCTAGAAAACATTGTCAAGTGTTGTGATATTGCTTAGATTATAACAAAC
The DNA here is from genome assembly GCA_946902895.1 of Fragum fragum. NCBI lineage: Eukaryota > Metazoa > Mollusca > Bivalvia > Cardiida > Cardiidae > Fragum > Fragum fragum. The sequence goes on along the minus strand of OX336365.1, from coordinate 73,049,839 downwards.
TATTTCCCTATTGCCAACAATGATTTCTGACTGTTTTGAAAATGTTTTTTTCAATTTCACTAATTATTCAATTAAAGCCATCTGCAACTTCTTTAATTTTGAATAAGTTTCTATTTTGGTAATAACCAAACCCATTCCCACACAATGACGCTTTTTGACGCCCCTCAAAGAAAAATAATTGTGAATATACTGTGTTATCCCTTTCCTGTTTAATCCCCAATTTACGTTCCTGAGATGTTATTATTGAGAAAATATTGTAGAAAAAGAATAAATTGCTTGTAGAAATTGCTTAACCCATTCCAAGTCAAAAAAATTTTAGACTGGTTCAAATTGAAAGAAGCTGCAGACGATATTTTCAAGTTAGTGGAATATAAATTTTCTTTGTCTTTTTGGATAGAAAACATTGTGGATAATGAAGAAATTGCTTGATACAAGCAATTTCTTCATTTTCCACAATGTTTTCAAAAGCTTTTTTGTTGAGGGGCGTAAAAAGGAGGGCTTGTATGGGAATGGGTTAAAACAAGCAATTTCTTCATTTTCTACAATATTTTCTAGCTAACTGAATGGTTATTTTCAAAATTAAATCCTATTCAAATATTTGTCTGCAAAATATTTAAATATGGACAGGTCTAAAATTTTGAAAAACAGGAAAGTTTTCAATGAAGAAATTGCTTGTCACAATTAATTTCTTCAATTGCACTAAAAAAAAATTCTAAAATTTATAAACTTAAAATGGTCATCTGCAACTTCTTTCAATTTGGACCAGTCTAAAATTTTGTCATCCAGTAATGGGTTAAAGAGCGCAGGTGAAAATGTAAGTATGTTAAAAAAAATTGCCCATTTGTTGAAGAGAAACTATTAGGAAAACATTGTGGAAAATGAAGAATTGGTTACACAACTAGGAAAGAGGAAAAGATGTTTAACCCTTTACAGGACAGAAAAATTTATGACTTGTCCAAACTGAAAGGAGTTGCAGATGACAATTAAAATATGATGAAATTTTAGATTTCTTTTCATCTTTCTGGGTACAAAAAAGTGTAAAATAAAGAAATTGCTTGTTGCAAGCAATTTCTTCATTTTCCACAATGTTTGCCGAAATGTTTTTCTAGAAGGGCATCAATGTGTGGAAATGGGTTAAATGAAACGTTACACACAGGCCACTGGTGCATGATGGGATAGCCCATGACAATATTGCCAATAGACTTTGCCTAGTTCAGCTAAAAAATTCTGGAATCATACAGTTGACATGCAGATTTGATGACATTCATGAAGCAGGCCTTCTGTTCCAACGTCAAACCCCTTGATATCTGCTGCACACAGTGTACCTACAAAGAATAACAATGTAAAATCCAGAGAATAAGAGGACAATGGTCCTATATTGCTCACCTGAGTACCATAACTCAATACAATTTAGGAAGTTTGATAAGGTTTTAAAACCATAAATACCATAAAACCATAAAATATTTTAATAATCCGAAAATTTAATTTCTCATACTGTTCAACCAAACACACGTAACAAGTTTTGTTTGACAAATATAAAGTAAAGGTTTTTAGGGTACAGTTTATTTTACTACGAGGGAGGAAAGGTGATCAAAGGCGCTGCCGCCAGATGTTCAGCTATATTTGGGAGTGTTTCCAGAGTTGGCACGTGCCAGATGCGTACCCCGTGAGAATTCTTGGTGACCGAATTTTTACCCTTGTCATTATGCCAAAAGTTTACATGGTTTTATCGACTGTCTGAATTCTCTCCAAACATTACAGATATGATTTTAAAAAAAAAGATTTTTTTCTCACAGGTAGGCCACCGCATTTACTTTAAATTTGCAGGCAATATCATGCACTGATTTATATCAAGCAGATCAGAGAACAACTGTCGTAATTGACCAATACCGTGATTTTAATTGCGACAGTTTGATTCTAACTGACAAATACTTCTTATCTCTTGGTGACTTTAATACACAAACAATTAAAATGCGAAGATTTTGTTTAGCTCTCCATATTAATATCCCCCTTTTTTCAATTCAACCAACGATGATTGTACATAATGACAGAAAAAGAATTTACCATCCTCTCAAAATCTGACTTTGACTACCGAAACGTCGTAACAATTTTGCCTGATCATGATGCAGTTACGATCTTGTCGTATTCTTACGGTGATATGTTGGATTCTATCATTCGTTAAAATGAAGAAAAACAACATTTTAGAAAAGGAAATTGTTTATCAAGGTTTTTGATAAGGGAATGATCATTAATTTCACTTTGTCTTTGAAAGCATCTTGAAACAATCTTGAACAAAATAAAATAGTAATAAATAAATTTATGAACGTAATGCGTAACACATATCAAGTTTATTTACTGTTGAAATGAATTTAGTGTCTAAGCAAAACAGTTTATGACTCATGATAATCGGCAATGTTTGTTCCCGGTCGCACGACGATTTATGTATAAATTTGGGCACTGGCTTGAGTAATTATCTATGTATTCGGACACAAAAATAACCAAATTATTTAATTGTGTCCAAATATATGGACAAATTACAGTAACGCAATCTGAGATAATGTATTTACCTGATAAATTCTGGATCCATTCAAGCTGACTTATTTTGGTTTCATAACACTTCATATCGTTTCTTCTTTTATTTCTTTTTTTTAAGTTATGAACAGTCATTTCATTTTAAAATCAACTAAATCACCTTTTTACAAATGCCTGAGGCATTTAATTAAAGGACTTAAACTTTCTTTCATAATCTGTGCAAGGTACTTTGATAGAGGATCACGATTCTATGGTAATGCTACATAGACAAGAGTCCAAAGAGCACAAATCAGATAAAATTCCAGTAGATGATGCTACATAACAAACGAACGATTTCGAAAATTTTCACTAAGTAAGCTTTTGTTAAACTAATGACATCTGGGAACAGGCTAATTTGATCCTGTGGCCAAAATTTATAAAATTTTGATAGAGGTACATCAAATGATGCTACATACCAAATAACAAACTACATACCAAATAACTAAGTTCAAGGCCCTCCCGTGTGGGACAAGATGATTTTTAAAATTTTCACAATATAAGCACCATGTAAAAATTGTGATGTCCAGGTATGGGCTAATTATGACCCTAGGGCCATAATTTACACAATCTTGATAGAGGTCTACCAGATAATGCTACATACCAAATATCAAAACTCTAGGCCCTCTCGATTGGGAGATTTTTAAAATTTTCAACATATAAGCCTATGTTAATCTTGTGACGTCCAGGGATTGGCTAATTTTGACCCTAAGGCCATAATTTATACAATCTTGATAAAGGTCCAACAGTGATGCCATATACCAAAATATCAGAGATATAGGTCTTTTCATTTGGTAGAAAAAGATTTTCAAAGTTGTCACTATTTAAGTTTATGCCCGCGACCCCAGCACAGCCTTTTCTTCACAGATTTTTTTTTTTCATGTACAAACTTTCTGGTCCTTTTTGCCCCTTTTTGCTGCTTATAGGGCTCCCAGGGGTAACAACTCCATGATGTGTACAAATCTTCCCATAGAGATGCTTCCTGTCAAGTTGGGTTGAAATCTGTCCAAGGGTTCTTAAGAAGAAGTACTTAACAAGAGGACCATGGACTAAGTCTGGATATTGGCTTTTTGGATGCTGGCTAGAAGATAGAAAAACAAGTACAAAAAAGGGTTTAAATTCCACTAAAATGAATGTCAGAGTATTTAATCTGTGTCTATAGACTGATAATACTGCCAAAAGCATGTGTAAAGTTTCAGAGCAATAGCATTATTAGAAACTAATATTTGACACTTGCTTGCAAGTTTTTACCAAAATATTACACCGATGCCGACACAGATGTCTGGGTTACTCTGGAATAAACCTTCATCCCAAATATTTTTCAAAAACTCACACTAAAATTTATTCAATCAAGGAGGGGAAATGATTAATTTTCAACATGCTATTTACAACCACTTAACCTTATTGTTTTGATTGCCTTTTTGATAGAGAAAATATACCAAGAAGTTTGTGGAAATGCAGATACTCTCCATCTGTCCCGAGAAAAGTAAGACGCGATTTTCTACATGTCCAGAGTTAAAATGAACTTGCAAAAAGTGAAGAGATAAACTTTGAGGAATGCTTAAACCAAGCATTTTCTTCATTAATTACAATATTTTCTACCATTCAACATCATAATTAACTTGTCCCTGAACTTGTAACCTTGAAAAATGTACTTCTTTGCAAATAGGAAAGTACAAGTCAGGCATAGGAATTCCACACCCCTTCTCAGCAAATGTTCCACTCAAGGAACACATATTATTTCAAAATGACAGTTATTATCATGTCTATAACCTATATCTTATAACAATGGTGAGTATACAAGGTCAACTAGAGTACTACATGCCAGTGCCAATGCTCGAGTGCAGGTCCTGGAAAGTGAAATAAGAAACCAACTAAAAAATTAAAAAATTTGACATGGCTCTATAGCCTTGACCTTGGGTAGAGAAGCCGAAGCGGTCCTGCTTTTAGAAGTACAAGTGTGTAAAATATTAGGGGAATCTGACTTAAGACCTTTACCTCGAGGAAGGACTCTGACTCAAACACAGCTCACACTCTCCCATCCAGATGTACACGTGTTTAAAATATTAAGAAATTGCACTTTATGATCTAGAGATAGATATACAAGGTCAAAAATGACCTTCTGCTTTGACCTTAACTTATTGACAAGTAGCCTTAAATAAGTGCAGCACAAGATATACAAGTATTTAGATGATCATAAAAAATTGGATAATAAGATCAAGTAAAGGCCTTTGCTGTAATCCTGACCCTTGAAATAGGAGCCTGAATCAAGCACAGGATATGTGCAATCATTAAAATGCACAAGTGTTTAAATTATTTTAAGAATAGGGCTAAAAGATACAGAATTACAGGCAAGATCAATATTTGACATTTGGCCTTCTCCATACAGCCTTCGCCTTTACAGTAGTGGCCAGAAACAAGCAAACACACTTGATTGCATCAAGATGTACAAGTGAGTAAGATGTCATGAGTATCACACAAACGAATTAAGAGATGCTACCAAGGTAAATATTTGACCTTTGACCTGCTGTGACCTTGACCTTTGAAGAAGGTGCCTGAATCAAGAGTTGTAGACTAGCTTGCCTCAGGATCTACAAGTGCAGAAAATCTCATGAGAATTTGAATCTAGATTAAAAAGATATATGCAAGGTCAAAATCTGACCTTAACCTTAAACCTTAAAGCAGGAACATGTCTCAAGAACAGTGCAATTTGGGGATTAATTGCAATACTGTAAATGCAGGCTGATCTTTGTCTATGTCACCTGCCAAAACACGAATATACCGGGTTCAGCATGACAAGAGCTATTTAGGCAACCCCCTGACCAACATCAACTAGGCCAAGATGATGATAATGACTTGATTTTTTTTTCAAGGAGCCAAGCTAAAAAGGTCATTGAAAAATATTCATATTTACTGTATAAAGTCAGAGACCCTTCACATTCAGTTAAAATAGATGGGCATGCAGTATTGAAGATAATTTGGTTTTTATTGGGTCATAAAACTTCTGAATTTATTACATAAAATAGTTTCATCACACAAATATTTCTCCCCTTACAAGACCCATTTTTTTTTTAATATTATAAGTATGGAGCAAAAAGACAACTTAGAACGAAAAAATACCCCTAATCATGTGCCGTATACAGGTTACAATTATTGATACTTCATTAAACCATTTCCACACAGTGACCCTTTCTGACACCTCCCAAGAAAACAATTCGGAAAACATTATGTAAAATGAATAAATTGCTTGTAAATTGTCATCCTTTCAATTTGGACAAGTCTAGAATTCTGTCATCTGGAAATGGGTTAATGCTTTTTAGTAGATTTTTGAGATTTCTCAGTAGACTACCACTCAATGATTTCACTGAATGAAGAGGACTATTATGGACCTATTTAGCTGACCTGAGTATGACAGAACACAGCTTTATGATATATATAAACAAGAGGGCCAGTGACCCCCACACTCACCTGAGATAATGCTCATTTTCTTCAAGCCCTAATACTAACAGGGTCTTGAGAAGACCTCCTGTAAAATCTAACTGAACAGAACAGAACTTTTATTTACATCCACATACAATTATGTACAATATAGACAAATAAATACAAATACATGAAATAAACGGTTTGACACATCCGGTTTACCAAATATAATACATCTATAAGGGGAAAATATGAGGGATAGTTTTTTTTTTGCTATGGTTTATAGAACTGCCGGTTAGCGATCAAAACCTGTGACCACAGCTTTACTCCACTATGGTCACGTAAAGGTTTTGGTTGCCAACCGTTGATTTAGTTTCGGAATAAGTGAAATGGCGGAAAGGATATAAGATGCATTACACTAATCTAAAATTGATTTTTTTTTTATCGCCCAGCCTGCGAAAAACGGCACCCACAGCTTGTCCAGGTCTGAAATAAGCCGTGCCTGCAAGATTTCAGAAGCTGATTATGCTGAATTATTGAATTAACCCTTTTTCTGTTTGGTTCCTGGTTTTTACGTCCCGGTGTTTTATTTGAGTACTTGAGAGAAGATTGTGGAAGAAGAAGAAACTGCTTGTAACGAGTAATTTCTCTCCCTCCACAAAATCCTCTACCCTTATGAATGATTATCATCCAAATAAGATCAATTTCATATTGTAGTCTGCAATTCTTTAAATTCAGGCACGTTTAGATTTTTTTAAGTTTAAGGGTTAGGTAGAACTATGTCCTCTTATTGTACCTCCTTGTCCGAAAGAAAAGACAAGGATGGTAATCGAGAATGTATAAGAGATCAAGATAAAATTAGTGAAAATTGATAAATGATTGAAAATTGCAGTTGATTTAGAGGGAATAGTCCAGCTGTCACAATAAAGTTTTAGACCACTACAATATATAGGGTAGAGAAAGTCAAGAAAGTAACTTGGTTTTATCGTTATCCCATAGAAAATAGGAAGAACTTGCGATTCATGTTTTTGCAAAGGGCATAACCACAAAATCGTGCAGCTTGTAAAAACACAATGGTGAATGGAATACCTGCATAATTAGATCAACAGATAGTAAGCTCAGAAGTATTTTTACGTATATGGGACAAGCTGTCGCGTGTTTGCACACGAGACAATTTGCATAGTGAAACCGCCCCATGTGTTGACCAATCAGAAAACATATGTCACGAGAGCGTCAAAGATTTTCACGAGAAGAAAATGGCTGAGTGGTCATGAATGAAATTGCGTAAGTGGATCTCAATTGTTTTCACACTGCAGTTTGTTTATAAAATTGTCCTTAAAGTGATTTAAATGGTTGACCGTGAAAGGTTTAGTGCCACTTTCAGCATTATTTCAATTATGCCGGACAGCTGGAGCACATAACCAAGAATTCCTGCTATTTCACACACAAGTACTAGTACCACTACATCCTTTCCAAGGCTCTAGTCGCTCATCCTACTTATATTTGTAGTTTTCTATAAAGACTGCAATAACTAGAACTTGCACTCACAGACAAAGTATTTATGTATGCTAATTAAAATATTGCATGTATATAATTATGCTTCATGCAGTCATTATGTTTTTGTTTTAAAAAATAATCATTTATTTTAAAACATACAGGAAAAAGGGGAAAATCATTTTTCATCTGATCTGCTTAAATAGTGGAAATATATATATATATATACACAAAGGCCTGACCAATCGGTCTATGAAAACTTAATTTTAAAAATGAAACCTCTCTAGTCAAGTGATTTCCTCATTTCTGTATGATTGTGGGAAACAAAGAAACCTGTTGTTTAACCCTTTCCTATTCAATCTTTTGTTTTTACGTCCCTGTGATTCTAAAATTGAGTAAACATAACTAGTCAACTTATGTTGCCATACCAACCAATGCTTTCAACAGACTTCAAATATTTCAGTAATTATCCTTAGTTAACACATATAACATTCTAAAATGGCAGTTATTTTCTTGAAAAAACTAAATCATATTGATACTGAATCATATCTAATCATGATGACTGGGAGACTCCTGTGATGTTTAAGCTGATTTATCACTTGTCTTACTTGACTGTTATGTTGATTGAGATGTTCTGTGATGACTTGACTTTTGACTTTTAGATTCAGAAGCCTGTTTAGACTTGGATCCAAAAGAAGATTCAACCTCACTAGATCTTCATGTGCTTGGTTGTTCATCACTTTTGAGCCTCTTTGCACCTTTACTGTCTACACTTTTGTTTGTTATTTATCTCTTTCTCTGCTCAACTGTTTCTAGTCTTTTCTTAGTTCTTATATTTTTTCAGAGTATTCTCCTGTCTTTTTAATTGCTGTCTCTATCAGCATCTGAGCAACTTGAATCAAATGAAAAGCTTGGCTTTCATCAGCTGACTTCATTTTCTCATTACCTTCTCTATGAATGTTAAGAGCTGAATGCAAAGATTCATTCAATTTTTTGCTCTTTTGCTTCAAGAGATGATTCTTTCTCAAGAACAGAACTTTTCAGAGACATTAGTTAAGCCCTTTCTTTTTCCTTTTCTCCTCTTCAGCCATTTTACTCTCTCTCTCTGTCTCTCTCTCTCTACTTTGGTACTTTGAAAGTGAGTTTCTTGCTGCTGCTAGAACTTTCTTAGTCATTGGAAGTTTTTCTGGTATACACAAATCAGGGCAATAGAATTCATCTTTTACAACTCTTATCCATTTATAAAGATGCTCTATCAACTGTAACAACAGAAGTGTTTTCTGATAATGCTCTCTCCACATTTCCATGTGGTAAAATCAGGGTATTCTTCACCACTGTAGATAGTATCTGATTCTTTGGCTTGCCATCAGATTATTTAATATCAAAGATTTCTCTCCAATAATGGTTTATCCACTTCTCTGGTGCAGGACATTCAACTTTGTCGGCCAAGCTAAAATATTCCATTTATCAGATGCCTTGGCAGCCTCTACATAGGGCAAATTAAATATTTCTTGGCTTCATACACTATATCAGGGGTGTGGAATTCCCATGCCCGACTTGTCCGACACGGGCTTTTCTACCTGCGGGCAAGTACATTTTTTGAGGCTACTTGTCCGTGGACAAGTAAATATCAGGACAAATCTTGGAATGGTACTAAATAGATATGAGAGATTTATGAACATAATGTTCGTATCTAAGGCTAGAAAATATTGTTTTAATGAAGAAAATGCTGAGTTCCAGCATTTTCTTCTTTAAAAATGTTTTCTCAAAATTTATCGTTCTTCATCTTTTCACCGGCAAGTCCTTTTTGATCCTGGACAAGTAAAAAATCACATTTTACTTGTCCATGGACAAGTAGAGAAAATCCGTAATTCCACATCCCTGACTATATCATCAGGTGTAGAATGGTTTACTTTCGGGGATTAAGACAACTCGGACTTCTCAATAATTCATTATCAAGGGGTAGTTTCTGAAGAAGATATGTCACAATAAAGCTAAAGAATGCTCTTATTCCAAGTAAAGAGTTCATCAGTATTCTGTGGATCTCTATCAAGCTTCTTAAGCTCTTTCCTGGTTGGTTCTCAAACTGTTGTTATCATCATCAGACAGCTGTGATGGATGTTTGTTTGTTTGTTTGAATGGGGTTTTACGCCGCTTTTAACAATCTTTCAGTGATATCGCGGCGGCTGGAGCACCTAACAATGGATTCCTGGTATTTCTCACACCAGTACTACCATTACATCCTTTCCTAGCCACCAGCTGCTATTCCACATAGGTCTACGATTATTGACCCATTGGTGAGAGACAATTGTCGGAAAGGATGAGTGCCGCCGTCGGGAATCGAACCAGGGACCTCTAGATTGACAGTCCGACGGGCTACCAACTGCGCTATGACGGCGGCCCCGATGGATGTACGCTTAAGTCTAAATGTGCAAGCTCAACACAAACCTTTTCTTTAACCTCAAGATTTGAATGGGATTTTACGCCACTTTCAACAATCTTTCAGTTATATCGTGGCGGCTGGAGCACCTAACAATGGTATCCTGGTATTTCTCACACCAGTACTAACTATTACATCCTTTCCTAGCCTCCAGCTGCTATCACACATAGGTCTACGATTATTGACCCATTGGTGAGAGACAAAATAGTCGGAAAGGATGAGTGCCGCCATCGGGGATCGAACCCAGGACCTCTAGATTGACAGTCCGTAGCGCTACCAACTGCGCTATGACGGCGGTCGATGAACCTCAAGAGCAATATTCTCACAATATTGCCCATCTCATTATACAGTCGATAGATTTTAGGTTATTTACTCTGGAAAGATCTAAGAAGGTCTTCAAAAATCATGACTGAACATTCCATAAAATGAATTTGGACCAGTGTAGCTTATTTACTTGCTGTACCAAGGGATGTCAGTGTTCTCTTGAAAGCTAGTGGGAGCTGTGGATGAGTAAGAGTTAAGAACATTTATAAATTCATTAATACCAGCCCACTGGTAAAGAATACACCTTATACTTGGTCCAAAAGAAAACCAGCAATCACTAGTATGCTGTTGGATTGATGGATTGAATGGGGCTAAACACCGATTTTAACAGTATTTCAGTCATATCACGGCAGCTGGAGCACCTAACAATGGATTCCTGGTATTTCTCACACCAGTACAACCACTACATCCTTTCCTAGCCTCCAGCTGCTATCCCACTTAGGTTTACTATTATCCACCCATTGGTGAGAGACAAATGTCGGAAAGAATATGTGCTGCTCCTGGGGATCGAACCCATGACATCCCATGATTGAAGATTAGGAGTCTGACGAGCTACCGACCGTGCTATCAGGGCGGCATTGTGAACGGAAAGAAAAGATGAATTTGTCACTTGATCTTAAAAACAAACAAACCTAAAACAATCTATCTTTGTATCATCGGGACATAGGAGTGATTTTAAACTTTGTTGTGAAGCTCCAATTGTCTAGGTGTCTGCGGCTGTGAAATTCATGGATTGAATGTTATCTAAAATTGAAATGAACCCAATGAATATTGAAAAAAAAGTTTAATGTTACTATCCAGTTAAATGGCCGTATCCAAAGGTAACAAGGTGCCAAACTGTCACAAGATACGCCCGTCACACTGTTTAATATTAACTGGGGATTTGAATAGAACAGGTTATTTTGAATAAATATTTTTTGTCAAACAAAGTATGAAAAACAACAAAAGGCAATAACTCAAAAAATAGGCTAGGTAGAGTTAAGGTTCTTCACACTGCACTCCCACTTGGTGAGCTCTATCCATCCATGAAATTTCATGATTCTAGCTATTATACTTTTAGAGATATATTCCGGACAAGATTCAAGTATGAAAAACAACAAAGGGCAATAACTAAAAAAATAGGCCAGGTAGAGTTATGGTTCTTGTGCCCTGCATTCCTACTTGGTGAGCTATATCCATCCATGAAATTTCATGATTCTAGCTATTATACTTTAGAGATATACTCTGGACAAGATTCAAGTCTGAAAAACAACAAAGGGCAATAACTCAAAAAATAGGCTAGGTAGAGTAATGGTTCTTGTGCACTGCAACCCCCCTTGGTGAGATCTATAAACCCATGAAGTTTCATGATTCTAGCTATAATACTTTTAGAGATAAACTCCAGACAAGATTCAAGTATGAAAAACAACAAAGGGCAATAACTCAAAAAATAGGCCAGGTAGAGTTATGGTTTTTGTACACTGCACTTCCACTTGGTGAGCTCTATCCATCCATAAAATTTCATGATTCTAGCTATTATACTTTTAGAGATATACTCTGGACAAGATTCAAGTATGAAAAACAACAAAGGGCAATAACTCAAAAAATATGCTAGGTAGAGTTATGGTTCTTGAAAACTGCACTCCCACTTGGTGAGCTCTATCCATCCATGAAATTTCATGATTCTAGCTATTATACTTTTAGAGATATACTCCGGACAAGATTCAAGTATGAAAAACAACAAAGGGCAATAACTAAAAAAATATGCCAGGTAGAGTTGTGGTTCTTGTACACTGCACTCCCCCTTGGTGAGCTCTATCCATCCATGAAATTTCATGATTCTAGCTATTATACTTTTAGAGATATACTCCGGACAAGATTCAAGTATGAAAAACAACAAAGGGCAATAACTCAAAAAATAGACCAGGTAGAGTTATGGTTCTTGTGCACTGCACTCCCCCTTGGTGAGATCTATACACCCATGAAGTTTCATGATCCTAGCTATAATACTTTCAGAAATATACTCCGGACAAGATTCAAGTATGAAAAACAACAAAGGGCAATAACTCAAAAAATAAGCCAGGTAGAGTTATGGTTATTGCGCACTGCACTCCGTATTGATGAGAAGAATATAACTGCCAAGTTTAAAGTCAATCGGACTTACGGTGACAGAGTTATGCCCCGGACAAAGAAGTGGACACCGCCCGGACAACCGGACGCCCGGACGACTGGACGCCCGGACGCCTGGACATCACGGGTGATCCCATAATACGTCCCGTCTTCGACGGGCGTATAAAAACTAATGAGAACTACATTTAACAATGAAATACTTTGCAAGTATTAGATTTTTTCTTGTCTGGACAATTCTTACCTCAGTAATGAGAAAAAGCTAAGAAATGATTTATATCAAATCCGATCAACTAGGATAAGGAGATTCGGGTAAAAAAGACACAAAACTTTGAAATAGCAAAGAAAGACCTCTACCATGGACGCTCCCTATTTAGGGCCGTGGACAGGAAGACATAACAAATATATCGAGTTTTTTTACCCTATAGGTTTAAATATCCGGTTATATTCAGTATAACGCTAGAAAATGGTATATGATTAAAATATCAATAACAAAACACTTATTATTGTGATTTTCTTCAATTGAATTGATATTGCTATTTTCAATAATGAAGGAAATGAAAAGAGTCAGGAAAGTTCCTTCCTGCACGGCCATTCTCCTTGGTGACCGACGCATCTCTACATTGTAGAGTTGGAACACCTTGCACGCTTACTCATGTGCTAAGATTCTATCATAATTAATTTGTCATAATGGACGCAGCCTCAATTTTTGTTTCCGTTATGATTATGATTTACGACTAAAACAAAACCGGGGCTTCATCAATCGATCAAGGCAACAGGGGTACAAGTCTAACGCTATCGAAGCTAGCTTTACTTCAAACTTCTTCAGGTCTTTCAAAAATGGATTGAACTTTTAACAGGTATATCTTTATTGTCCTTCACATACAGAAATAATGCTGATATGTGATATTTGAGGGTCAGCTTTTAAAAAATCGTAAATACATCCTAAATGAAATGTCATTAGAATTTTTGTACCATTTTATATTCCCGGTCATATTTCATACCACACACCTCTCTAGTTGCCTTACTCCGAACCAAAAAAACTCCAATAATCACCCATCCCCAGCTTTGCTGATGGTCATTATTTTTATAATTGCTTGGGTGATTGTTCGAATAAATACGGTATATGACAGTTGCATATACGGTTTAAACAAGAATTTCAAAGTCTGAAAAAAGTTTAATTTTTAAAATGAATGTCAGGGTAATGAATCTGTGTCTAGAGGCCTATATTATTGTCTCAAAAACATGTGCAAAGTTTCAATAGCATTAGTAGAAAGTGAGATACAACACTTGCATTTAAGGATTAACCTAAGCATTACACCTGGATGACCAGAATAGTTCCCCCTATTCTGCAAATAGTCAAGCTTATTATGAAAAGTATCTAACTCAAGGGGAGATCATTCTTCTTCCCGGGGCTAAATTAGACTTCAAAATAGTGTGTAGCAACACTTCAACATGACTGTGATCAATGTATGTTTAAAGTTGTATTACTGTTTAAGCAAAATCGTTGGAGTAGTTTGCTATGCAAAATTACTTGAACTTTTGTACACAGACATAGTCCCGAAAACATTCCCTTTGCAGAGTAGCCTCACCTGAAACAAAGTATCCCTTTCTTTCAACAGACAATTCTTTTTCTAAGTTGAAGAATCTGACTTAAGACAACCTAACAGTACTCTATACATTAAATAAAGATTTATGAAATGTCCACAGAATTCAATGATCAGCCTTTTAACCCACTACCTGACGGCAATTTTTTAGACTGGTCACAATTGAAATGAATTGCAGACGACAATTCAAAATTTATGAAATATTAGGTTTTTCAGCTTTCTGGATAGAAAACCTTGTGTAAAATGAAGAAGACCACCTTTTCTGTCCTTGGAGACCAAAGGGTTATTATTTAGGTAATGTAGGAACAAGAGAGTCAGTGGCCCTAGAGCACACATAAATAGGCTCTTTTTGTACGCAGCTAATGAGCCAAGACAAAAAAATTTGCATTAAGCCCCACCCCCCCCCTACCCTCTTCTGTGACACAAGCTTAAATGGTGAAACCCTGACAAGTTGTACAAGGTCAAGTGTCAAGGAACATTTCGTGATTTTTTTCCATAAAGTAAGAGGAGATATGTTAACTAGAAATTCAACAGACAGACACAAAAGACAGACAAACAGATCAATCAAGCTGTCTCCTGTAGCTGTCTCCTGTAGACTCCCAAACGTGTTGGAAGGAGAAATAAGGGGAAGGAGAAATAAGGGTTAACATATTTAACATTATAAATGACATCTTTCTTCAGAGGAATAATCAGCAGACAATAAAGCAAGGGACTCTGGGAAACAGAAAATTTGATCTCACCAATCTAAAGTTGATATGATATTTGTCAATACATCAGGACAGTCAATATCAGCTACTCTGTCAGACCTTTGCCTGCCATGTGACCCGGCTGTTTTCTAGTCCTCAGCAATAATGGTCTTAACTGTAACATAATCAATAAACTAATCTCATTCAATTAGCCATACAAGTGTTCCATAATTCTTCTTTAAGATAACCCCATGAGCTGATGAGAAGGGCATTATAGTCAAGAAAATTAAACGCAAGATAATTCTTCTGTTTGCTTTTAAATCTGATATATTTGCTTTGATACTTATAACCTTTTAACAATTTTTTTATAGAGACACTGCCTTGTTAACTGGAAATCAGTCAGATTGTTTTCCCTATCTCTCATTTTGATGGGATTTATGGAATATATAATACTTAATTATTTAGATGAAGAAAACTTTGCTGTTTTCTTAAATCAGCATTACTTTTATTGTCTTTATTATTAAATGGCATTTTTGATAGATATGATGTTATTATTTTTCATGCATCTTAAAATGAGAATATTTTATGATTATATAAACTGCAACTATGGCAGACTGCTCTTGATAAAGACATCAGCTGCATCTGAGAAAGCTAGGATGTTATGGATAATTGACCAAATGCAACTGTCAATCAAGGAATATATCACCCAATCAAATCATTCATTCATTTTAACTGAACACCATCTGTAAGACTTCCATAACAGTCCAAAAATGAGTGCTGTAATATGAAAATCTACAATTAATTTTTCCTACATAAAGATCATTGTTGGGTCAATTTGTTCAAGAAATCTTTCTTTGTTAACCCTTGTCATGCTGTATAAATAACCTTACTGAATTGCCATAAAATCAAAGCACTGATAGAACATGTTGTTCAATAATCAATAGTTCTTTTAGCAATTGATTTCATAAACAACTCTGTCAGGAAAAGTACAAGCAGGAGGTGTAGACCAAGATCAGACAGCACATATCTTGGTTTACACCTCCTGCCCAAACCAGAATATTCCTGGTTCAGCATGACAAGGGATGATATGAAATAATATATTTCATATTCTTATCAATTTTCCTTATATGATACATTCATTGCATACATACAAAATTGGACTCAATAGAAAAAATCTGTATCATACACGATTGTACAGGTACTGATACAAAATGGTTAGATGACATTTTCTCAGCTAAGTGATGTCACACAAAGAATAATGTTGTAATGATTTAAGAACAAAGGGGGTGGTTTTATACAAATTCCATTTGCTTCTTTTTATTCTTTTATAGTAAAAATTTGTTTGTAAATAAAAATGGAATAGCATGATGTAGGAGCACTACAAAACCTTGCATTTGATTATCACTGCCTATGAAAATTAGATATTTCCCATGACTATCAGTCTCATGAAATATATAAATTTACTTATATGACTCGAATCCAATACAAGATTTTGTATCACAACTATAACATAGAATTCCTTATGTATCACCATGACAAAGTGAAGAGTTACTGGGAATTATTTCTTTGTGACAGATTCTGGTCTGTCTTCCAGACAACACAATGTTATGCAAATATTAGAAATAGTTTAGTCAGACCAACTTTTAACCCTGTATCCCAAGTCCATTTGTCTTCCTGGAAATATTTTGTAATATAAGATTTAGACAAAAACTAAAACTTGTCACAGTATGTGACTTAACACCCCCACAAGTGTTTTCAGTGTAATGAGAGCTTTAACAATACAAGCGGACCACGATGGTCCTAAATTGCTACCCTGAGTATGATGGTTCATGGCTTTATGATATAAACAAAATAGCAAAGCCCTCTGTCTAATAATTCTTTTAATCCTAGGTATATTGATGATCCCACCATATAGCACTAATTTCCTGAATATGATAATGCTTTGAAGTATAGACATCAATACATACAAAGTATAAAAGCTCTAGGCCTAATGGTTTGGGAAAAGAAGGTTTTCAAAGATATCATTATTTATTTCCAATTAAAATAAGGGATCGCACAGAAAGGGGCTAATTTTCAGAATACAGTAATTCTTTGAAATATTTTGGTAGAGGCTCAATAATGGATGATATGTAACAAATATCAAAGCTTTAGACCTAATCATTTGGGAGAAGAAGGCTTTAAAAGATTTCCTTCTTTATTCCCTTGTAAAATCAGGGATCGCACAAAAAGGGCTATTTTCAGAATACAGTTATTTTTTGAAGTAATTTTGTAGAGGTTCAATGGCTGATGATATGTACCAAATATCAAAGCTCTAGGCCTTATGGTTTGGGAGAAGAAAATTTTCAAAGATTTCCTTCTTTATTCCTTTTTTAAAAACGGAGATCGCACAGGAAAGGGCTAATTTTCCGAATACAGTAATTTTTTGAAGTAATTTGGTAGAAGGTCAATAGGTGATGATAATTACTAAATATAAAAGCTCTAGTCCTCATGGGTTGGGAGAAGAAAATTTTTAAAGATTTCCTTCTTTATTTCTCTGTGAAATCAGGGATAGCACAGAAAAGGGTTAATTTTCAGAGTATGATAATTCTCTGAATCATTTTGGTAGAGGGTCAATAGGTGATATGTACCAAATATCAAAGCTCTTGGTCTTATGGTTTAGGAGAAGAAGATTTTTAAAAATTCCCTTGTAAAATCAGGAATCACACAGAAAAGGGTTTATTTTAAGAGTACAGTAATTCTTTGAAGTTTTTTGGTAGAGGGTCAATAGGTGATGATATGTACCAAATATCACAGCTCTTTGCCGTATGATTTAGGAGGAGAAGATTTTTTAATAATTGTTTATGGACAGACAGACCAACGGACAATTACCGATCACAATTGCTCACCAGGAGCACGTTGTGCTCAGGTGAGTTAAAAAGGACATAGCTACTGACTTTTTTTTCTTGAAAGGAGGAGTACACGACACAAAATTGGTAGTATAATTAGCTGTATATGTCTACAAAGCATCAATAATGTCTTAGTTCAAGGGGAGATAATTCTTGAACCAGGGGGAATTAAGACTTCAAAATTGCATCTTGCAAAACTTCAAATTGAGGTCAATTGAGGGGGTATAAAAAGGTCTTCAGTGTTAACCCATTACAAGAGGACTGCCCATCCTGAAACAAGAGGGCCAAGATGGCCCTAGATCACTCACATGAATTCAGCAGGTCTTATTGATGCAGAGAAAAGTATGACACAAGGCTTATAAATTTGTTTATGTTGCTTTGTTTGTTTGTTTGAATGGGGTTTTATGCCGCTTTCAACAATATTTCAGTTATATTGCGGTGGCTGGAGCACCTAACAATGGAATCCTGGTATTTCTCACACCAGTACTACCATTACATCCCTTCCTAGCCTCCAGCTGCTATCCACATAGGTCTACAATTATCAACCCATTGGTGAGAGACAAATAGTTGGAAAGGCATCATGAGTGGGGGATTGGTCCAGGGACCTCTAGATTGACAGTCCGACGTGCTACAAACTGCGCTATGACGGCGGCTATTGTCATTAAAACACCTTTTGCTGCCTTTCCTACGTAACCTTCCCTTTTCCAAATACGTTCATCCTTATAACCAAAAAATTATTCTGACAAAGTTTGATCAAGATTGAATGAATCTCTGCAAACACTAAAATTGTCAACGTAGCAGGATGGCTGACAGACATTCAAGTAACTCAAAATCTCACCACGAGCATGTTGTTCTCAGGTGAGCTAAAAAAGCTGTCAACAACAACTCAATTAAAATTATGAGAAAAAACAAGAGGGCCAAGATGGCCCAAGATCCCTCACCTGGGTTGTTAATTGAATAGAGAAATTCATAAAGAGTCATATCAATTTTGTGAAGAGTCAAGCAGTATACAAAACATAATCAAAGGACTGAAAGTCCTGAGAGCGGTTTTGCTGGTTTATCAGTAATCGCGCTCAATAATTCGAGCATATTTCATCAATATGAGTGAGTAAATCGTACACCTAAGTAGGAGGAGTAGCTGGAGTCTCGATAAGGATGTAGTGGATGTATTGGTGTGTGAACTACCAGGTTAGGAGCACAGCCTCCCCGATATAACTGAAATACTATCAAAAGTTGCGTTAAAGCCTATTCAATCAATCATGACCCATTACTGTTTACTGAAATCGCTATTTTGAATTAATTGCAACGTTTTCTTCTTAAGTGTGTGAAAATTTGTGGTTGGGTGGTAAAAGGTTAAATGATAACAGGTCAAGAAATCAAAGCTAACATTCAATTCTTTTAACGTTGAGCATATTATTATCACAATTGAAGTAGTTACGTTTCAAAGATTTAGTTGAATTCGAGAGTCTAAAGGGTGATTTAATCGATGGGGTTAATAGGCGCTTCAATCGCCTCTATAACAGGGTTGTAACGTGTTACATATACTGTGTATACAGGGTGTAAATTTGCCCAGCCCTGCCAGGTCAAATCACTAGCCAACACTTTACATGTATTTGCCTACTCCGTCAACCACTGACCTAGATTCAATCTTGAAACGCGAGGAAATTATTTTTTCTCATTTTGACAATTCATTAGACAATTTACCAAGGATATATTAAGTTTTAATCCGTTTTCCTGGATATTCATGACTAAAAGGAGGCTGTTGGCATTCAACAAGTAAGTTATTTTCTTCATCAGCGATGAAACAAGATGGAGGCGATCACATAGATTTTCACTTCACGTTTATGAGCATGCGTGGAAATGAGCGTGAATGTGTGAGAACTTGTTTCCGGTTGATTGATATGAAATACCGGTTTTTCCTAAAAAAAACACTAAAAACCAGTAAAGATCTGGCTTGATGTAGCTACCTACATTTTTTTTAGTTTTTGGATGTAGGTCCTTATGACCTGAAAGCATTCTGACCAAGATTCATTAAAATTAGCCCTTCAGAGTGTAAACAGTGAAAAGGTTATTAACGTATTATCACTTGGCAAAATTTTAGACTGATCCAAATTAAAATAAGTTAAAGACAACAATTCAAAGTTAATCAAAATTTGGATTTTTCTACTTTCTGGGTAGAAAGTATTCTATAAAATGAAGAAATTGATTGCTACAAGAAATTTCTTCATTTACACAATATTTTTCCCAATCGCTTTTCTTGGGGGGCGTCAAAAGGCGTCATTGTGTGGGAATAGGTTAAGTCCCTGTGGTTTACAAAAGCCAAGATCCATTTCTGATTGGCTTCATCCTGAAACAATGTTTTTCAAAGCTATTATATTGAGGGGTGTTTAAAAGCACCACTGTTTTGGAATGGGTTAAAATATCTTGCCCATGGACATATCCATGCCTATACCAATGAAATAGGAGCACTTCAGGAACATGAACCCACAGCATTTTATTTCAGCAACAAGTCTGCACTTCATAACACGGAGTCATACAGGACCTCATAAGGAACATCTGGTGAAGAAAATTCTAAAACAACAGATTCCTTTTTACTAAGGAGCAGGACAGCTTGAATGATTGATTAAATGGGGTTTAACGCCACTTTTAACAGTATTTCAGTCATATTGCAGTGGCTGGAGCACCTAACAATGGATTCCTGGTATTTCTCAACCAGTACTTTGTTTGTTTGAATGGGGTTTTACGCCGCTTTCAACAATCTTTCAGTTATATCACGGCGGCTGGAGCACCTAACAATGGATTCCTGGTATTTCTCACACCAGTACCACCATCACATCCTTTCCTAGCCTCCAGCTGCTATCCCACATAGGTCTACAATTATCGACCCATTGGTGGAAGATCAACCTGTACTACCACTACATTCTTTCCTAGCCTCCAGCTGCTATCCTTCTTAGGTTTATGATTAAGAGAGACAACAGTTACTGTCGGAAAGAATATAAGCTGCTGCCCGGGGAGCAGGACAGCTTGAGGTAAGAAGCATCTTGTTAGATTACTTGAAATCTGCAAAGTATTTCCAGTTATCCCCCCTGAATTGACATGTCACTTGTGTGGATGAAGCGGAAGAATAAAACAGGTTAAAATACGGTCTCCCTCGTGGGTGCTTAACGTCAGAAGCATTGTCACAGAGTGACTTGTCTTCCCATCGAATAGATTTCAATATGAGAGATAGTCTGTTTGAAAAGCACTGTATTGATTTGCTCTTCTAATAATTTAAGCTGGGGGAAAGTTGCTATTCACCCTTTTGATTGAACGCCTTCACCCCATGGCTGGCATTGTCTTTTTATAGACCGTGCCAGTCTTATTATTATCTAACCCATTCCCATAAAATTAAGTTTTTTGACGCATCCAAGAAAAATAGCTTAGAAAAACATTGTGGAAAATAAAGAAATTCCTCGTCACAAGCAATTTCTTTATTATCCACAATGTTTTCTATCCCCCCCCCCCCAAAAAAAACATAGAGAGTTTTAATTACAACAACAAAAATTGTCGTCTGTCAGTTCTTTACATTTTACCTGTCAAAAATTTTGTCATCTGGAAATGGCTTAAGACTATACAAGAGCTGATCTACGAACTTACATAGACAACCAATAATTGTGCTTGCCAAAGGTATCAGATCTATTATAGAATAGTCTTGAAGGAAAGTCGTACAAAAAGATTTGTTGGTATCATATTGCCCTGGTAATGTTTGTAGACTTCTCTAAAAGCTTGAAACAGTAGTAATTTGATCATAATTTATATATCTTTGTCTGACTTCAATCCTTAGTAACTTAATCCATTACCACACAATAACAGCTTTTTTTCCCAAAATAAATAATATAATAGAAAAACATCATGACTATATCAACCCTTTCCGGTACAAACCCGGGATTTTACGTTGCTGTGATTTTATTAATGTGAAAATATTGTGGAACGAGAGGCCCATAGGGCCTTATCCATCACCCGAGTCTAAAGAGCACAAAACCAAATAAAAGTCACCAGATTATGCTACATACTAAATATCAAAGCTCTAAGCCTTTTTGTTTGGGAGAAGAAGATTTTCAAAAGTTTTCACTGAACAAGCCTATGTTAAATTTTCACTATATAAGCCCTATGTCCAATTTGTGACGTCCAGGAATGGGCTAAGTATGACCCTAGGGCCATAATTCATACAATATTGATATAGATCCATCATATGATGCTACATACCGCATATCAAAGCTCTAGGCCTATCTGTATGAGAGAAGAAGATTTTTAAAGTTTTCACTATATAAGCCTATGTAAAATTTGTGACATCCAGGAATGGGCTAATTTTAATCCTAGAGATGCTGTATACAAATTATCAAAGTTTTAGGCCCTCCTGTTTGGGAGAAGAAGATTTTTACAAATTTCAGTATATAAGCCCTTTGTAAAACTTGTGACATCTGGGGATGGGCTAATTTTAATCCTGAGGCAATAATTTGTACAATCTTGATAGAGGTCCACCAGATGATGCTGTATACCAAATATCAAAAATCTAGGCCCTCCTGTTTGGGAGAAGAAGACTTTTACAAATTTCACCATATAAGCCCTTAGTAAAACTTGCGATGTCCTGGAACGGGCTAATTTGACCCTTGGGCCATGATTTATACAATTTCGATAGAAATTCTCCAGATGATGCTACATATCAAAAACAGAAGCTCTAGGCCCTCTAGTTTGGGAGAAGAAGATTTTTGAAATTATCACTATAATATAAGCTTATGTTAAACTTGTGATGTTCGGGAACGGGCTATTTTTGACCCTGGGGTTATAATTTATACAATATTGATAGAGGTCTACTAGATGATGCCACATACCAAATATCAGAGCTGTAGGTATTTGGTTTGGTAGAAAAAGATTTTCAAAGTTGTCACTATGTAAGCTTATGTACTCCCCCCCCCCCCTTTGCCAGCTCCCCAGCAAGGCCATTTCTGGACAGATTTTTTTTCTTGCACAAACTTGATAGTCCTTGCCCTAAAGACTCTAGACACCAAATGTGTATCTAATCTGACAGCTGGTTCATGACAAGAGATTTTTTAAAGATGTACCCTTTTTGACTCCTTATTGAGCCCCAAAGGGGGGATAACTCCATGACATGTACAAATCTGAAGCGCCTTCCCATAAGGATGCTTATTGCCAAGTTTGGTTGCAATCCATCCATGGGTTCTTAAAAAGAAGATGAAAATGTAAAAAAGTTAACGCATGACACACGATGGACAAAACACTATCGCAATAGGTCACCATGACCTTGGTCAGGTGACCTAAAAATAAGAAAGGGTTAAGGGAGATTGCTTCATTTTCTTCACTTCTTTTTTTAATATAATATCTTCTACTCTATAAGAAACTCATTTTGAATTTATTCGAACTTTGAATCATTGGCACGTTCTATCAATTTGGACCAGTCAAAAACTTTGTTATTTGGTTAACCCATTCCAACTCAATCCCTCCTTTTTATGCCCCTCAAGAAAAAAGCTTTGGAAAACATTGTGGAAAATGAAGAAATTGCTTGTATCAAGCAATTTGTTCATTATCCACAATATTTTCTATCCAAAAGACGAAAAAATTCAAAATTCCATCAACTTGAAATTGTCGTCTGCAGCTTCTTTCAATTTGGACCAGTCTAAAATTTTCTTGTGTGGGAATGGGTTAAATAAGAGCCAGTCTTTATATGATGATTTCCTGGCTTGCTGTCAAACAAGACCCAAAATATAGCCTTCTTGTAAATATACATGTAGAGGTTGTCACAAAAATACAAGATTAACCCATTACCACTTTATGATGCTTTTTGACGCCTCTGTAGAATATTATTACATAAAACATTGTGAGAAAAGGAGAAATGGCAATGTTTAATCACTTGAAAGACTAAACGTTAAAGATCTCAAGCACAAAGACATATCATGAAAAGTTGATCACACTAGGAATTAGGCAATTTTTCAATTCAAGGGTAGATAATTGAAGAACTGGAGTTATCTTAATTTCAAAGGTTTAAGGCAACCCAGGTTCATCATGCAAAGTTACAACTTCTTTTGATTGAAATTGTAGGAGAAGTTGGGCACACATGAAATATAGTGATTTTTTTTTTATTCAAGGGCAGATAATTGTAGAAGTGATTTGAATTCTAAAGGTCTTATACACAACTAGACACCATAGGGATACATAATGTAGCAAATTTCAGTTGTTACCAATTATACAGGAGTTCGGCACACATTGAAATATAGTGATTTTTTTTTTCAATTCAAGGGCAGGTAATTCATGATAATCATAGAACAACAAGAGTGATTTGAATTTCAAAGGTCTTATGCACAACTAGCCATCAGAGAATCATTGTGGCACATTTCAGTTCTTTCCTATTGATACTGTAGGAGGAGTTGCGCATAAAAAACTGCCAACGGAAAGATAGAGAACCTGAGCCATTACAGCTCTTTGGGTATATGAAAATAAACCAGAAAAGGGTTTGGACAAACAGATAGACAAAGATGTAATTATATGCTTGCCCTAATCCAGACATGCAAAATCTTAATGTACAACCTTGAGGTATGTTCTTGACCTTTGAACTATCTGAAGACTTGTTTCAAATGGCACATTTACTCATAACAGGGAACAACTGTTCAAAGTTAATTCTAAATCCATCCATGATTGAGGGAACTATCCACCCGACACGCTTAATTTTGATATTTGAACTAGAGCTGTGACCTTGTCGCCATCTAAAAAATTTTTCAAATGGCACATCTACTCATTATAGAGAACAATATTGAACTTGATCAATAGTTTAAGGAGCTATGCTCGGGGTATGCTTAATATTAGCATTGGGCCTTGAACTTAGACCTTGACCTTAGAGGTATCTGAAAATCTTTTTTCAAGTGGCATATCAACTTTTGATAGAGAACAATTGTTTCAAGTTACATTGAAATCCATCTATTATGGAAGGAACTATCTTCTGAACATTCTTAATTTTATTATTTGACCTTGAGTTGCAAACTTGACTTTGTAGATATCTGAAAATATTTTTCAAATGGTAGATCTAATTATGTTAAAGAAGAATTGTGCCAAGTTATTTGATATCCATACATGTTTGATTGATTGAATGGGGTTTAACAACACTTTTAACATTATTTCATTCATATTGTGGCAGCTGGAGCAGCTAACAATGGATTCCTGGTATTTCTCTCACCAGTACTTCCACTATATCCTTTCCTACCCTCCAGCTGCTATCCCACTTAGGTTTACCATTATCCACCAATTAGTGAGAGACAAATGTCGGAAAGAATATGTGACGCCATCGGGAATCAAACCAATGACATCCTATGATTGATGATTAGGACCTAGGAGATATCCAAAAATGGGAAAAAAGTGCATTATCATAAGGAATTCACATGTGAAGTTTGGTCCAAGAATTGTGGAGATATGGAGGCTGACAGACAGACATACAGACAGACAGATGGAATGACATAAAGAAAAGGGGATGAAGTGGGAGCTATATGCTCGCTCTTCAGGGTGCATGGAAATGCTTGTAACAATTTATGGATGCAATTTGAAATGAAACCATCCTATGAAGCAATTTCTTCTTTTTCCACAATATTTTCTCAAGTGTAAAATAATGGGGATGAAAAATCCCCGGTTTTTACAGGAATGGGTTTAGGCTTATATGTTTTCTCATTCATGATTTATTTTGGAAAAATGTTTTTATCTCTTTACCCATTCTAACACAATCCCTCTTTTTCATGCTATTAAAGAAAAAAGTTTGGAAAACATTGTTGAAAATGATGAAATTGCTTGTAACAAACAATTTTTCTTTAATTTCTTCATTATCCACACTGAATATCAAAATTTCATCAACTATTAATTGTTGTCTGCAAATTCTTTGAGTATGGACCTAAGAGTTTTTAAAAAATTTCAATTACTAATGGGTTAATTTAAACGTGAAAACAAAGGCTATTTAATTTCATCAAAATATATGATGATATTCCACCAAATAAGGGTAAGGGTATTTATTAGTATAGCTTCCTAACCCTTGTCATACTAAACCCAGACTATTCCTTTTTTTAGGAGGTATAGACAAAGATGAGACTACACATAAATGCAGTCTGATCTTAGTCTACGTCACCTGTTTGTCTCCTTCAACCAAGTTTTTTTCATGAAATCAATTTTCAATATAATTCTTATTCTTAACTTGTGCTTCCAGTGCTTTCAGGCCTTTAATTTTAATGCAAATTTAGATAAGGCTTTTATTCAGCATGACAAGGGTTAATCCTTGTCATTCTAAATAAAATCCTCTATAAAATTGTGTTAAAATCAAAGTACTGAAAGCACCAAAGGCACTAAATTTTGCTTTGGTAATTATTAAGAAAATTAATTTCAAAATTAATGCTGGCTTCAATGGGAGAAGCAGGAGGTCTAGACAAAAATCAGACTGCACATATGTGCAGCCTGATCTTTGTCTATACCTCCTGCTGAAACAGGAATATTCTGGGTTCAGGATGACATGGGTTAATACTGCAATTTAGAAAAAAAAATTGGCAGCATATAAGGATATTGACTTTTACTAGTTCAGTATATGGGTGATTATTATAACAAGGTTTTTGACTGCCAATGTTTGCCCTCCAACCTCAAAGCAACAGTTTTCTAACAAGGAAGAAAAGCAGGGAAAATTCTATAAAATGTCAAGCCAATAACCTTCTAGAGACTGTTTGTAATTGATTGAAACCCATTAGAGCCGGCTAGTCATCATGATTGTTATATAAAATACATTTCTCTTCACCAACTAACAATGGAAGCAAATTGAAAGAGAGATGAAAGATCATATTTCACTGATTCCATCACTTAACCTTTTCACGGAAAAATTTAAACCAGGTCTTAATTCAAAGAACTTAAATGCTGTTTAATGAAAATCTATATTCATATCATGAAAATCAAACCAGTTTAGATTTAGGGAGATACCAAGAGTACAAGCAATTTTCCTGAAGATAAAACTAAAGTTCATGCTAATGTGCCATTGTGCAATTCCTCTACTATAAACATTTTGTTAAGATTTCATAAAATTCAATTCAAAAACAAAATCCAAACTATGAATATTCCTTCCAGGTTCAGTAGTATAAACATCGCAGAAAAATAAGAAATTGCTCGTCAAAAGCAATTTCTTGTTTTTCTACATTTTCTACCCTTCTGAATGATTATTTTTCGAATCAAATCAAATCAGAATTAAATTTTTGCCTGCAAAAGCTTTGAATTTGGATAGGTCTAAAATTCTCAAAACCAGGAAAGGGTTAACCCATTCCAACACAGCAAAATTTTAGACTGGTCCAAATTGAAAGAAGCTGCAGACGACAATTTCAAGTTGATGGAATTTTGAATTTTTTCGTCTTTTTGGATAGAAAACATTGTGGATAATGAAGAAATTGCTTGATACAAGCAATTTCTTCATTTTCCACAATGTTTTCCAAAGTTTTTTTCTTGAGGGGCGTAAAAAGGAGGGATTGAGTTGGAATGGGTTAATTGATGACCTAGACCTTACAACCAACTAATTCCTATCAATGCAAGGAACCTATATCCCAAATGTGAGCAATGTATCTTGATTGGGCTTACTGTAATTTTAAATGAAAAGTTTTTAGGTTAAGTTTTGCAGACAAACAGACGGATCACAGTAAAGCTATATGCCGTCATAGGGCAGTTTGTAGCAAATGAGACTCCCAATCTTCAATCATTGGATGTCTTGGGTTCGATCCATGGCAGCAGCACATAATTATCCTTTCCACCATTAGTCTCTAACCAATGGGTGGATAATCGTAAACCTAAGTGGGATAGTAGCTGGAGGCTAGGAAAGGATGTAGCTGTAGTACTGGTGTGTGAAATACCAGAAATCCATTGTTAGGTGCACTAGCCGCCACATTATGGCTGAAATACTGTCAAAAGTGGTGTTAAACCCCATTCATTTATTAAATCAATCAAACAATCTTGTTGAAGATTCAGTTCACCAAATCTATAATAATTAAGGGGAACAAATTCAATCAAGATAACTTAGGTGAGAACAAAACAAGTCTAGAGTGTACATTATTACAGGAAGAAGAAAAGCAATATCTCAAGAAATAGATGATTAAGCCCTCTATGTAACATCAAAAAGATAAAATTAATGGACCGATGACATTTTAGACCTACTCATTCTTGTATTTCATGATGGGAGATTCAACACTATTTCTTACAATATATTTTTTTCAGTAGGTTAAAACCAATTACCAGACGGCAACATTTAAGACTGGTCCAAATTGAAAGGAGGTGGGGACAAGAATTTGAAGTTTATGAATGTCAGGTTTTTTCAACTTTCTGGGTAGAAAACATTGTGGAAAAAGAAGAAATTGCTTGTTGCAAGCAATTTCTTCATTCTAAACAATATTTTTCCCAATTGTTTCTCTTGAGGGGCATCAAAAGCATCTTTATGTTGGAATGAATGATGATATGACCCATTCCCACACAATGATGCCCCTCAAAGAAAACCATTTGGAAAACATTGGGTAAAATGAAGAAGTTGCTTGTAACAAGCAATTTCTTCATTTTACAAAATGTTTTCTACCCAGAAAGATTAACATATCTAAAATTTCATAAACATTAAATTGTCGTCTGCAACTCCTTACAATTTGGACCAGTCTAAGTCTGTCATGTGGGAATGGGTAAGGTAGAATTTCATTAATTTGTGTGTTAGTAGTACATATGTATGTGTTTGTTTGTAATTACTTTCGCCGGTCCTGACAATTTTCTTCTTCATCCTTATTAACCAATTATAAAAAGTTTTTGACTGATCTAAATTGAAAAAGTTTCACATATCTTTCATCTATTACCAAAAAATGATGCTTTTAAACGCCCCTCAATACGAAAGCTTTGGAAAACATTGTGGAAAATGAAGAAATTACATGCTATAGTTTCCTCATTCTACATAATATTTCTACCCAAAAAGACAAAGATTTTAAATATTTCATCAACCTTAAAATGTCCTTAGCAGCTTCTTTCAATTTAGACTAGTCAAAAATTTTGTCATCTGGTAATGAGTTTAACCATTCCCACACAACGACGCTTTTTGATACCTGTAAGACAGACAGCTACAAAAAACATAGTGGAAAATGAATTGATTCCAAGTAATTTTCATAATTTTCCACAATTTTTTCTACCCAGAATGTTGAAAAATCTAAAACAATAGGGCTGTTGGCCCTGGGGCACTCACCTGAGATAAAGGCTCTTTTTCTTTCAACAGTCTAATTTCATGTTAAGGTTAGGATTATGAAACAAGTGGGCCACAATTACATATAAAGACTATGATTTAAGCTATTTTGTAAGAGGTCAATATACTGATGCTTCATGCAAAATATCAAGGCTCTATGCCTTCTGGGTCAGGAGGAGAAGATTCTTAAAGATTATTTTGAAATTTCACTTTTGTTGCCATGGCAACCAGAGTTTTTAACGGATTTCTATTCTTTTAGCTAATTGTAAGGGGGGACCACCTAAGGAACATTTCTGCCAAGTTTGGTTCAAATCGGCCCAGTGGTCTGAGAGGAGATGTCATTTAAAAAATCATTCTTTATTTCTATAACCCCCCCCAATTCCGCCCCTGGGGACCTGAGGATCATGATTTTAGCTATTATGAAAGAGGTCAATATACTGATGCTTCATGCAAAATATCAAGGCTCTAGGCCTTCTGGGTCAGGAGGAGAAGATTCTCAAAGATTATTTTGAAATTTCACGTTTGTTGCCATGGCAACCAGAGTTTTAAACAGACTTCAATTCTTTTAGCTATTATTGAAGGGGACCACCTAAGGAACATTTCTGCCAGATTTGGTTCTAATTTGCCGAGTGGTCTGAGAGGAGATGTCATTTAAAAAATCATTCTTTATTTCTATATACCCCCCCACCCCGGGGCTCTGCCCCTGGGGACCTGAGGATCATGATTTTAGCTATTTAGAAAGAGGTCAATATACTGATGCTTCATGCAAAATATCAAGGCTCTATGCCTTCTGGGTCAGGAGGAGAAAATTTTTAAAGATTATTTTAAATTTCACTTTTGTTGCCATGGCAACCAGAGTGTTTAACAGATTTCAATTCTTTTAGCTATTTTTGAAGGGGACCACCTAAGGAACATTTCTGCCAAATTTGGTTCAAATTGGCCCAGTGGTTTAGGAGGAGATGTCGTTTAAAGAAATTGTTGAAGGATGACGGGACGGACGACGGACAAAAGGGGATCACAATAGCTCACTTGAGCACTTCGTGCTCAGGTGAGCTAAAAAATCCAATATATTTAAATGTCGTCTAACTCCTTTTTAGACCAGTCTAAATTTTCCCATCAGTAATGGGTTATCATTATTCATAAAATTCAGAGCAGTATACTTACAACACTGAAGGAGATCAGCTCATAAGAAACTTTTGTCTACAGACAGACAGTCATAGCACTCAAGTTTATCTATTCCTCTTCCTGTACAGGTTTAATGACATTCTTGTGAAAAGTCTTTATTGTGTTCACCAGTAACCAGATTACAAAAATTTAGAACATCAAAAAATCAAAGAAGATGCAGACAACAACTTCAAGTTGATATCATTTTAACCCTTGTCATAGTGACACTGGAATATTCCTGTTTTGGCAGGAAGTATAGACAAAGATCAGCCTGCACATAAGTGCAGTCTGATCTTTGTCAATACCACCTGTTTGCTCTTTCAAGCCAAACAACAAATTTTCAAAGAAATATTTACCGATAGATAGTGCATTCAGTGTTTTCAGTCCTTTGATATTGATAACAAATTTTGGGAACAGTTTTTTTTCAGCATGAGAACAGTTAAATATTTGTGTCTTTCTGGATGGGAAAAAGAATAATCTAAAAAGTTACACCTCTAAAACTCTTCCGGTTTCTTTGGTTACCTTAAGGTTAACCCTTGTTGAGCTGAATACAATCCTGGATTGAATTTACATTCAAATCAAAGGTCTGAAAGCACTGGAAGCACTAGTTCATGGTCAAAATTATTTAAAAATTAAATTTATGATAAACTCCGGGTTGAAGGAGTCAAACAGGAGATGTAGACTAAGATCAGCCTGATCTCTATCTATATCTCCTGCCATAGCAAAAATATTTCAGGTTCAGCATGACATGGGTTAAATTACTGCAACTCTTCACTGTTTGGACTCCAAATAAGCTGCAGATAGTTCAGAATATAATTATCTGATCATATCATCACTCAATAAAGAAATTACTGCAAGCTAGCAAAGCATGGTTTTGTTAAGTAATCTTCATTGTCAAATGATAAATAAACAAAGTTAAAGTAAACCATTACAACACAACAAAATCTTTAGACTGGTTCAAATTGAGAAAATTGCAAATGACAATTTCAAGTTGGTGGAACTAAGAAAATATTTGCCTTTTAGGCTAGAAAACTTTATGGACATTGAAGAAAAAGCAGTTTATTCATTGTCCACAATGTGTTCCAAAGCTTTTTCTTAAGATGTATAAAGTGGGATTTGGATTGAGTGGGGATGGATTAAATTATGAGAAAAAGCTAGCTTTTGAATGACTTTTGTACAATTTGAATGATGTAAATTCATGTGGCCATACAAAGCAGTGCATAGTGAGGACTCTTATCAGACTGATTTTAACATGATATTCTCAAGTGAGGTAAAATATCTTAGGAGATTAACTTGCAGGCAGAGTTTGCAATATTCCTGAAATATGTAAGAACTACTTTTTATGGCGTAGGTATTCAATGGATTAAGTAGTTAAGTCTCCAGTGGCAGTTTACAGTCATTTAACTCTGAGAAGACCTCAAACTTTTGTCCGTTAACCTAAGCTATCAAAGCTGACCCTTTGCTCTCTAAAAACACAGACATTGTTACATCAAGTTACATTGGATACCAGCACAGGACTGGTTTTTAAATATCAACTTAAGACAAGCTCAAGGATACATTACACCACTTTAACCCTTTCCTGTTTAATACCTGGTTTTTACGTCCCTGCATTTTTGTGTGTGAGAAAATATTGTGGAAAAAGAAGAAATTGCTTGTACCTACAAGCAATTTCTTCGTTTTCCTCAATTTATTTTGCAATTTCTTCTTTTTCCACAATATTTTCTCCCCTATTGAACGATTATTTTTCAAATAACCTCGACTTTAAATCGTCTGCAAAACCTTTGAATTTGGACCAGTCTAAAATTTTGCAAAACAGGAAAGGGTTAAACAGTAACATTCAAAACCGTGAACTAAGGTCACCATTTGTGGTACCTAAAAGCTGTAATAGGATGTATGGAGAATGCAGTTTCATGGCCGTAGCTCCATGGCTGTAGCTCCATAACAGTGGATTTCTCTTTGCCACCTGCAATGAGATGTTCACCATCAATTATATCATTTAATCCATTCCCACAACAAGATGCTTTTGACACCCCTCAAGAAAAGCTATTGGGAAAACATTGTCTAAAATGAAGAAATTGCTTGTAAAAATCCATTCCCACACAATGACACTTTTGACACCCCTCAAAAAAAAGCTATTAAATTGTGTGAAATGAAGATATTGCTTGTAAAAAGCAATTCCTTCATTCAATTCAATATTTTCTACCCAGAAACTTGAAAAAATCTAAAATTTCATAAACTTTAAAATGACGTCTGCAACTTATTTCAATTCGGGCCAGTCTAAAACTATTTTGTCTGATTATGAGTTAAGAAAGCACTGAAGACTTATCTTTTTTTACAGATTGATTAAAAATAGACCAAATTTTTCTTTTAAGACCTTTTTATGACTAATATCTTATCTTATCAAGATAATTATTTTCAGTGTTTCATAGGTAGCAAATTGTTTATTGTTTCTAAGTGTTTGTGTTTTGCATGTTTTATACATTTGGTATTCTGCTAAAATGCATACTTTATCCCTTTCCTGCACAATCACTTGTTTTTACGTCCTATTGATTTTATACTTAAGAAAATATTGTGGGGAAAGAAGAAATTGCTTGTGACAAGCAATTTCTTCTTTTCCCACAATATTTTCTATCCTATAGGGCGGTTGCTTTTCAAATTACATTCACTTTTATTTTTCGTCTGCAACTTCTTTCAATTTGGACAGGTGTAAATTTTTTAAAAACAGGAAAGGGTTAAATCAGTATGATTTTGTAAAGTACTTTTGAATGTACATGATCTTGTATGATAAAAGCAATGTATAAATCAATGATTAATTGCCATACTGTTCTAAAGCTCTATACATTGTATAGACACTAAGAACAGTATTGCAATTATTCTTCAAAATGTGTTAATATTTAAGAGATGAAGAGAATATTTTTTGTTTTCATGGAGGTATGAACCTAAAAACCTAATCACACTGTATGAATACGCGAAGCGGATTCATACATTGTGTGATTAGGTTTTTCGGTTCATACCTTCATGAAAACAAAAAATATTCTCTTCATTTCTTATAATTTAATAGCATCAAGCGAAAAAAAACAAAAGCTTTACAAATTTTGACACCTTTTTGTATGGGACTATTTTGTGAGGAAGCATACAAAATCGATGCGTGCTCAAAATTTTGTTCATGGAGTTATGAACAATTTTTCTCGACCAATCAGAACGCTTGTTTTTGATAGACAAAACTAAAAATTAAATTATAATGATTATGAAAAGATTCTATATACAAACAAATTTCATGTAAAAAGGGTGAAACAAAACCTTTACACTTAATCTTCTAAAAATAGCTGTGCTAAAATCAGTGCAGACAATTCTGGGGAAAAGGGTAGAATAACATCTTTTTATTTGAGATATGGGCCTCACTTGTTCATAACATCAAAATTGCATTCCTGAATATTTGGCACCACAGAGGTATAATTGCGTAGAATTACATGGGTTTTGTCTGGCCGCGATTCTTACAGATCTTATCAGATTAATAAAGACTTGAAATATTTCAAGCAATAGCTGGAAAACACTTATTGATGTAAAAGCTTGTTTTATTTCGTCTTTTGATATCCATTTTATATAATATTGGGTTTCAAAGATTTCAACTACCACATGAATCCTTTATTCATTTCACTCTTTCTCTTTGGGCTTTGTCATATCTCAATGCACATTACAATTTAGTCTTGATCATGCTTTTCTTAATCCAATCAGAGGGCCAAAAATTGAATTATATAAATGATATAAATGGTTTAACCCATTCCAACACAATAACGCTTTTAAACGCCCCTTAAGAAAAACATTTGGGAAAACATTGTAGAAAAAGAAGAAATTGCTTGTAACAAGCAATTTCTTCATTTCCCACAATGTATTTATGAAGAAAGTTGAAAAATCTAAAATTTCATGAATTTTCATCTGTATCTCCTTTCAATCTAGACCAGTCTAAAATTTTGTCATCTGGTAATGGGTTAGTTTCTATAAAGTACCCATTGAAAGGCTTATTTTGATCATTATTTCATTGCTTCATGCATGCGCAAATCCTTAAACCAACCCCCTTATCAATATGTAACCATTACAAATGTAACAATTAAGTTATATTGACAAAAGAACAAGAGGGCCGTTGGCCCTGGGGCGCTCACCTGAGATAAAGGCTCTTTTCCTTTCAACAGTCTAATTTCATGTTAAGGTTAGGATTATGAAACAAGTGGGCCACAATTACATATAAAGACTATGAACCTGGGGATCCAAAAGTCTAAATTCCAAATTCCAAGGCTTTAGTGCTGATTTTGAAAGAGGGAAAAAACTTTTCCATGGTTTATAATTTCAGAAATAAGAAAGAAGTCTGTGAACTGATGCTTCATGCCTATACCCCCCCCCCCCCCGGGTCCGCCCCTGGAGACCCGGGGATCATAATTTTAGCTATTTTGTAAGAGATCAATAAACTGATGCTTCATGCAAAATATCAAGGCTTTACGCCTTCTGGGTCAGGAGAAGAAGATTCTTAAAGATTATTTTGAAATTTCACTTTTGTTGCCATGGCAACCAGAGTTTTAAATGGATTTCAATTCTTTTAGCTAATTTTAAGGGGGCCTCCTAAGGAACATTTCTGCCAAATTTGGTTCAAATTGGTCCAGTGGTTTGGGAGGAGATGTCATTTAAAAATCGTCCTTTATTTCTATATAAACCCCCCCCAAACTGGAGCTCCCCCCCTGGGGACCCGAGGATCATGATTTTAGCTATCTTGAAAGAGGTCAATAAACTGATGTTTCATGCAAAATATCAAGGCTCTACACTTTCTGGGTCAGGAGAAGAAGATTTTTAAAGATTATATTAAAATTTTACTTTTGTTGCCATGGCAACCAGAGTTTTTAACGGATTTCAATTCTTTTAGCTATTTTTGAAGGGGACCACCTAAGGAAAATTTCTGCCAAATTTGGTTCAAATCGGCCCAGTGGTTTGGGAGAGAATGTCATTTAAAAAATTGTTCTTTATTTTAATATAAACCCCCATCCCCCTGGGGCTTCGCCCCTGGGGACCCGAGGATCATGATTCTAGCTATTTTGAAAGAGGTCAATATACTGATGCTTCATGCCAAATATCAAGGCTCTACGCATTCTGGGTCAGGAGGAGAAGATTTTTAAAGAATTTTTAAAATTCCACTTTTGTTGCCATGGCAACCAGAGTTTTTAACAGATTTCAATTCTTTTAGCTATTTTTGAAGGGGACCACCTGAGGAATATTTCTGCCAAATTTGGTTCAAATTGGCCCAGTGGTTTGGGAGGAGATGTTGTTAAAAAAATCGTTCTTTATTTCTATATAAACCCCACCCCCCTGGGGCTCCGCCCCTGGGGACCTGAGGATCATGATTTTAGCTATTTTGAAAGAGGTCAATATACTGATGCTTCATGCCAAATATCAAGGCTCTACGCCTTCTGGGTCCGGAGGAGAAGATTTTTAAAGATTTTTTTAAAATTTCACTTTTGTTGCCATGGCAACCAGAGTTTTTAACGGATTTCAATTCTTTTAGCTATTTTTGAAGGGGACCACCTAAGGAAAATTTCTGCCAAATTTGGTTCAAATTGACCCAGTGGTTTGGGAGGAGATGTTGTTTAAAGAAATTGTTGACGGACGACGCACGACGGACGGACGCCGGACAAAAGGGGATCACAATAGCTCACTTGAGCACTACTTGCTCAGGTGAGCTAAAAAGGTAAACTACAAGAACAAGTTTTGTAGCAAAGCTTTGTAAACCCATTATCACACAACCTCTTATTTTACACAGCTTTGAAAACATTATGGTAAAAGACAAACATTCTCAAAATATTTTTTCCATCCCAAGAGGCACTTATCTTTTTACGTTTTATTTTAGGCAACCAAATCTTTGTAATTACAGCTAAAGTGAATTATAGTTACGAGGTTTGGGTTGCTCATAGACGATAATATCATTATCACTATTATTACTACTTTTTTTCTATTCAAACACACTAAATTGTAGTCTGATTTTTTTCTTTTGAAAATAGATTTACTCGTTTCTAGACAACATTTCTAATTTCAGGGGTTGAAAAATTTCTTCAAACCTACTAGTCCTGTAGGACTAGTAGCTCTGAATTTCTACTCGCCCTTAAGGCAACCCAACTCGCCCTTAAAGATGAAGAAAATTACTACCCAAAAACTATCGGATGTCCGATGTTCTGGCCAGAAGTTTTAAAACAGACGAATTTTATCTAGATCGACGTATTTTCGCTTTGCAATACACATTATAGTGATCAATCAAGCGTTTAAAGATACGGAATACTATGCAGGCTAAACTGGAGATCCTGTCTATACATAATCGTGTATTTCGACATGGTCTCCAGTCTACAAATCAAGCTTCTATGAAGATTGATCAACATAAACAGAGAACGGTCTAATTTTACAGCGAATATTATTGTTTCCTATATTAAGTTGTTTGAAATAAATACTTTCTTTTTGGATCTTTTATTTTTTATCCTCAATCAGCGTGATTCAAGTCCTAAATTTGCACTTGCCCCGTTTGACTGGTTCGTCCCGAAATCTACTCGCCCTACAGCATTTTCTATTCGCCAATGCGAGCGGGCGAGTGGATTTTTCAACCCCTGAATTTAGAGATAAAAAGAATCAACTGGTTGAAGTTGTTGTTGAAATATTAACCCTTGTCATGCTGTTTAAATTACCTCACTGAATTGCTGTCAAATCAAAGGACTGAAGGCACTGATAGAACTTGCTGTTCAAAAATCAATATTTCTTTCAGAAATCAACGTCATAGACAACTCTGACAGGAAAAGTACAAGCAGGAGGTGTAGAATAAGATCAGCCTGCACATAAGTGCAGTCTGATCTAAGTCTACACCTCCTGCCAAAAACGGAATATTCCGGGTTAAGCATGACAAGGGTTAAGAAAGTGAGTGGCTGTAGTTTCCCTCAAACTTGTCATCAAAAGTCTGTCGAAATCACCTCAACCAAAATCCACCATATTTACCATTTAGAAAGAAAGCTTCGGCCATAGCGCAGTTGGTGGGGTGTAGGACTCTCAATCATAAGGTCCAGGGTTTGATCCCCAGTCACAGCAAATATCCTTTCTGAAATTCGTCTCCCACCAATGGGTTGATAGTAAACTTAAATCATAAATGGAATGAGCAGCTGGAGGCTTGGAAAGGATGAAATGGCTAAATACTAGAGGTGTGAGAAATACCAGGAATCAATTGTTAGGTGCTCCGGCCGCCAAGATATGACTTAAAAAAGAAGCCTAAACCCCATTCAATCAATCAATCCATTACCACATAATCCCACTTTTTGACACCCTCAATGTAAAAATTCAAGAAAATAATCTGGAAAATGTAGATATTACTTGTTACAAGTAATTTCATAATCAAAATTATTTCTACCCAGAAAAACATATACTGTATATTTGAGATCTATCCACTTTTATAGTCTTCAACTTCTTTCACTGACAAAATTACCACACAATGAGGCTTTTTCAAGAAGAAAGTTGGGAAAAAATCGTGCAAAATAGAGAAATTGCTTGTGACAAACAACTTCTTCCTTTTTACACAATATTTTCTTTGAAGACAGCTGAAAAAATCTAAAATTTCATCAATGTTAATTTGTTATCTGCAACTCCTTTCAATTTGGATCAGTTTAAATTTTTTCAGTCTGGTAGAATGGGTTAACCCATTCCAACACAATGGAATTTTAAACCAGTCCAAATTGAAAGGAGCTGCAGACGACAATTTTAATTTGATGGAATTTTGAATTTTTTCGTCTTTTGGAATAGAAAACATTGTGGATAATGAAGAAATTGCTTGATCCAAGCAATTTCTTCATTTTCCACAATGTTTTACAAAGCTTTTTTGTTGAGGGGTATAAAAAGGAGGGATTGAGTGGGAATTGATTAAAGTTGATGAAATTTAAATCTTTATCTTTGGGGGTAGAAAAAATGTGAATAAAGAAGAAAATTGCATGTAACAAATAATTTCTTCATTTTTTCACAATGTTTTCTAAAGCCCTTCCAAGAGGGTGTTCAAAAGAGAGATTTTATGGGAATAAGTTAAAGGTATTATGATATTTTCTTTTTACTATTTTTAGGGTAGAATTCAAGAATTTGGACTAGTTTGATAGAGCATCCACCAAGGAACATCTGTATCAATTTTCATCAAGATTGGTCCACTGGTATACCAAAAACATTTTTTGTGTATGATTAAAACAATGCAATCCTCAGGTTCTTTGGATCCACAGCTCTGTAAGAAAACAGACAAAGTCAACAGATTAGCACAACATTGTTTTGGGTCTGTACATAGTATAGACACTCACATTTTTGTACTAGCCTATCAAAGTATAAACTCTATGCCTTGCTAAATATGGGACTGGAAATTCCTTTCACCCCACAGCCCCCCCAAAATACAAGCCACCATTAAATAATAGCCATTTTAACTCTTGTCATGTTGAATCCAGAATATCCAGGTTCTAGCAGGAGGTAAAGACAAAGATCTGACTGCACATAAGTCTACACCTCGGCCTGTCTGTCCTTTGAAACCAGAGTTGTGAAATTAATTTTCAAAAAAAGTATTGACAACTTAACAACAAGTACTACCAGTGATTTCAGCCTTTTGATTTTCACACAATTCTGAAAATGATTTTATTCAGCATGATAAGGGTTAACCCATTCCAACCCAAGCCCTGCATTTTACGCCCCCCCCCCCAATTAAAGAGCTTTGGAAAACATTATATCAAGCAATTTCTTCATTATTCACAATGTTTTCTACCAAAGAAGAAAAAAAAAATCCACCAACTTGAAATTGTTGTCTGCAACATCTTTCAATTTGGACTAGTCTAAAATTTTGTTGTGTGGGAAAGGGTTAAAAGCTCCTACAACAATGTCATTATGGTATAAATTGGATCAATGTTTTATTTGTAGATTGGTTCTGTCAGAGCAATGACAAGGGAAGACCAGAAGCAATGATTATTACTGGCCCTAAGGTACAAATTGTTTTCTGCTGATGGAAAATCCTGGAATATAATAGATACCATACAGACAGAACTCAATAAAACATTACTTCTTTAAACATTAAAAGACAAACTTTATGTTAACCCTTGTCAAGCTGAACCCGGAATATTTCTGTTCTGACAGGAGGAATAGACAAAGATCAACCTGTTCATAAGTGCAGACTGATCTTTTGTCTACACCTCCTGGGTGTTCCATTTTTTTGAATAATTCATTTTAAAAGAAATATTGACCATCAATAATACCTACCAGTGTTGTCAGTCCTTTGATTTCAAGACAATTTTGTACAGTATTTTCATTCAGCATGGCAAGGGTTAAGGTCCAGATTGACAGGGCATTCAGACAATATTAAAAATTTTAGCCATATAGCCTAGAAAACATTGTGAGGATAGGAGCATAGGCTTCTTACAAGTGATTCCTCCTTTCTGACAATTTTTCAAGGTGATTTTTGTCATTGTCAAAATGTGAGATTGATTAGAAATGGATTAACTCATTGACAGAAGATAAAGTATAAGACTGGTCTTTATTTAACCATGACGCCATTTAACGCTCCTGAAAAAAATGTCTATAGTAAACATTGTGGAAAATGTTTAATATTAACCCATTCCCACACAGTGAGGCTTTTGGACGCCCCAAATAACAAGCAATTTCTTCATTTTACACAATGTTTTCTACCCAGAAAGTTGAAAAAATCTTAAGTTTAATTAACTTTA
The DNA here is from genome assembly GCA_946902895.1 of Fragum fragum. Lineage (NCBI taxonomy): Eukaryota > Metazoa > Mollusca > Bivalvia > Cardiida > Cardiidae > Fragum > Fragum fragum. The sequence continues at coordinate 73,010,133 of OX336365.1, read as the reverse complement.
AACTGTTGTCTGTAACTCCTTTCAATTTAGACCAGTCTAATATTTTGCCGTCTGGTAATGGGTTAACTGGTAAAGGGTTAATGGAATGCAAGACCTCTTTCAAATTTGACTAGTCTAATGTTTTGGTTGACCCTTTCCCACACAATGACACTTCTTTACGCCCTCCAGAAAAAAAGACTCTGAAAATATAGTGAAAATTGAAGAAATAGCTTGTTAAAAGCAATTTCTTCATTATCCACAATGTTTTCCAAACAAAAAGAAAGATCTATTAAATTCCATCAGCTAAAAGTACGTTGTTAGCAATTTCTTTGAATTTTGACCAGTCTTCAATTTTGTAGTCTGGTAATAGGTTAAATTTTGCTGAAAGTACAAACTTTGAATGTTTGACTGACGGCAAAAGTTAGAAAACAGCAATTCCAACTATTCCACTCAACAGGTTGCTTTTGAGAGTTCCACTACTGTTACTTCAGTTAACTGTCACATGTTATTTAACTGTTTATTTGTTTTTGCTGGGCTAAATTCAATTGTAAAAGAGTTTTATTGTTGCTATGGTAACCTTAAGATTTATTACAACAAGATGACATTTTCAATATAAGTAAATGTCAACTTTAGAGTACAGTGCCTAGAATCATTTCATCTATTTCTTTTTGATGTTTGAAAATTATGTCTGACTGAACTTTTAACCCATTCCCACTCATCAAAATTTAAGACTGGGCCAAATTCAAAGGAGTTGCAGACCACAAATTCATGTATATGAAATTTAAATTTAACTGTCTGGGTAGAATACTTTTTGGGAAATGAAGAAATTGCCTGTTGCAAGCAATGTCTTAATTTAACATAAAGTTTTCCCAATTGCCTTTCTTGGGGGCGTCAAAGAGGGTCATTGTGTTGGAATGCCTTAACTCATTTGCACACAGGAACACTTTTGGTGCCTCCAAGAAAAAAAACTTTGGACAAAACTGGAAAATGAAGAAAATTTATAATTTCTTCATTATCCAATCATTTCAATACCTTAAAAGATCTACTGCAACATCTTTGAATTGGTATCAATCTTAAAATTTATTGTGTTGTAATGTGTTAACTTAAACTCCAGTTGCATTTTCAGTATTCAAAAATTTCTCCAATTGCTCATAGGACTTAAAAAAAACCACTGAAAACTAGATGAAAAAGACATTGTAAATAAATTTGTAACCCTTGTCGAGATGAACCTGGAATATTCCAGTTTTCGCAGGAGGTATGGACAAAGATCAGCCTGCACTGATCTTGGACTACACCTCCTGCTTGAATTTTTGCTTACTACGCCTTTCTCTTTGAGAGAAGAATTTTAAAGTTTTGACTATATAAGCCTATGTTAAACTTGTGATGTCTTGGAATGGGCTAATTCTGTCTCTGAGGCCATATTTTATACAATCTTGATAGAGATCCACCAGATGATGCTACAAATACCAAATAGGCACATTTTGGCCCCTTGTGGGGCCCCCAAGGGAGATAACTCCATGATATGTACAAACCTGAAGCACCTTCCCATGAAGATGCTTCCTGCCAAGTTTGATTGAAATCCATCCAAGGGTATCTTAAGAAGGCAAGAATGTAAAAAGTTATTGCACAAAGCACAACGGACACAACAGGCGAAATCCAATCAGGTGACCTAAAAATAAGAGATGAAATGGCAAGTAGACATGATAGAATAATAGAAGTTCTTGATTGATGTTGAATTTCTTCTCATTAATTTGTAGTAGTTTTAGTGTGTTGGAATCCTATATGTGATTTCTCCAATTTGTCAAACTTTTACTACAGAAAAGGCTAGATTTAGCAAAATTGAAAGAAAGGAAAATCATTGTATGTAAAGGAAGAGGACACATTTTTCCTTTTCATTCAGCATTTTCAATTTCTTTCATCTATTCCTGAAAGGCATGCTCTATGCGTAATAAACCTATAATGTTGATGTTTTAATTTGTAAAAAAAATGAAGTTTACATACATTGTATATATGCTCTTTTGTTTGCTTTCTCTTGTATATATTCTATGTTCATGTTCATTGTAAATGTTTTGTAATTAACTTTTTTTGATGAGGCCCACATGGAAGATTGGGAAACCAAATGTGTAGCCTCTATAAATAAAGACGTTATAATTATTATTATTATTATTATTATAGCTAAAGAAATGATTTGATGCAAGAATTTCTCCTTTTGCCTTTTTTTTCTTCTATGAAGTTTCTCTACAGTACATGAAAATGTGCCATTGTATGTAATGGAATATTTAATACACAAATTGAAACTTTTAGACCCCTGAAGAAATATAATCATGGAAAGCTTTTGGAAAAAGAAGGAATTACTTGTAATAAGCAATTTTTCCCTTTCTGTCAATGTTTTCAACCCTTTTTAGTACTGATTTTCTGATTTAAGGGCCATTTGAAATGTCATCTGCAAGGTCTTTCAATTCGGACCTGTCTAAAATTTTGTTGTCTGGTAATGGGTCAATTAATTTTTGTTCTGTGATGTAGGTCAAGGTCTTTCCAGCTTTGATTCTTGTGCTGTATGTCCTTGTAGTAAAAAGTTCCATTAATTTTGTTCTGGAAAGAATTTGATCCAGTACAAGACAAAATTTTTTAGACTGCTCTAAATTGAAGAAACTGAAGACAAATACTTTATGTTATTAAAATTTTACAACAAGAGGGCCCTTGGCTATTGGCCCTGGGGCGCTCACCTGAGATAAAGGCTCTTTTTCTTTCAACAGTCTAATTTCATGTTAAGGGTAGCATTATGATACAAGTGGGCCACACTTATATGTAAACACTAAGTACCTTGGGATCCAAAAGTCTAAATTCCAAATTCCAAGGCTTTAGGGCAAATTTTAAAGAATAAAAAACGTTTTCCTCCCTCTCGATCCATGGGTTTCAATTTCAGAAATAAGAAGGAAGTCTGTGAACTAATGCTTCATGCCTATAACCTCCTCCCCCCTGCTCCGCCCCTGAGGACCCGAGGATCATGATTTTAGCTATTTTGTAAGAGATCAATAAACTGATGAAGCCTGCAAAACATATCAAGGCTCTACGCCTTCTGGGTTAGGAGGAGAAGATTTTTAAAGATTATTTTAAAATTTCATTTTTGTTGCCATGGCAACCAGAGTTTTACACGGATTTCAATTCTTTTGGCTATTTCTAAAGGGGACCACCTAAGGAACATTTCAATCGAATTTGGTTCAAATTGGCCCAGTGGTTAGGGAGGAGATGTCATTTAAAAATGTTCTTTATTTCTATATAAATCCCCCGACCCAGGGGCTCTGTCCCTTGGGATTCGAGTCATGATTTTAGCTACTTTGAAAGAGGTTAATATACTGATGCTTCCTGCAAAATATCAAGGCTCTATGCCTTTTGGGTCAGGAAGAGAAGATTTTTAAAGACTATTTTAAAATTTCACTTTTGTTGCCATGGCAACTAGAGTTTTTACGGATTTTAATTCTTCACCTAAGGATCATTTCTGCTAAATTTTGTTCAAATTGGCCCAGTGGTTCGGGAGGAGATGTTGTTTAAAGAAATTGATGATGGAAGACGCACACCAGACGAAAGGTGATCACAAAAGCTCACTTGAGCACTCTGTGCTCAGGTTAGCTAAAAACCTTAGCTAGTATAGAAGGAAAAATGTGGTAAATGAAGAAATTGCTTGCTTCAAGCAATTTCATCATTTCTCCAAGTTTTTTCTTGAAGGGGAGTAAAAAAGCAGGGTTTCAATGGAATGTGGTTAACCCTTTCCTGTTCATTCCCTGGATTTTAGGTCTCTGTTATTTTACAATTGCAAAAACATTGTAGAAAAAGATGAAATTGATTGTTACAAGCACTTTTTTCTTTTTCCACAATGTTTTCTACTCTAATGAAAAGTTATTTATTACAAATTTACTCCACTTTAAATTTTCGTCTGCAAAACCTTTGAATTTGGACAGGTCTCAAATTTTACAAACAGGAAAGGGTTAAAGAAGCACGAATCATTCATCAGGCAATAGGTAGAAGTCTTATATTGTTAATACATTTCCCAGGTGTTTTATGAATCTTTAGCAGTAAATATAAATAGTCCCTGTCAAGTACCTGCAGTCAAAGAAGTTTCCCTCACAAATAAACTGTCTAAACAGTCATACAAGACTTTGTTAACATACCTCGTTTTTTTCTGTGTTTTCCTGCCAACAAAGCTGTTATTGATGTCATATTAAACAGCATGTGCAAAAACTTCTATCCAGGACATACAAAAGAAATGCCTACCAGTGTTTAACACTGCAAGATAAATTCTTGATCAGAAAGGGGCATAACTGTTAAAACATGCTTTAGAGTTATCACTCCATAGAAAAGGTTGGTCTTATGATGTTAACATATATTTAAAGTTACAGTTGATTGATTGATAGATAGATTGATTGATTGATTGGTTGGTGTTCTATGGCACATCAACAACTGTGGTCATTTAGTGCACAAGAAAAAGAAAGCTAGTATAAAATAAAACATACAGGACAATACACAGACAATCACAAGTCATACAAGGTGCCAAATTGTTACAAGATACATCCCTCACACTGATGTAAACTAGGGTAGGGGAATTAAGAAAAAATGTGAAAAAAAATAAAAGGCAACAAGAAATTGTCGCGAAGCAGACTAATAACCCCAACAGTGCTTGTCCATATACAAGTGCTATCTGCCAAAGGGCCGTAACAAAAAAAGGACTTTTATCAAAGGGCCTTAACTCCATCAAAAATCCATGGACCATGATCAAAATAGGATAAGCACATGTCTAACTTAAACCAAGTGTTTCTGTGCAATTTGAATCAAATCTGTCCAATGGTTGCTGAGAAATTGATCGGACAAACGGCCTCAACTCCCTCAAAAATAAATGGCCCTTAACAAAAAAAGAATATGCACATCTCTGCTTGATACTGATTATATCAATGAAGATTGAAAAAAATCCCGCCAATAGTTGCTGAGAAATTGAGCAGACACAAAAAGCTACAGAAATGTAACAAAAATTGACTTTTTAATTAAAGGGCCATAGCTCCGTCAAAAATTAATGGACCATAACCAAAATAAGATATGCACATGTCTGACTTATACCGAGTATTTCTGTGAAATTTGAATCAAATCTGTCCAATAGGTGCTGAGAAATTGAGCAGACATGATTTTTCACCAAAGGACCAAATCAATGGACTGTAACCAAAATAAAATATGTACATCTCTGTTTAATACTGATTATATCAGTGAAGTTTGAATCAAATCCGTCCAATGGTTGCTGAGAAATTGAGCAGACACGAAAAAGCTACAGATGGACGGAGCGACCAATCAACAAGCTGACTCCTATTTACCCCCCAAACATAGTTTTTGGGGTTATAATTACTCACACTAAAGAGTTATGGTTCTTTTGTATGCTATTGTGACCATGAATTTTCATAATCGTAGCCATTAAACTTTTAGAGACATGATATGGAACTAGAGGCCTGATTATACTGATTAAGCAAATAGTATTTCAGGAATCATGTCACCAGGTGCGGCAAATAAATCTTGTCACTGGATACCATACATGAACATAAGCAACAACCATAAAAGCCATATTTTCAACAAATCAAAACTAATTGACAGAGTCTGTAAAAGAGTAACCTGGGGATCATTCCAGTGAAATTTGGTTGAAATCCATTCGCTGGTTTCATTGAAAAAGATTTTTTGTTTGAATGGGGTTTTCAACAATCTTTGAGTTATATGGCGGCGGCTGGAGCACCTGACAATGGATTCCTGGTATTTCTCACACCAGTACTTCCATTACAGCCTTTCCTAGCCTCCAGCTGCTATCCCACATAGGTCTACAAGTATCAACCCATTGGTGAGAGACAAATAGTCGGAAAGGATGAGTGCTGCCGTCGGGATTGAACCCTGATATGGAAATTAGCCCCGCCCATTAAAGTCATGTTTTCATCCGATTTAAATTCTTTGAATGAATTTGATAAATGGTTACCTATAAGGATCATTTCTGTGAAATTTGATTGAATTCGGTTCAATACTTTTTAAAGATTTTAAAGTATAAGTTAATGGACAGACGAATGCATGCACACATGCACCACAGACATAACACCATGACAATAGCTTGCTGGCTTTCAGCCAGTGGAGCTAATAATTACTTGTTACAGACTATTCCTTATTCTTGCCATCTAAATTTTGCATTTTTGAATTAACAGTCACTTTGTAATGTCATTTGCAACCTATTTTCCTTTTTGAAAAGTACATTTTATGGCAAAGGATTAACTCAGAAGGCCTAGTAAGTCATGCTCAAAGCTATTGAAATCATAGCCTATTTCCATGCACAGATCCAGGGGGCATGGAAGGGGACCTGAGGGATCTAAACTTCCCCTGCATTTTCAACAAAACTATAGTTATAATTATTATTTTCTCCAACCTGTATTTTTGTGTTTTTTTGCACAGTGAAATTGGTTTTTACACACTAAAATCCGTATTTGGGGCCTTTTGGGGCACAGTTAAAGTTTTACCCACCTGGGAGATTCTTGGAATGTCTGTTTAAGTGCTTTTTTTAACATTGACATCTTTTTAAATTCGAAAAACGAGACTCATTTTAGTCAAGGACCTTGATGAATTATAGATTTATCATTAAAAGTCGGCTTTACATCCCTTCTTTAATCTATAAAATATGTACCGGGTAATCTACACACCCATTTGTTATAATTGGATAAATCTAGCGCTTCAAAGCTGAGGAATAGGACCACAGCAAAATTTTTCAATCTACCAAGCCGCGACATCAAGTTTACAGAAAAATTTCTTTTAGAATATGATCGTCAATAATTTACTTTTTAATTTATTTTTGAATCATCACATCTAAGTGTGTATTTCCGGGAAGTTATTTGAATAATACAACCAGTTAATACGATAGCGAGTCAAGATGTACACTACAGTACGCGTTTTTGCATTTCACCTTATCGATGGCAATCTATTTTTTGTCTGCAAAAATGAAAATTATTCATGATTATTTCCAATCTGAAACACAGATGGAAGTCTCAGTTTGAAGTTTAATATTGTCAGTGGGCAACCAAATTGATGTAAATACATTGTAACTACAGCTTTGTTCAAGCTGTAGTTACGACATTCTACTCCCAAACTGACAAATATTATAAAACAAGTACATTTTTAGTTGGATCCCCCTCAAGAAAAAATAATGGATCAGTGCATGTTTTCAATCACTGAATGATAGGCACTCACAAATTTTGTTAAATTTCATCTACTGCTCATTGTCAGGAATCTAGGGTTAAAAGAGAATCCTAAGCAGTGTCAGAGAAAATGAGATTAATCAATACAAATATGCCAACATCATTGACATGCAAAGTAACAAAGTGTGACATTTTGTCCTTAAACAACTGATGTCAAGACGATAACCAAATTGTGTAATCTGATTACATGTATTCTACATCATAATGGTTCTTGGGTGCTTTATGAAATCCTTGATAGTCAGACTCTCGTACAATACATTTAGACATTTCCTTCCCACGCCTGCTTTTTTGTGCGTCACAAATTTAATGATTGGGAAAACTTTGTGGGTTTTGTTTGTTTGAATGGGGTTTTACGCCGCTTTCAACAATCTTTCAGTTAAATCGCGGCGGCTGGAGCACCTAACAATGGAATCCTGGTATTTCTCACACCAGTACTACCATTACATTCTTTCCTAGCCTCCAGCTGCTATCCCACACAGGTCTACGATTATCGACCCATTGGTGAGAGACAAATAGTCGGAAAGGATGAGTGCTGCCGTCGGGGATCGAACCCAGGACCTCTAGATTGACAGTCCGACGCGCTACCAACTGCGCTATGACGGCGGCTGAAAACGTTGTGGGAAATGTAAGAAATTGTTTGTTACATTATCAACAATGTTTTCTGACCCTTAAGCCAAAGACTTATAATTCCATCAACTTGAAACCGTTGTCTGCAACTCTTAACAACTTGGTTGATTGAATGGTGTTTAATGCCACTTTTAACAGTATTTCAGTCATATTGTTACGGCTGGAGCACCTAACAATGGATTCCTGGTATTTCTCGAATCAGCACAGATTGATTGAATTGGGTTTAACACCACTTTCAATAGTATTTCAGTCATATCGTGGCAGCTGGAGCACCTAAAAATTGATTCCTGGTATTTCTCACACCAGTACTACCACTACATCCTTACCAAGCCTCCAGCTGCTATCCCACTTAGGTTAACGATTATCGACCCATTGGTGAGAGACAAATGTCGGAAAGGATATGTGACCCCACCGAGAATCTAACCCATGAAATCCCATGAGTGAAGATTATGAATCTGACGCGCTACCGGCTGGGCTTTGATGGCAGCCCTTTCAACTTGGACCAGTATAAAATTTTGCTGTGTAGTAATCGGTTAAAAATGTATCAATATTTTTAAAACCTAGAACAGAAAATTGTTCACAAAAGCCAAAATACACTCAAAAATAGAATTATTGCAAAGCCCCTATTAATGCCCCTCACCAGCATTTTGTCACTAAAGAACCACAGGTGACCTTCAATGACCTATGTTACCCAAAAGAATTTGGCACCTTCTTGGGTCATGTTTATCCAGATCTGCACATCCAAAACTGAACCTCATTAGCCTTCAAAGTTCCATGCGAGACCTAAAAGTCTGATTATTAGCTTCTTCATTAGCTAAAATTCCTTGTTGACCCCTGTCCCTGTTTCAATATGGAGTTTATTTTTTCTTATTTTTTCATTTTATAAGTATATTTTATACTCTTCTTGACTATACCAGAGGCACTTGAGCGCCTGTATTGGTACACAGGCCTGAATGAACTGATATACCCTTTTCCTGACGGCAAAATTTTAGACTAGCCCAAATTGAAAGAAGTTGCAGACAACAATTTAAATCTTGTCAAATTTTGGTTTTTATCAACTTTCTAGGCAGAAAAGATCCAATTAACCCACCATCACATGACAAAATTTTGGACTAGTCTTACTTGAAAGATGATGCCATACATTTACACAACTCCACTATAACGCTGTTTGTAGGGTCCAGGAATTGAAACAGCAGAAGAAGTGGAGTTCTTATGCTATAATGCTGTCTCCTCCATATATCAATGAATGTCATAATAATAAAAAAAAGAGTGCAATAGTCACAATATATGCCGCCACTTTGCTGCTGTTTCACGAAAATAATTGTAGACACTACTTATTTTGACAGAACCAAATTCAAAATATTTGCAGACTACCTTTTTACATTGTCAAGTTCTAACTGTTTGTTTTGATTGATTGAATGAGCCCAGAGACTGTGTCAAGGGGCATAACTCTTGCAAAAATCAATGAACCATAAAATCCTTGATCCATGTACACCTACAAATTATGGTGATGACATTGACCAAATTTCATTTAAATCAAGACAAAAATTTAGAAGGAGTTGAGTTCACAAGGCTGCAATTTCGACAAGAGCCATGTTGGACATGGCCATCCCCTGCCTAAAAAGCTTGATAGTAAACTGAAGCCAGTTAGATTTAGGCTTCTTGTGCACTGCATTTCTTGTCAATGAGTTCGATAATAGCTATTATACTTTCAGAGATAGATATCTAAGTCTTTAAAACAACAAAGGGCAATAACTCTCAAATCATGCAAGCAAGAGTTATGGTTCTTGTGCACTGCACTTCTCCAAAACGAGTTCTATCCACCTATGAAGTTTCAAGTTAATAGCTATTATACTTTCAGAGTTATGTCCCAGACAAACTCTTAGTCTTTAAAACAATAAAGGGCAATAACTCTCAAATAATGCAAGCAAAAGTTGTGGTTCTTGTGCACTGCACTTCTCCACAACGAGTTCTATCCACCTATGAAGTTTCAAGTTGATAGCAATAATACTTTCAAAGATATGCCCCAGACAAAATCTAAGTCTTTAAAACAACAAAGTGCAATTACTCCAAAATTATGCAAGCAAGAGTTGTGGTTCTTGTGCACTGCACTTCTCCACAACGCCTTCTATCCACCTATGAAGTTTCAAGTTAATAGCTATTTCACTTTCAGAGATATGCCCCGGACAAAATCTATGTCTATAAAACAACAAAAGGCAATAACTCCAAAATTAATAAAACAAGAGTTGAGGTTCATGTGCACTGCACTTCTCCTCAATGACATCTATCAACCTATGAAGTTTCAAGTAAAAAGCTTTATACTTTCAGAGATATGCTCCGGACAAAATCTTAGTCTTTAGAACAACAAAGGGCAATAACTCCAAAATTGTGCAAGCTAGAGTTATGGTTCTTGTGCAGTGCACTTCTCCTCAATGTCATCTATCCACCTATGAAATTTCAAGTTAATAGCTATTATACTTTCAGAGATATGCTCTGGACAAAATCTTAGTCTTTAAATCAACAAAGGGAAATAACTCCAAAATTATGCAAGCAAGAGTTGTGGTTCTTGTGCACTGCACTTTTCCTCAATGAGATCTATCGACCTTAGAAGTTTCATGTTAATAGCTATTATGGACGGAGACCATTACTATTTCCCCTTCGCTGAAACGGCGGGGTTAACAAGAGTTGTTCATGAAAATAATTTTCAAAAGAAGCATTGACAATCAATACAAGTAATACCAGTGTTTTCAGCCCTTTGATTTTAATGCTAGATTGAAAAGATTTTATTTAGCATGACAAGGGTTAATTTTTAAGCTCATAAATTAATTGAAACAAAAAAAACAAACTTTTGATTTGTTATGGCATCTTAAATCACCTAAATTAAGTTTAGAGTAAAATTTTATGGATCTATTTTGTGGACATGCTTATGCTGCTCTCACACCTTTGCGTATCTGCGGCGTTTGGGCCAAAAATGTTTTACGTGGATCAAACGCCGATGACCAAGGTGTATTTTGTTCGATCTCAATGGTATGGCGTATGTACTACGTTCCTGCGGCGTTTCCGCGTCGTTCCTGCTGCGTTCCCGCGTTTGTATGGAAATCCAGCGGCGTAAGTACCACGTTCTGAGGCGTAAGCGTGGCGTATAAGGCGTTGTCGCGGCGTAACCACTACGTAAGCACGGCGTTCCATTCATTCGCGCGGCGTTGCTGCTGCGTAATCACGACGTTTACTGTTTACTTTGGGGTATAAAACTGTTTATTTCACGTCGTTGTAGTCATTCATCAGAAAGCAGCCGAAGATGCCACCTAATAGCTGTTTCAGTTTGTTTTTGTAAGCAAAATGTCCAGGCAAGTCCGACAACAGCAATATCATAATCTTCTTGTTCCATGACTTTGGATATAATGAGAGCAGACCAAGGATACTGGTACTATGGCGCTATTCAGACACAAACTCTTTGAACGCCATAGAAACTCCGACAACGCAACACCAACGCAGCTGCAACGAAATAGAAACAAAACATACGTAACACGTACGTAGCATGAACACAAGAAAACGTAGTGACAACGCGGTTAACGTGGCACATACGCCGCACATACGCCACGCATACGCGGGCTTACGCCGTGGTTACGCGGCATGATTAGCTTTTCATTCGTGCCACGTACAAGGCGTAAGAGCTACGTTCCTGCTACGTAACTGCTATGTTATTTTCGTTTCTATGGTGTATACACTACGTAAGCGCGGCGTATCAGAGCTGTCACGTACGTGCTACGTATTTTTAAGTGCACACTTAAAAATACGTCGACCCTCGGCGTACGAGGAGATCATGCTACGTATCGAGGCGTATGCGCTACGTAAACTCGCGTTCCTGCTACGTTGTCACGGCGTTCCTTTCTTATCGTGATACGCCACGCTTACGCGGGTCGATACGCAAAGGTGTGAGAGACGTATTTCTAAGGATATAGTTGTAAGCTGAAAATTTTGTTAATGAAGGTAAAAAATGAAAATTTCAGCCAAACAAAAGCTTGAATCGTGGTAGACAAAACTGAAATTAAATTACATATGTAATGATTGCATTAAAGTAGGCCAAATTTAGGATAGTAGACATGCAAAAATATGAGTATTTGTTTGATACAAATCAATTTCTCCTTTTACTGTAATATTTTCTGACAGATAACAATAAAAAGTTTTAGATGCACTGGTATACAAATGATACATGATAAATAGTCCTAAAATAGTCTTTTACTTTCGTCAAAGGAATTCAGACAAATTTACATCTAATCAACAGGTACAATTTAACCACATCTACATAAATCATGTAAAAAGATCTAATTATCTGATTCAGGGGGTCTAAAGGATTCAATATTGTAATAATCATATGGTATTTGTCAACTGAACTTAAACACTATGTCTTCCTTGAAAGGCTGTTAGGAATAATTCACTGGGCTTGACATATTGGAAATCAGTTCTGAAGGCTCTTGTAGGCTGCCTTAATGGGTTTTACTGGTATAAATTTCTTTTTTATTCAAAAATCTATTTAATTTACATTTCTTGTGAAAAAGTATCTGTGTTAAAGGCTATTATTAACTGGCACATGGGATCTTAAACTGGTTTTGTTACATCATTGATTTTTCTTTGACCCTGTCACCATTTCAGAACGATGACTTTTGAAAGGCCTTCCAGTTTCTATCAATACTTTGTAATTTTCCCAAGACCCTGTGTCACATATTAACCCATTACCAGACAAAATCTTTTTGGACTGGTCCCAATCAAAGGACTTGTAGATGACAATTTAAAATTTATGAAATTTTAGATTTTTTTAACTTTCTGGTTTGAAAACATTGTGTAAAATAAAGAATTTCACATGTTTTTCAATTGTTTTTCTTGAGGGGCGTCCAAAAGCTTCATTGTGTGGGAATGGGTTAAACCTGACCCCCAAATCATATTGTATCATTCTAATACTCACAGGTTTGCTCCAAGATTATAGATGAAGCAGACATTTCAAGAATTAACAGTTTTACTCATTACAAAAAGACAACTTTTAGACTGGTCAAAATTTAACACAGTTACAGATGACACTTTTCATATGCTGATTTTTTACATTTCTTTGGGAAGAAACCATTGTGGATAATGAAGAAATTGCATGTTACAACACATTACAAATACAAATACGATTCAATTACAATACAAATCATTTAAATTCAAACAAAAGGAAGCGTATCAGTTTGACAATGGGATTTTCATTTACCATACTTATTCGAACAATTGCCCAGGCAATTATTAGAATAGTGACCATCGACAAGTCTTAGGGGTGGGCGATTATTAGAGGTTTTTTGGTAAGGAGGTAGCTGATTAGAGAGGTGTGTGATATGAAAGATGACCAGGAAATAAAAAATAGTACAAAAATCATACAGACATTTTATTTACGATGTATTTACTATCTTTTAAAGCCAACGATCGATTTGGTTCTGCATTTACGTAGGAAATTAAACAGACAAAAGGTGGGGAATTAGAAATTCCGCAACACTGCATCATAGTCGCAATGAATTTTTAAATGTTCAAGTACCCTCGCAACATCACATATCTTCATTTCTGTATGCCCTGGATACCTGTTACAAAGTTCAATCCATTTTAAAAAAGACCTGAGGAAGCTATCTTCGATAACAAAAGACTTGTACACCTGTCACCCTGATTGATTGATATAGCCCTGGCTTTATTCAAGAAATAAATAATCATAATTATAACGGAAACAAAAAGTTAAACAAAGTCCATTTACGACAAATTTGTTACGGTTGGGTTGTGTAATTATCTTTACGCATAGGTAAATATGCCAGGTGTTCAACTCGACAATGCACAGATACTTTGGTCACCAAGGAGATATCACCTCGCAAGAACTTTCCTAATTTTTTTTTCATTTCCTTCATTATTAAACATCAATCTCATTTCAATTAAAGAAAATCACGATAAGTGTTTAGTTATGGATAGTGTAATCATATACTGATTTATTAGGGTTTTATTTAATCCATGGATTTTCAGCGGATATTTAAACCTACTCTGACCTGATATACATTTGTTATATCGCCCTTTTTATGGCCCTAAACAGGGAGTGCTCATGGTGAAGGTCTTTCTTTGCTCGTTTCTAAGTTTCGTATATTTTTTTTTTACCCAAATCTCCTAACGTAATCCTAATTGATAAATCATAATCATAAATCATTTCTTGGCTTTATCTCATTACTGAGACTTTTCAAGACAAGAAATAAGTTAATACCGGTACTTGCAGACAACTTCGTTGTTATTGGTAGTTCTCGGTACTTTTTTTAAACTAAAAACATAACTCTTTGGATTTGGCTATTCAATTGAATGATAAACATTAAACTTTTTCAGTATTAATAGGCTTATTTTAATTTAAAGTAATTCAGTCCAAGAATTTCACGTCCCCAGACACCAAGAAAGTAGGAGAATAAAGGAGTCTCAAAGGTCTAGGCAATCCAAAGAATAATGGATAATTATGTAGTCACAACGGCGATTTTTTTTCGTTTATATAGGAATACATTGCTTATCTTATAGACATGAAATTAATTATCGTTTCATTTCATTCAAACCGTCAATTAATTTTGAGCTGAATTTCGATCATAGAAGGGAATGGGCGTTTATTAGAATCACCTTTATTACTGAAAATCAGCCACACATGGTCAAATTTTTTGCAGTATTTTAGGGGATGAGAATTTATTAGAATATGGGCAATTATTAGAATAAATATGGTATTTTTTTTTTTTTTTCATGTTATGACAGTTTGGCAAAACCAGTAAAACAATTTAAATAATAAGTTGGTGTTGGATTGGTAATTAAAATTTGATTGCACATCAGTACGGAAGCAGCATTTTGAGGAAGTCCAAAAATTGATGCGTATTCCTGTAAGTTTCTTTAAATTGTGAACTACTGATTCAAAGTTTCAAAGAAAATGTTTGGGTAAAATAGCATAGGTAAAAAGAGTTTAATGGATTACTAGAAAATAGTTTAGATATATGGGTAAGGTTCAAATCACGGTTCAGTGGTCTCACGTTCACTCGAACTGGCTCTAACTTTATCTCATGCAACAGCTCAAGCTCACTTCTTTTCCTTCTTCTATTTTTTTATTGGTTATCGCTGCGCTTTTTCAGTCCCACAGTTAAGTTCTTCTGCATTCACTAGAGCTAAGGGGTTAATTTTCTGACATCTATAATTGTTTTCAACATACAGAAATTTACTTAATAGGTGGGTGTTTTGATTTTTGCACATCTGAAAGAATACCCTTTTGGTCATCTCAGTGGGTTTTTAATGAGTTTGACAACTTGTTTTCACACATTTTTTTTACCATACTTATTCAATCGCAGATCTTTTAGCAAAAACTTAATGAGAAATTGATGAGAACATGAGACAACAAAATATTCTCACTAGAGGCACCGGTGAAAATCATTGCCAAAAATGATGAAATTGCTTGCAACAGGGACACTCTTTTCCTTTGTCAAGTCTAAACATATGTCTTTTCTGAATGATATCATGGAAACATTATAAGAAAGGAAGAAATAAATTGTAACAGCAATTGTCTTTAAATTGAACTAGTCTAAACATTTATTGGTCAGTAGTGGTCAATCTGATACTCTATAGGAAAGAGTGGTACCTTCATGCCGTGCAATTTTCACATTCAGCAGCTCTAACTCATTCCAAGACATGACGAAATTTTAGACTGGTCCAAGTTGAAAGAAGTTGCAGACAGCAAATTTAATTTGGCGGAATCTTCAAATCATTTGTCTTCAGGGGTGGAAAAAATTGTGGATAATGAAGAAATTGCTTGAAACAAGCAATTACTTCATGATTCACAATGTTTTCCTACTCTTATATCTTTTAAGAGTGTAAAAAAGCAGAATAGTTGAGCAGAATGGCATTGATTAAACATAATGGCAAAAATTCGGATAAAATTGATTAAATGCATTCAGATGATATTCAGTTTATCCAGAAAACTATTTCTTGTGAAGTAATTTACATAATTAGAGTATAATAATGGAGTTGACCTGATGTATATCAACAGTGAATATAAAAACTTTTCAGCATGTATTTTGTCTTTTACCTACAAGGTTTACCTCAATTTTATTGACTATTGTCATGAAAAAAAAGCATTGTTTACTAATAACAAAGATAATGTGAGGCACTGACTTTTACATCAAGAAGCAGAGCAACCCACAATAAATGAACTTTGTCATAGTAAGGGAGGCAACTCATGCAAACAAAGTTATTCCAGAACAAGTATTAGAATCAGATTTTTGAATTCTAGTATTTGTAATTTTTGATGATCCAAAAGCAGATATTTTTTTTACCCCATAGGATTTTTGGCATTCTGTGCTCTGTATAAAATTAAATATGTTTATATTGCTGTTTTTAGCTATTCTAGCCAGATAGAAACAATCTTTTTTTTCTTCATATGAAGTAATCAGTTAGTTTGGGTATGCCAACATTCATTTGCCATCCTCTGGAATATAAATGCAGATCTCATGAGAAATTGAACGTCACTCCTGCAGCGTTTTACCCAAACACACACTCCGGTTTCCGTTGAAACTTCCAGTTTGACGGCTATTTTTTTGTACCTCAAACTTCAGCTATCACAAGATTTTGCAAAGGCATAATGGATATAACCAGTGTCTACTATATATAAAACCTAAAAAAATAAAAATTAGTTAACTTGTCTACCACCGTGCTATGGCCACAGCCTATACTTTTAGAGATATGCTACAGACAAAATTAAAATCTGAAAAATGGCAAAAACCAAAACTAGATGGTTGTCCCAGGACAACTACTGCCAAGCCCGCAAAGTTTTGACAATCAACTTGACCTTGACCATCAATTATAGTGTTTGACCTTAAGCTTAGACCATGAACTTGAAGCTATCAAATGGCACATCTGCTAATGATGGAGAATAATTGTGCCGATTAAGTTTGAAATCCATCCATAAATGACAATCACAATTTTAGCGTTGACCTTGAGCTGTGACCTTGACATTAGAACTATCCCAAAAATTCTTTCCAATGGCACATCTACTCATAATGAAGAATAATTGTGTCAAGTTATTTTGAAATCCATCCATAAATGTAGGAGTAATTGTCCGGACAAATTCGGACTGACATACAGACTAACACATTAACGCACTAGTAGACTAATGAACTAATGCACATACACCGACTTGTCACAGTGACAACTATGTCTCACTCACTACAAGCGGGCTCTAAAAAAATTAGTGTGGTAGAGTTATATGTATTATGAACTGCACTCTGTAATCATGCATTGAATACAACTGCCATGTTTCAAGTCAATCAGACATAAGGTTCCAGATTTATGCCCCAGACAAAGAACTGGACGCCATCCACCTACTGGACCCCATTGGTGATCCCATTATGATTCCTGTCTTTTGGAGAGCGTATAAAAAAGCACAAGTGGCCCAATTTTTTGTCAAAGATGAAATTGTATCAAAATTCTGTCTTGGATATATCATGGAGAGATAACATTTTAATCAAGTTTTAAGATATTTGAGCCAGAAATGCTGTGTTCAAAGATATTCAACCATTTGACCTAGTGAAATGTAAGATTTCATAGAGGCAAACATTCTGACCAAGCTTCATTAAACAATATATGATTTAATTTTCTCTATATAAACCTATATAATAACTAATTCTACAATAGTAAATTAATTTGACTTTTTTCAAGTCGTTTCAAAAGTCACTTGCAAACAATTGCAAGTCAAATTTTCAAGGAAATTCAAGGCCTGCAATTTTACTATTTGCTCCTTATTTTTAACAATTGACCAGTAAGATTACATAATATTATCTTTTCACTTAAAAGCTTTTCATAATCAGATCAAAATTTCTTCTTGGGAACTTGTAAAGGATCACTCATTCTTATGACATGGGTGTCTTGTGTGGCTAATTGGTTACAGTAGAGGGTTGTAGGTCTGAATCTACTAAATGTCACTTGGATATGTCTGCAGGCAAGGTTTTGTGAGCCCAAGTTTAGTACTAGTGATAGTCAGGAAGCACACAGATAAGTGATCATTGCCTTGATATATTTGCAGACTCTTATCTAAAATTTAGATGAATGTTTCTTAAAGATTTATGAAGACTTTCATATACCCTGCCATACCCTTATTTTTCCTAGACCTGTATATAACTCTGACATCAACCCATTCCCACGATGCTTTTAGATGCCCCCAAGAAAAAGAGCTTTGGAAAACATTGTGGAAAATGAAAAAATTGCTTGTCACAAGCAATTTCTTTATTTACAACACTGTTTTCTTCCCAGAAAGTTGAAACAAGAGGGCCGTTGGCCCTGGGGCGCTCACCTGAGATAAAGGCTCTTTTTCTTTCACGAGTCTAATTTCATGTTAAGGTTAGGATTATGAAACAAGTGGGCCACAATTACATATAAAGACTATGAACCTGGGGATCCAAAAGTCTAAATTACAAATTCCAAGGCTTAAGTGCTGATTTGAAAGAAGGAAAAAACTTTTTCCATGGGTTATAATTTCAGAAATAAGAAAGAAGTCTATGAACTGATGCTTCCTGCCTATACACCCCCCCCCCCCTGGGTCTGCCCCTGGAAACCCTAGGATCATGATTTTAGCTATTTTGTAAAAGATCAATATACTGATGCTTCATGCAAAATATCAAGGCTTTACACCTTCTGGGTCAGGAGGAGAAGATTTTTAAAGATTATTTGAAATTTCACTTTTGTTGCCATGACAATCAGAGTTTTTAACGGATTTCAATTCTTTTAGCTAATTTTAAGGGAGACCACCTAAGGAACATTTCTGCAAAATTTGGTTCAAATTGGCCCATTGAATTGGAAGGGGAAGACATTTAAAAAATCGTTCTTTATTTCTATATAACCCCCCCCCCCCCCGGGGCTCCGCCCTTGAAGACCCGAGGATCATGATTTTAGCTATTTTGAAAGAGGTCAATATCCTGATGCTTCATGCAAAATATCAAGGCTCTCTGCCTTCTGGGTCAGGAGGAGAAGATTTTTAAAGATTATTTTGAAATTTCACTTTTGTTGCCATGGCAACCAAAGTTTTTAACGGATTTCAATTCTTTTAGCTATTTTTGAAGGGGACCACCCAAGGAACATTTCTGCCAAATTTGGTTCAAATCGGCCTTTTGGTTTGAGAGGAGAAGTCATTTAAAAAATCGTTCTTTATTTCTATATAACCCCCCCCCCCCGGGGCTCCGCCCCTGGGGATCCGAGGATCATGATTTTAGCTATTTTGAAAGAGGTCAATATACTGATGCTTCATGCAAAATATCAAGGCTCTATGCCTTCTGGGTCAGGAGGAGAAGATTTTAAAAGATTTTTTTAAAATTTCACTTTTGTTGCCATGGCAACCAGAGTTTTTAACGGATTTCAATTCTTTTAGCTATTTTTGAAGGGGACCACCCAAGGAACATTTCTGCCAAATTTGGTTCAAATCGGCCTTGTGGTTTGAGAGGAGAAGTCATTTAAAAAATCATTCTTTATTTCTATATAACCCCCCCCCCCCCGGGGCTCCGCCCCTGGGGATCCGAGGATCATGATTTTAGCTATTTTGAGAAAGGTCAATATACTGATGCTTCATGCAAAATATCAAGGCTCTACGCCTTCTGGGTCAGGAGGAGAAGATTTTTTAAGATTTTTTTAAAATTTCACTTTTGTTGCCATGGCAACCAGAGTTTTTAACGGATTTCAATTCTTTTAACTATTTTTGAAGGGGACCACCTAAGGAACATTTCTGCCAAATTTGGTTCAAATTGGCCCAGTGGTTTGGGAGGAGATGTCGTTTAAAGAAATTGTTGACGGACGACGCATGACACACGACGGACGGACGCCAGACAAAAGACAATCACAATAGCTCACTTGAGCACTACGTGCTCAGGTGAGCTAAAAATCCAAAATTGATAAACTTTGAATTATCGTCTGCAACTTCTTTCAATTTGGACCAGTCTAAAATTGTGCCGTCTGGTAATGGGTTAAACAAAGTTATTACAATGACTGAGCCAAAATTCAGAAGGCTACAGTGTAGAAACACTAAACTGTTGACAACACAAATAGGACAATGGACATTAACCCTTAAAGGTTTTTCTGAAATTTTAGACTTATCCAAATTCAAAGGGGTAGCAGACAACATTAAAAAGTAAGTACAATCTTAAAAGAAGCCATCCTATATGATAAAGAACATTGTAGAAAAAGAATTCATGTTTTCTCAAGCATATTCACAGGGACATAAAAATCAGGGATTGTATGAGAAAGGGTTAAAGGAATGCAAGAGTAACATGTTGTATTCAGGTGGGCTAAATATGCTTACAGACAGAAGGTTAATTGATTGGATAGGGTTTAATACTACTTTTAACAGTATTATAGTCATATCGCAGAGGCTAGGGCACTAACCATAGATTTCTGGTATTTCTCACACCAGTACAACCACATCCTTTGCTAGCAGCCAGATGCTCATCCGGCTTAGGTTTACAATTATCCACCTATTGATGGAAGACAAATGTTGGAAAAGATATATGCCACAACCGGGGATCAAAACCTTGACCTCATGATTAGAATCTGACGTAATACCAACTGCGGCATTGCCACAGCCTATAGTTTGTTTGAATGGGGTTTTACGCCGCTTTCAACAATCTTTCAGTTATATCGCAGCGGCTGGAGCACCTAACAATCGAATCCTGGTATTTCTCACACCAGTACTACCATTACAACCTTTCCCAGCCTCCAGCTACTATCCCACATAGGTCTACGATTATCGACCCATTGGTGGTGAGAGACAAATAGTCGGAAAGGATGAGTGCCGCAGTCGGGAATCGAACCCGGGACCACCACAGCCTATAGACAAAAGGACACAGACTTACACAATTCAATGACAATCGGCTGATCGTAATTGTAGCTACAACACATCGGTCTCAACCGATGATTTGCCTTCATGTCCCTGATCACATATTTTACAAAATAATGTGGTTTATGACCTTAAACCATTACCAGACAACAAAATTTTAGACTAGTCCAAATTGATAGAAGCTGCAGACGACAATTTAAAGTTGATGGAATTTCGAATTTCTTTGTCTTCTTGAACAGAAAACATTGTGGATAATGAAGAAATTGCTTGATACAAGCAATTTCTTCATTTTCCATGATGTTTTCCAAAGTATTTTTCTTGAGGGGCGTAAAAAGGAGGGCTTGAGTTGGAATGGGTTAACCCATTACCAGACAGCAAAATTTTAGACTTGTCCAAACTAAAAGGAGTTGCAGATGAAATTTTGAAGTTTATGAAATTTTAGATTTTTTCATCTTTATAAAATATTGTGTTAAATAATGAAATTGCTTGTTACAATTTCTTCATTTTACACAATGTTTTCCAAATTGTTTTTCTTGGGGACCTCCAAAGGCGTCTTTGTGCGGGAATGGGTTAACCATACTGCCATGTTGAAGTTCAGTGGGTGTGGCCAGAAATGTCCATCAAATGACTGCTTGCCTTTTGTCAATGAAGTTGGAAATCCAGACTGAACTATATGATAGGTAGTAGAAACTGGTTTAAAAAAAATGGTCCAGACTCTGGTTATACTAAATTTCCTCTCTCTTTCTTTCTCTAACAAGACATCTTATTTTGCAGACTTATTCTATGTGGAAAACCACTTTCAACAAATGGTAAATTAGCCATAAGAAATGTAGATAAATGTAATAAATGGCAAAGAACAAACATCTCTGATGGATGGATGTCTGATAAATGCATTCTCTAGGGACGAAAAACAGTGCCATACATCCAACAAGGCGAGAGCCTTGAAAAAATGTACCATCAATTCTGCCATAGACAACAAGTGTAACCTCACCAGATTGCTACAGATCACAAGGTTTGTTGTCAGATTTGTTTAACAAAAAACAGCAACATTATCAGAAATCAAAAGTCCTCCTTTCAGAAAAAACGGACAGATTTTGAGATCCAATTGTCAGCTAAAAGAAAACTCTTAGAATTATCCACAAAAAATGAAGTTTTTTTCTATATGTTATGGGTCCTTTCCTTTTGGTTGATTGACTGAATTGGGTGTTACACCATTTTAAGCATTCTTCCAGATATATAACAGCAAGGTGCTTTCTGGGTATATCACCAATACTAGGCTTGGGCTCTGAATGCCTTGCCCAAGGAAAAACTTATTAGACCAGTGGCATGGTCAGGATTTAAACCAGCAACCCTTGACTTGTCTCAGATTTCAAGCATGCCCTTATCCAATCAGCCACACAATGACGCTTTTAAACGCCCCTCAAGAAAAATGCTTTTGAAAACATTGTGGAAAATGAAGAAAGCCAGGGTGTAAAATTAGAAAATGTCTAGGATGACGGACAATCTACAACAAACATTTAAGTATCACTTAAGATCACCATGAGAATGTTGTATTCAGGTGAGCTTAAAATGATGATGGCAAAAACAATATATCTTTAAAGTGTTGGAATTTGTATCTAAAAGTATGGGCAAGATTAATGTCTTTACCCTTGTCATGTTGATCCCATAATATTCCTGCTTTGACAATGGCTTTAGCAGATGCAAAGACTAAGATCAGCCTGCACAGACATGCAATATGATCAGAGCCTACACTACATGCTCATTGATGTTGTTTTGAAAGAATTTTTTTTAACACAATATTGATCTAATTATGTAAAAATTTTCAAATATTGTGAAAAGAGGAAAAATATTCAGCCTGACAAGGGTTAATACAGTAATGCTTTTCACAAAAATTGTGCATGTTCTCTGTATTTGATGCCAAGTTTGAGCCAATTACCTCAATTTTAGGCAAATGTTGCCACAAATGTTGACAGACTAAAGACAACACACAGCTGTTATAGATACAATCCTAATAAGGTACGTTGAAAAGGAGGGAATTTGGGAAGAAGCATTTACATTCCTGTTTTGCAATATTTTAGACCTCTCCAAATTCAAAGGTTTTACAGAGGAAAATTGAAAGTTGATTTAATTTGAACTAGAGCTGTCGCCCTCAAGGGCTGACGAGAATACCCCCCACACCGCTAAAATGGCTTTTCTATGAAGGAGTGGAATTTGAAGGGGCATTTTATGACCCCTTTTTAAGTAGGGGTGGAAAAGTAGCAATTGTGTATGTAATTATGTTTTCAGCTTCTCCCCCCCCCCCTCCATCCCCGTCCCCCCCCCCCCCCCGATCGCGTCTTTCTTTTGCAAGTCTCACTCTCCAACACTTCTGACCCTTGAAAGCTATGTACCAAGTATTAGAGAGGACGGAATTGTTCAGCTAATTGTTAATTGTAATTGACTTACAGCGTTTTGATGTCAAACATGTATATATACAAGATGATGTTACTTACCAAATTTGGTAGCTCCCCTTATGGTTACTGAGTTTTGCAATTTTAAATTTTGACTACTCCCCCCCCACCCCATTAAAAAGTTCAAAATGGCATAACTCTGAAACTAACGACTGGATCAAGATGAAAATTGCAGGTGCACAACTTCATATGATAGGAAACAACCTGATAAAATTTCAGCAAAATTTGTCAAAAAATGTGGGAGGAGAAGAGGACACAAAATTATGTCCCCCTCCCCCCATTAAAAAGTTCAAAATGGCATAACTCTGAAACTAAGGACTGGATCAAGATGAAAATTGCAGGTGCACAACTTCATATGATAGGAAACAACCTGATAAAATTTCAGAAAAATTGGTCAAAAAATGTGGGAGGAGAAGAGGACACAAAATTATGTCCACGGACCCCCATTTAAAAAGTTCAAAATGGCATAACTCTGAAACTAACGACTGGATCAAGATGAAAATTGCAGGTGCACAACTTCATATGATAGGAAACAACCTGATAAAATTTCAGCAAAATTGGTCAAAAAATGTGGGAGGAGAAGAGGACACAAAATTATGTCCCCCTCCCCCCATTAAAAAGTTCAAAATGGCATAACTCTGAAACTAAGGACTGGATCAAGATGAAAATTGCAGGTGCACAACTTCATATGATAGGAAACAACCTGATAAAATTTCAGCAAAATTTGTCAAAAAATGTGGGAGGAGAAGAGGACACAAAATTATGTCCACGGACGGACGGACGGACGGACGGACAGACGGACAACCTGATTCCAGTATACCCCCCCATAACTTTGTTGTGGGGGGTATAAAAATAACCATTCAGTAGGCTAGAAAATATTGTGGAAAAAGAAGAAATTGCTTGTTACACGCTATTTTATCCATCATAAATTGATAGACATAAAAACCAGGGATTGAACAGGAAAGGGTCAAGGTTCAGACTTAAATAGAAAAAAAGATTCTTCTTTTATGTCTTGTCCTATTGTATTTCATTACAAGACTCAGATATTTCTGGAAACAGCAAAATATTAGGCAGTAATTCACTTACAGTTTGTATCTTTAATGCCAGACAAACTTTAGCTACTGTTTTTTAGCTCACCTGACCACGTAGTTGTCATGGTGAGCTATTGTGATGGGGATGTGTCTGGCGTCAGGCATCAACTTTTACCTTGTGTGCACTCTAGATGTCACATTTTTGGCTCAAATGTCTTGAAGCTTGGTCAGAATGTCTGTCTACATCATAGCTAGGGCAAGTTCAACAAGGTGCCAAATTGTCACAAGATACGCCCTACACACTGCTTAATATTAACTGGGGGTTTGAATATAACTGAGGTTATTTTGAATGAATATTTTTTGTCAAACAAAGTATGAAAAACAACAAAGGACAATAACTCAAAATATAGGCTAGGTAGAGTTATGGTTCTTGTACACTGCACTCCCACTTGGTGAGATCTATCCATCCATGAAGATTCATGATTCTAGCTATCATACTTTTAGAGATAAACTCCGGACAAGATTCAAGTCTGAAAAACATCAAAGGGTAATAACTCAAAAAAATAGGCTAGGTAGAGTTATGGTTATTGCACACTGCACTCTGTATTGATGAGAAGAATATAACTGCCAAGTTTAAAGTCAATCGGACTTTAGGTGACAGAGTTATGCTCCGGACAAAGAAGTGGACACCGCCGGACAACCGGACGCCCGAACGCTCGGACGCCACAGGTGATCTCATAATACGTCCTGTCTTCGACGGGCGTATAAAAATGGGTCATGTGGAGTCAAAAACTAGGTCACCAGGTCAAATCTTAGAAAAACTTTGTGTGCACTCTACAGGTCACATTTTTAGCCAAAATGTCTTGAACTTTGGTCATAAATTTTAGCTTGGCTGTTTTCGGAGAATACCCAAGGTATTGCTATAGCCTTGTTGTCCTTGCTGTTGTCCTTGTCATTGCCATCGTTGTTGTCGTTGTCATTGTCATCATTGTGCAAAAAGTTTGACATTTTGTGATATCTCTGGTTCTACTAAAGGCATTCACTTGAAACTTGTTCACTGTCAAAGGTACAGCCTATACTTTCAAGGGGGATATCTCTAGATTCATTTTGTCCACTATCCAGCACCAAACAGCCGAGCATAGGTACCATAGGCGGTGCTTGTTTTCTACATGATAGCTCAGACGATTTCGAAAATGGATCATGTGGGGTCAAAAACTAGGTCTCTAGGTCAAATCTAGGAAAAAAACTTGTGTACATTCTAGAGGTCACTTTATTGCCTCAAACGCCTTGAATTTGGGTCAGAATTTACGATACCTCTCTGTGATTTTATAATTGAGAAAAACATATAAGAAAAAGAAGAAATTGCTTGTTACAAGCAATTTCTTCTTTTTTCAACAATATTTTCTAACCTACTGAATGGTTATTTTTCAAAATCAACCCAATTTGAAAATTTCATCTGAAAAAAAAAGAATTTGGACAGGTCTAGTTTTTTCAAAACAGGAAAGGATTAATAAAGTATGTCACTTGGTCAGATTTGTGCAGTGTCTCATCAAATACAACCTGATTTAATGATAACTGTCCTTTCTATGAAGTCATCCTACCTCTGGCATAGATATCTTAAACACTATAAGTTTGTTTGTTTGAATGGGGTTTTAAGCCGCTTTCAACAATCTTTCAGTTATATCGCAGCGGTTGGAGCACCTAACAATGGAATCCTGGTATTTCTCACACCAGTACTACCATTACATCCTTTCCTAGCCTCCAGCTGCTATCCCACATAGGTCTAAGATTATTGACCCATTGGTGAGAGACAAATAGTTGGAAAGGCTGAGTGCCGCCGTCGGGGCTTAAACACGATAAAAATGTATTTCTAGTTTAATTTCTGAGACCAGACTTCAGTAACAAGTCTCATTAGGACAAGATAAGGTCACTTGTGCCATTTTACTTCTATAGTAAGCAACTCAGGTGAACGCTTAAGGGTCAATGGCCCTCTTGTTTTAACTAATTACCTAACATTCCAAAGAGCTTTCAGACCTAAGAAAGTACAGTTACAAAATACGGCGATAAAACGCAAATGACTTGTAACAAGCCAATTCTCCTTTTCTCAAAATGTTTTCTATGTTGGTTACTTTTTTTTTCAATTTATATCAAAATGGAAGTTTCCAATAATGACAATTTTAAATATCTTTGTCTAAATGTGTAGAAAACAAGATTGAAAATGAAGACATTGCTTGTACAACAAGCAATTTTTTCATTTTCAAAGTTATTTTCATTATAGTATTTTTTGAGGGGCATAAAAAATGGTGTTGGAATAGATAAATGTCTCAAGTTAAACTAGAGGCCCTTGAGCACCTGTATCGCTCCACAGGCCTGAATGTACTGATTAAGCAAGTGGTGTTCTCAGGAGTTCAATATAAACTGAATAATATATTCCACAATTTTTCCAAATATGGAATTTATCAAAGCCATGTTTTTCAAAATTCTTTGAAGGAATCACTAAAGAATCATTCCTGTGAAATCTGTTTAGTACTTTTTGAGGGGAAGCAAAATTGATGAAAATTACAAGAGCCATCAGAGACAAACTATGATCGTAGGTGCTCAAAGAAATTATGATGTTAACTCATTAGACCAGTTTAAAGTTTTATTGTCTGGTTATGGGTAAATCAAATGAAAGAAAACTACCACCCAAAAATTTGACTCATTATCCAATTGATTTGTATTTTTCCCCATTTTTTCCAGTTTTTTTAAAGATATCACAAAAATCAAGACTTATACACAACAGATTCATGAAATTCCCAACTTTTCCTGTTTTTTGGTAGAGATGGAAATCTGATAAATATTAGTACCTTTTCAGCAAGTTTTTCTTGCAAACAACAAAGCTGCTCACAACATAGGGCTACTATACATCACACCATCATAAGTTCAAGTATTTTTGTAGAGGACATTGAAGCAATACTACATGCAAGATTTAAAAGATTTAGGCCTCAATGTTTAGGAGGAGATTTTTTAAAGAATAAACAAGAAAATCCTTTTAGTTGCCATTTGGCAACAAGTTTATTCATATATATTTAAAGACCATCATACTGTAAGCATTTGACCTATTGATCTAGTTTTTGACCCTATTTGAACAAAGACTGATCTTAAAAAGGAAATTTATGTAGTCAAACATTCTGGTCAAATACCAATACATTTTATCTGAAAATGTGGCCTCTTGAGTGCAATAGTGACCTAGTTTTTGACCCAATATTGATCTTAAAAGGGGTTTTATGGAAACAAACACTCTGACCAAATATAAAAGACTTTTTAGCTTAAGATATGTCCACTAGAGTGAACACAAGGTTTTTCTAAGATTTTCCCTGGGGATCTTGTTTTTGACCCCCATTTTTGACCAAATATTGAATTTGAGAGAGATATCATAGTGACAAACATTCTGACCAGATATCAATACATTTGAGCAAAAAATGTGACCTCAAGAGTGCACACAAGGTTTTTTGAGACTTTATCTAGAGACCTACTTTTTGAATCTATGTGCCCCAGTATCAAATTGACCTTGATACTATGAAGACAAAGATCTGGCCAAATATCTGACCAAATATCAAAACATTTAGCCAAAATAAGGACTCTAGATTGCACACTAATCTGAAAATCTGATCTAGCTTTAGAAACCAATTATCACACTTGATGGAGATTTCATGGAGACAAACATTCCCACCAAATATCAAGACATTTCAGTCAAAAATGTGGCCTCTAGAGTCCACACAAAGTTTAATGATTGATCTTGTTTTTGACCCCCTGTGACCAAATATTGATCATAAAGGGGTTTTATGGAGACAACCATTCTGATGAAATATCAAGAACTTTAAGCTTAATATGTGTCCTCCAGTGCACACAAGATTTTCTAAGCTTTGACCTAGTAACCTAGTTTTTGACACAGCAAGATCACAAAGAACCTACTGAGCATGTTTTTATCAGGTGAGCTAATCAATGTACACTCATCATTGGTCAGCTCAATCAAAAAATCAGTAGACCAATAAAATCATCCAGTTAGACTGGAATAAGACTGGACTATCACTGAAAAGATTAATACCCTCCACTTCTCTATGTCACAAAACAACATTTTGTCACTGGCATAATACTTTTTGACAACAAAAGGCCATCACTCAAAGAAAAGCTAACGGACTGTAACCAAAATCGAACATACTCATCTTTGGTGAATGCACATGTGAAATCCATCCAAGAGAAAATGGACGGAAAATGAACAGACAAAAATTTTCATCAATGGGCCATAATTCTAGTAATTGTAAAAAAAATACAATATGCCTATCTCTACTTGATACCGAGTCAGAGATTGAATATAATCCATGCAGTAATTTTCACGCAAATAGAGAGGACAAGGAAAATTCCAAACAGACTCACCAACCTTCAAACTGAACAACCAACCAACTGAACACCCAACCAATGGACTGACCAACAAGCTGTCTCCTATTTCCAAACCCTCCAAATAGAGGGATAATTATCATACAGTTGTTATTCCAGCTGTAATTACAACTTTAAGTTGCCTATTAAACATTTATTTTCTGTTACCATTCATGTATTTTACAATATAACTATTACATATCCAAATCTAACTTCCTGTCAGAGGTGAATGGGTGCAGCCAGTTATCCGTCAATTGTCCAACCTAACCGACAAGCAAGCTGTTGTTGCTCTATCAAATGGTTTGTAAAAGTTAACATAATCAAAGAAAATTGAATTACACAGGAAAGAGAAGATCATTGTCCTGAAATCCAAATTTTTGTTCCCTTTTCATATGGCAAATCAACCTAAACCCACATAATGAAGCTCTTTGACCACTCTTGATAAAAACAATTGGGAAAATGGCGTGTAAATGAAGAAGTTGCTTGTAACAAGCAATTTCTTCATTTTCCACAATGTTCTCTACCCAGAAAGTTGAAAAAATTTAAAATTTCACAAGTTGTTAATTGTCGTCTCTTTTCAATTTGGACCAGTCTAAAATGTTGTCTGGGGATAGGTTAAGAAAATGCAGCATAATTTAGAGGATCCTTAAAACAAGCATATACCTTAAAAGTGGAATTAGAATAAAACAAAAATATAATTATTATGAATTTAAAAATGATAGAAAAGTGTGAATCTGGAATGGAACCAATGACTATTCCATCATGCAATATTCATGTTTTGGCATTATATGCACTAGCTCTACCATTTCAAGGGGAAGAGACCTCGAATGACTTTAAATTAACATTCAGGCAAACAAAAGATACTTGACAATGGGTTATTTTGAGCAATTCAATAGCCAAAAGAACATGGATTATAATCAATACTGAATATATTTTCAAATCTTAAATTGTATAACTTTGTTACTTCTATTCTGGCTGCATCTAAGACAGATTTGTCTAAAGACTAAGTCAACAAGTCCTTAGTTCAAGGGTTTCATATTTTGTATAATTAGCCAAAATATTGGACTGGATACAATAACTAGGATGTATCATCATTAATTATTAAATAATGATTCCCAAAAGACTAACATTAAAGTGGATTAAATCTACTTCTTGATGCGATCATATTTTATGCTTCAACTTTTGTGTTTTTTCCCTCTGTGGAACATACCGATCAAATGAATTGTGCTATAGATCGTCATAGCAAAAAGAAAGATATGTAAATATATGACCTTGCTACCTGACCATCACATGCCAGATGACCTTGGTAGCAATTTCAGTATGCTTTTACAAAAGTATTTTGGTGAAATTAACAATTCATTTATTTTTAATCATTGCTTCATTTTACACAATGTTTTCCAAAATGGTTTCCTTGTGGGGCATCCAAAAGTGTCAGCATGTGGGAATGGGTTAACCCATTCCAATTATAGGAGATGCAATTAAGACTATTTTGCATAGTCAAGGGCCGATAATTTCAAAGCCACTCCAGGTATCCAAATAAAAATGATCTTGTGCAAAACTAGACACCAGAGGTTCATTATGTTTAGTTTTGAGTTCACGTTATGGGGTAAAATGGTATCAACTTTGAAAAAAGACAAGAGGCCCAGTGGGCCTTAACGGTCACCTGAGTAAAAGAGCACCAAGACAAGTGATTTTGTTTGAAAGAATTAGAAAAAGGTTTGGTTGAAATCCCCTCAGAAGTTCTTGAGAAGAAGATGAAAATGTTTAAAAGTTACCAAAAATGACCCCCTTTTGGTCCCCCTTTTAATTTTCACAAATCTGTATAATCAGTACCCAATGATGCTTTTCACCAAGTTAGTTTGATATTGGCTTAGTACTTCATCAGAAGAAGGTGAAAATGTGGATTTTTTAACATGATGAACTTTGACCTCTGGGTGTGGCCCCATGCATGACCCCAGGGACATGAATTTCACAATTTATAATATACCTGTCCTAGTTGTCATGCACACAGAATATTTAAGCTCTGGCATTAATGGTTTATTAGAAGAAGATTTTTAAAGAAGTACCAAAAATTACCCCTTTTTGCCCTCTATTTGGGCCCCTTTGACCCCCAGAACCCCTATTTTCACAAACTTGAATTGTCATCCCCCAATGATGCTTTCTACCAGGTTTGGTTGAAATCCGCCCAGTAGTTCTTGAGAAGAAGATGAAATATTTAAAAGTTACCAAAAATTACCCCCTTTTGGTCCCCATTTTAGGCCCCCCTGACCCCCCAGCCTTTTTATTTTCACAAATCGGAATAACCATTACCAAATGATGCTTTTCACCAAGTTTGTTTGAAATTGGCTTTGTACTTCATCAGAAAGAAGATGAAAATGTGAATTTTTTAACATGATGAACTTTGACCTCTGGGTGTGGCCCCATACATGACCCACGGGGCATGAATTTCACAATTTATAATATACCTGTCCTAGTTGTCATGCACACAAAATATTTAAGCTCTGGCATAAACAGTTTATTAGATTTGTTTGTTTTTGTTTGTTTGAATGGGGTTTTACGCCGCTTTTAACAATCTTTCAGTCATATCGCGGCGGCTGGAGCACCTAACAATGGATTCCTGGTATTTCTCACACCAGTACTACCATTACATCCTTTCCTAGCCTCCAGCTGCTATCCCACATAGGTCTACGATTATCGACCCATTGGTGAGAGACAAATAGTCGGAAAGGATGAGTGCCGCCGAAGATTTTTAAAGAAGTACCAAAAATTACCCCTTTTTGGCCCCTATTTGGGCCCCTATGACCCCAAGAACCCCTATTTTCACAAACTTGAATTGTCATCCCCAAATGATGCTTTCTACCAAGTTTGGTTGAAATCCGCCCAGTAGTTCTTGAGAAGAAGATGAAATATTTAAAAGTTACCAAAAATTACCCCCTTTTGGTCCCCATTATAGACCCCCCTGACCCCCCAGCCTTTTTTTTTCACAAATCTGTATAATCAGTACCCAATGATGCTTTTCACCAAGTTAGTTTGATATTGGCTTAGTACTTCATCAGAAGAAGGTGAAAATGTGAATTTTTTAACATGATGAACTTTGACCTCTGGGTGTGGCCCCATGCATGACCCCAGGGACATGAATTTCACAATTTATAATATACCTGTCCTAGTTGTCATGCACACAGAATATTTAAGCTCTGGCATTAATGGTTTATTAGAAGAAGATTTTTAAAGAAGTACCAAAAATTACCCCTTTTTGCCCCCTATTTGGGCCCCTTTGACCCCCAGAACCCCTATTTTCACAAACTTGAATTGTCATCCCCCAATGATGCTTTCTACCAGGTTTGGTTGAAATCCGCCCAGTAGTTCTTGAGAAGAAGATGAAATATTTAAAAGTTACCAAAAATTACCCCCTTTTGGTCCCCATTTTAGGCCCCCCTGACCCCCCAGCCTTTTTATTTTCACAAATCGGAATAACCATTACCAAATGATGCTTTTCACCAAGTTTGTTTGAAATTGGCTTTGTACTTCATCAGAAGAAGATGAAAATGTGAATTTTTTAACATGATGAACTTTGACCTCTGGGTGTGGCCCCATACATGACCCAAGGGGCATGAATTTCACAATTTATAATATACCTGTCCTAGTTGTCATGCACACAAAATATTTAAGCTCTGGCATAAACAATTTATTAGAAGAAGATTTTTAAAGAAGTACCAAAAATTACCCCTTTTTGGCCCCTATTTGGGCCCCTTTGACCCCAAGAACCCCTATTTTCACAAACTTGAATTGTCATCCCCAAATGATGCTTTCTACCAAGTTTGGTTGAAATCCGCCCAGTAGTTCTTGAGAAGAAGATGAAAATGTTTAAAAGTTAACGGACGACGCACGACGCACAACGCATGACGGACTACGGACGACACACGACGACGGACAAACGATGATTGCAATAGGTCACCATGACCATTCGGTCAGGTGACCTAAAAAGTGTCATGCACAACTAGAGATGACACTGAACAAGTTTGTGAAGTTATATCAAAATCGGTCTAACAATTACTGAGCATTCATCCAGAAATTAAAAAGTGGATAGATGGTCAGACAGATGCAGCAGGCAAAAACTATATGTCCTCCACAGAAAAGGGGAGACATCATAAAGATTTTTTTTTTGGTTGTTTGGGGGGGGGCGTCCAAAAGCATTATTGTGTGGGAATGAGTAAATATTAAACAACATTTGATAAAACTTTTTACATATATTTTTAAATCAAAACTTCACCTTGTCATGCTGATCCCGGAATATTTCTGCATTTACTTTGGTAGGTGTATAGACTAAGATCAGCCTGCATAGACATGCAGTCTGATCTTAGCCTTCACTACCAGCTTGCTCTTGTATTGTTTAGAACAATCTGTGAGCGCAACATTGATCTAATAATGTCAAGGTTTTAAAATACAGTGAAAAGAGGATAAATATTCAGTAGGTCAAGGGTTAAGGATTTGAAAAACTAGAGGCACTTGAGCACCTGTATTGCTCCACAGGCATGAATGTACTGATTAAGCAAATTTTTTCATGAATTCAATATAAACTGAACATAAGGCAAATTTTTTCATGAATCTTTATTAATCTTTATTAATGGGTGGAAAATGAATACAGGTTAGAGTCCTGGACAATGAATCGCAAATTGTCTACAATTGACAAATGGCCCAGTTTTGTACACAAATTCTTCTCTGGCAAAATAGTGCAACACGTGGGCAATCTGTCTGTCTCGTCGGTCTCCTTGATGTACGTCATGACCCTCCATTCCCATGTGGTAGAATGGACTTGCCCAACATTTTTGTGATGTCAGCTTTGTTTTTCTATCAACAGACGCTCGTGTTGAAAGCAATTCTATGACAGATCTTTTTTTGTTGTTAAAGTTAAATCCGCCAACTTAAAATAAACTCTGGATAAGTAGTTCATGAAAAAGTAAGTTACAACTATAATTTAATAAACTTAAGCTCTTTACTTTAAAAAAAAATTTGATTGGTGGGTTGAAGTGCTGGAAGTAAAAACTGGTTTATGTGTGAGCCTGCGTGTGTATCGGAGCTTTTTTTAATGTTATTTTGGCAGGGTACTGAGGGTGTTGTGTGTGTGTGGGGGGGGGAATATGGTTGAAATCCATCCAACATATATGGAAATAAGCTCCATCCATTAAAGCCTTGTTTTTCATCGGATAAAAATTCCTTAAAGGAATCTTATAGAAGTTCACCATATGATAATTCCTGTGAAATTTGATTCAAATCCACCCACTAGGTTCTAAAAAGAAGATTATCAAAGCTTTGGCCTTTATGGAAATTAGCCCCGCCCATTTAAGCCATGTTTTTCATCTGATCAAATTTCTTTGAAGAAATCTGATAAAGGTTCATCCAAGGATCATTTCTGTGAAATTTGGTTAAAACCCATCGACTGGTTTCTAAGAAGATTTTCATAGCTTTCACCATATATGAAAATTAGCCCAGCCCATTAAAGACATGTTTTCATCCGATCAAAATTCTTTGAAGAAATCTGATAGAGGGTCACCCAAGAATCATTTTTTGAAATTTTGTTGAAATCTGTTCAGTACTTTCAGAGAGGATTTTCAAAGGAAAAGTTTCAGATGGATAACCAGAGGGACGCACGATGGACACCACGCCATGACAATAGCTCTCTGACTTTCAGCCAGTGGAGCTTATAAAAACATCGCTACTGTATGGACAAAGTTCCAAACCATGTCCTTAGTATATGTAGTATAAAGATCCTTATTTTGTTAAATTTATAGTCAGTAACATATAACAAGAAAATAAACAAGAAAATAGAATAGTTAGTTTGCAAACCTATACATCACAACAAAAACTTGATTTATCTTTAGCTACAACATTTAAGTGGCAAAACCAACAAAAATATTCAATATAAATATGTACATCAAAGTTCCAGGTTCACTTCCAGCCTTATCATAGGATTTGATTGGTCAACTTTTTCTGTTTTATACAATAAGAAATCTGTCAATTTATCACTGTAACAAATCAAAAGACTTTATGAGGAAAAAGTTGAATCCAATTTACAAGGATAGAAGAAACTTTTCACTCTGAAGGGTGTTTAATTTTACTGGCCTTTAACCTTACCTATTCAAAGATTAGACAACTCAAACAAAATCTTGAATCATTTGCATACTTGTTCGTGATATATCCATGCAGAAAGATATTTATATTACATAGTGTGTTAAAAATCAATAAGCAACAATTGTTATAAAGGTTTTGAATTTGTTAAATTTTCTGCTTAAAAATCTTATTTGTAAATTGATATACTTGAAGGTTAAATGAGAAGAGAAAGATACCCCTATCAAAGTGCATCTAAACAATGATTATATCTAATTCAGAGCGTGCAGCCTATTTCCATCTTCTAAAAAGTCCCTTTCAAGCATATCAGAAGAGGCCAATGAGGGCCTAAGATGCTCTACTGGAAAACAAGTTTTCTGTTAAACAAATCTGATATTTAAGGAAGTGAATTGATTAAAGAAGAATGCATAAACAAGAGGGCCGTTGGCCCTGGGGCGCTCACCTGAGATAAAGGCTCTTTTTCTTTCAACAGTCTAATTTCGTGTTAAGGTTAGGATTATGAAACAAGTGGGCCACAATTACATATAAAGACTATGAACCTGGGGATCCAAAAGTCTAAATTACAAATTCCAAGGCATTAGTGCTGATTTGAAAGAAGGAAAAAACTTTTTCCATGGGTTATAATTTCAGAAATAAGAAAGAAGTCTGTGAACTGATGCTTCATGTCTATACCCCCCCCCCCCCTGGGTCCGCCCCTGGAGACCCGAGGATCATGATTTTAGCTATTTTGTAAGAGATCAATATACTGATGCTTCATGCAAAATATCAAGGCTCTACGCCTTCTGGGTCAGGAGGAGAAGATTCTTAAAGGTTATTTTAAATTTTCACTTTTGTTGCCATGGCAACCAGAGTTTTTTTTAATGGATTTCAATTCTTTTAGCTTATTTGAAGGGGGACCATTTAAGGAAAATTTCTGCCAAATTTGGTTCAAATTGGCCCAGTGGTTTGGGTGAAGTTGTCATTTAATAAATTGTTCTTTATTTCTATATAAACACCCCCCCCCCAGGGGGCTCTGCCCCTGGGGACCCGAGGATCATGATTTTAGCTATTTTGAAAGAGGTCAATATACTGATGCTTCATGCAAAATATCAAGGCTCTACGCCTTCTGGGTCAGGAGGAGAAGATTTTTAAAGATTATTTTAAAATTTCACTTTTGTTGCCATGGCAACCAGAGTTTTTAATGGATTTTAATTCTATTAGCTATTTTTGAAGAGGACCACCTAAGGAACATTTCTGCCAAATTTGGTTCAAATTGGCCCAGTGGTTTGGGAGGAGATGTCGTTTAAAGAAATTGTTGACGGACGACGCATGACACACGACGGACGGACGCCAGACAAAAGGGGATCACAATAGCTCACTTGAGCACTACGTGCTCAGGTGAGCTAAAAATAACAAATTGGACTTTATACCCTTTATTAATTTGAGCAACCATCCTTTACCCTTTCCCACTCAATCCCTCCTTTTACGCCCCTCAAGAAAAACGCTTTGGAAAACAATGAAAAAAATGAAGAAATTGCTTCATTATCCACAATGCTTCCTACCCCAAAAGAACAAAAACTTTAAAATTTCACTAACTAAACTAGAACTTGCCACAGTATGTGACTTAACCCATTCCCACTCAATCCTTCCTTTTTACGCCCCTCAACGAAAAGGCTTTGGAAAACATTGTGGGAAATGAAGAAATTGCTTGGATCAAGCAATTTCTTCATTATCCACAATGTTTTCTATCCAAAAAGAGGAAAAAATCTAAAATTCAATCAACTTGAAATTGTCGTCTGCAGCTCCTTTCAATTTGGACCTGTCTAAAATTCCACTGTGTTGGAATGGGTTAATACTTCCGCAAATGCTTTCAGTGTAATGAGAGTTTTAACAACACAAGGACATAGCTACTGACTTTGCTTCTCTAGAAAAGAGAAGATTGTGATACAAAATTGATACTATAATTGGCAGTATATGTCTACAAAGCATGAATAATGTGTAAGTTCAAGGGGAGATAATTCTTAAACCAGGGGGATTTAAGACTTCAAAATTGCGTATTGCAAGACTTCAACATGTGGTTTATCTTTGTATAAATTTTCAATGGTATTGAAGCAAAACTGAAGGAGGAGTTCACGACAAAAAAAAAATGGTAGTATATTTAGCTGTGTATGTTTACAAAGCATGAATAATGTCTAAGTTAAAGGGGAGATAATTCTTGTACCAGGTGGAATTATGACTTCAAAAAACCGTCTTTCAAAATTCAACATTTGTTAATCTTTGTATAAAGTTTCGATGGTATTGAAGCAAAACTGAAGGAGGAGTTTGCGACACAAAATTGGTAGTATAATTAGCTGTATATGTCTACAAAAGCATTAACAATGTCCAAGTTCAAGGAGAGTTTATTCTTGAACCAGGGGAATGATGACTTACAAAATGTATCTTGCAAAACTTTAACATGTTGTTAATCTTTGTCTAAAGTTTCAATGGTACTGAAGCAAAACTGAAGGAGGAGTTTGCGACACAAAATTGGTAGTATTTTGTACACAGACAGACGGATACAAGGACAGACAGGCTGATTCCAGTATACCCCCAAAAAAATAAGTTCTGAGGGGGTATAAAAATGTCATATGCAGCTTCTTTGAATTTGGACTAGTCTAAAATTTAGTTGTGTGGGAATGGGTTACGGCTCCTTATCCCAAATTTCATGACAGATCCACTTCATTTCCAAAAGGAAGTTTCCTTATGACCCTATGGCCCTACAATCATACTGTGAAATTTTCATCAGAATCTGATAATAGAACAGAACTCTCTAAAGCAGGACTGGTGTAAATGAGGAATTATTATTGATTTATCATGTAAATTTTGATTAGGCCCCTTTTCCCATGTTTCTTGACAGATTAGACCCAATTTGGAATGGAACGATCCTTATGATGGTACAATCATTCCGAGAAAGTTTGAAGAGAATCTGATGAAAACTGTGGACTCTTGATCACCTACACAAGGAAAAGTTAATGGACGAAAAGCTGACAAAAGCCAGATGGGGAAAAATCATCGCTATTAAGCTCTATTGGCATTCCGCCACTAGAGCTGAAAATAACAATCAAAGAAAAATTAACCTATTTCGACACAATTTCTTCATTTTTAGGACCTTCAAGATATGAGCTCTAGAAAACATTGTTAAAATGAATATGTTGCTTTTAAAAAGCAATTTCTACTTTTACCTATGTTTCTAACCTAAAAGGCAGAGATATTTAAGAAAATTAAACTTGATAGATAATCTTGAGAGATGGCCTTGACCTAGGAATCAGCAGATGCATATTAATGAGATTTATGATCATATGAAATTTAGCTGCATTAACTTGAAGGTTATGAGGATAAGGGTTTCCCTTTACTAGACAACAAAATTTTACACTGGTCAAAATTGAAAGGAGATGCAGACAACATTTTGAAGATCATGAAATTTTAGATTTTTCAACTTTCTGGGTAGAGAGCACTGGGTAAAATGAAGAAATAGTGTGTTGCAAATTTTTCCATTTTACACGTTTTCCCATTTTTATTTTTTAATTTTTATTTTTGAGAGGCGTCAAAAAGCTTCATTGTGTGGAAAGGGTGAAATAATAGTACCATAGTCACAATATTTGTTTGAATGGGGTTTTACGCCCCTTTCACAAATCTTTCAGTTATATCGTAGCGGCTGGAGCACCTAACAATGGAATCCTGATATTTCTCACACCAGTACTACCATTACATCCCTTCCTATCCTCCATCTGCTATCTCAAATAGGTCTACGATTATCAACCCATTGGTGAGAGACAAATAGTCTGAAAGGATTAATGCTGCCGTAGGGGATCGAACCAGGGCATAGTCACAATATAAGCTGCTACATGATTGCTTTTTTAAGAAGGAAGCAATCCATAAAACATAAGACGAGTTGCATCACCCTCTGATATTTCGAAAGATTTCAAATGAGTAGAGGTTTCAGAGTAGATTTTTCGTTTTGTAATTGGACCAAGTTTTGAAGTCATTAATTTCTCAATATTTTGTACAGGAATCTTTCGAGACGTTTCATACATAAATTGATAGTTGGAATATGCACATCTCTGCTTGATACTGATTATATCAGTGAAGTTTGAATAAAATCCGACCAATAAATTGATAGTTGGAATCTGAAATGGAATATAAGCAGACCTTTGAAAATATTTGAAATATTGATCATTGATTTTAAATACGTTTTAACCCAAAGGTTATTTTCAAAATGTGTTTTTGGTGATTTGCAATGTGTTTTCACGCAAAACAAATCATACCTGTAGATCTGTGTCACTAGTGACCTTGGACCAGTCAGAGTGTGGTAGGCATAGCGATATTAGTCTGGGATATCGGTAAGAATCATTGTTGCATCAAGAAGGGTAGCTCCCTCATTGAATTATTGAAATGGGGGGAGTGACTGATGCTAACAAGGGGTCAAAACCACTAAGCAATAGGTTGATTTATTGATAAATCTCTCATAAAGATATGAAGTAAACATATAACTCATTTAGCTTCAATACAATATAAGATGTATCACTGAAAACTTGTGGCAAAAAAATAAGCTCTTGATGAATATATAGCAATTTCACCTACTTTCAAGTCTAATCAATGGACCATAACCCAAAAAGGATATGCACATGTCTGACTTATACCGAGTGTTTCTGTGAAATTTGAATCAAATCCGTCCAATAGCTGCTGAGAAATTGAGTGTTAATGATTTTTAACCAAAGGGCCATAACTCCCTCAAAAACCAATGGACCATGACAAAAATAAAATATGCCTATCTCTGCTTCATACTGATTATATCAGTGAAGTATGAATAGAATCCCACCAATAGTTACTGAGAAAATGAGCGGACACAAAAAAGCTACAGAAATGTAAAAAGAAATGTTTTTTTTGATTAAAGGGCGATAACGAGAATAAAACATGAACATCTCTGCTTGATACTGATTATATAAGTGAAGTTTGAATAAAATCTGACCAATAGTTGCCAAGAAATTGAGTGGACACCAAAAAGCTACAGACAGACGGACTGACAGACTGACAAGGTGACTCGTATATACACCCCAAATTTATTTTGGGCGGTATAATGATGGGTGTAACCAATATTGTAAAGTTAGTTGAAATCATTAACTGTAGATATAAGAAGCCTGTTAGTTATTGTCACCATCACACATCAAATGGATATCAGTAAGGCACTTTTCCATCACAGCTAATGACAGGCCTCGAAATTCCCTGCAAATTTAACTTGTAATTTTTGCAAGTAGTTTTAGAAACAACTCACAAAAAGTCAAATCCACTTGCAATATAAGTCTTGCACACATTATTTTCTACAATATTTTCTTACTAGAAAGTCACAAAATCTACAAGAAGGCCAAAATGGGTTTACATCGCTTGCCTGAAAATTATTTCTTTATGTCTCGAAGACATGACAAGCCAAGCCCTGCCACATCCCCATTTTTACTCAAATAAAGATTTTACATACAAGTTTTGAAAAGGGTCACCAAAAATAATCCCTGCCAAGTTTGGCACTAATCCGCTCAGATTATTTAAAGATTTAAGTCTAATAAGTCAGGCCCTACCAGAACCTATTTTTTTCTTGAATCAAATTTAAACAAGCAAGTTTTGAAAAGGGTCACCAGAGAAACCTGCCTTCAAAGTTTCGTCTCAGTTGGCCTTCAATGGTTTAGGAGAAGATTTTCTAAGAACTATTTCTTATTTCTAATAAAATCTGAAAACCTCCCCCAACATGATTTTTTTCAAATATCACAATTTTGTTAACAAGTTTTGAAACAGATAATAAATACTTTCGCCAAGTTTGGTCCAAATTGGCCCTGTAGTTTAAGAAAAGAAGATTTCTAAACAATTATATCACAATTTCTCTTAGTTTGATAAGCCAAGCCCCACTATGTCCCCTTTTCATTCAAATAGAATTCCATGAACAAGTTTTGAAAAGGATCACCCAAAAAACATGTCTAGTTTGGTCCAAATTGGCCTAGTGGTTTAGGAGAAGGTTTTTGAAGTATTATTTCATGATTTATAAGTCTGATAAGCTCCTCCTGCTACAAATTGAAATTCCACGAATAGTTTTGAAAAGAGTCACCAAAAGAACATTCCTGTAAAGTTTGGTCCAAATTGGCACAAA
The DNA here is from genome assembly GCA_946902895.1 of Fragum fragum. Taxonomy (NCBI): domain Eukaryota; kingdom Metazoa; phylum Mollusca; class Bivalvia; order Cardiida; family Cardiidae; genus Fragum; species Fragum fragum. The sequence goes on along the minus strand of OX336365.1, from coordinate 72,969,199 downwards.
TTTAAGAAGATTTTTAAAGAATTTTTCACAGTTTTTCCAAGTCTGATAAGCCTTGCTCTGTCATGCACCGAATTGTTTGTGAACCAAAATTCCATAAACAACTTTTGAAATGGGTCACCTTGTCGGAGTTTCTCCTCTTCTCAACGTTTTCTATCCTATTTTGCACTTATTTTCCAATTTCAGTGTAATTTGAAATGTTTTCTGCAACTTCAATTTGGACCAGTCTGTAGGTTTGTCATCTGGTAATTGGTTAAATGTTTTTGACTAATCTATGCAATATAGTTATTCAGCAAGAGCAAAAGGGATTAAGTAATATCAAACAATAAATGAAGAATACAATTATCCATTAACTTTATGACTGCACCTCATATTTTGAAATCCATTCAAAAATATAGAAGGTGTGCTCTGGACAGAAAAGGGAAACATACAAACACCCTCTCATACACAGAAAAGCTAGTTCACCGTTTCAAGGCGGGGCATAAATTTTTTTAATGGTACCCTCATCCTCCCCAAAACAAACAATACACACACACACAGGTATCTTCTGCCATTTTCCTTGTCACAAAAAGTTTACAACACCATTATGCAATCATAACAAATTTGTAACTACGGCATAAGTTAGCTGTAGTTACGGCATTTTGCTCACAAATAGGCAATGTCTATTTTTATATGACTGAAAATCAGTTTGTATGTCTCGAGTAACAGTCCCTACTTCATTCTCATTACAAATCAATATGTCTGTCACAGCACTTGAAACGGACACTAGCTTTTCAAATAAAGGAGAAACTAATCATTTATATCTCTTAATACTATGTGATACAATAATGCTTGATTTCTTTTCTAATTGCAAGAGTGTGGAATTCCAATACCTACTTATCTGACATGGGCTTTTGTACTTGCGGACAAGTACATTTTTCAAGGCCATTTGTCCGAGGACAAGTAAATACCAAGTCAAATCTTGGAATGGTACAAATTTATCTTGATTAGTTGATTGAATTCGATTCAACACCACTTTTAATAGTATTTCAGTCATATCAGCACTTAAATATGGATTCCTTGTATTTCTTACACAGTAGTACCACTACATTCTTTCCCACTTAGGTTTACGATTATCCACCCATAGGTGGGATACAAATGTAGGGAAGGATATTTGCTGGGACCGGGGATTGAACCGATGACCTCATGAGTCCGACTCACTACCAAGTGTGCTATGGCCATGGCCACGATAACTCATTATATATAGGAAAATTACCACATGACATTATGTTTATTTTGTATGGTAGAAAATGTGGTTAATGACGAAAATGCTGGAATCAATTCATTAACTACAAATGTTCTCGAAATTCATCTTTTCCTTTTTGCAGATAAGCTCATTTTGATTCTGGATAGTTTTCAATATCAATTGTGTCCACTCCTAGCACCACAACAACTCCTCATGGATCTTGGTAATGAAAAGGGCTAATTATCAGAAAACGGCAATTCTTTGAAGTATTTTGTTACAGAGCTAATAGATGATGATTTGTACCAAATTTCAAAGCTCTCTGCCTTATGGTTTGGGAGAAGAAGATTTTTAGAGTTTTCCTTCTTTATTTATATGTAAAATCAAGGATCGCACATTAAAGGGCCGATTATGAGAATGCGGCAATTCTTCAAAGTTTTTTGGTTAAGGGTCATTAGATGATGATTTATACAAAATATCAAGGCTCTAGGCCTAATTGTTTTGAGAAGATTTATGAAGTTTTCCTTCTTTATTTCTATGTAAAATCAGGGATCACACAGAAATGGGCTAATTTTCAGAATACAGTAATTCTTTGATTATTTTAGTACAGGGTCAAAGGATGATTACGTATAACAAATATCAAAACTCTTGGCTTTATGGTTTGGGAGAAGAAGATTTTTAAGTTTTCCTTCTTTATTTCTATGTAAAATCAGGGATGGCAAAGAAAAGGGCTACTTTTCAGAATATAGCAATTTTTTGAAGTATTTTGGTAGAGGGTCAATAGATGATGATTTATACCAAATATCAAAGCTCTAGGCCTTATGGTTTAGGAGTAGAAGATTTATAAAGATTTCCTTCTTTATTTCTGGGTAAAGTCAGGGATTGCACAGAAAAAGGCTAATTTTCTGAATGCAGTAACTCTTTGAAGTATTTTGGTAGAGGGTCAAAAGATGATGATTTGTACAAAATATCTAAGCTCTAGGACTTATGGCTTGGGAGGAGAAGATTTTTAAGTTTTCCTTCTTTATTTCATTGTAAATCAGGGATCGCACAGAAAAGGGCTTTATTTTCAGAATACGTTAATTCTTTGACGGATTTTGGTAGAGGGTCAATAGATGATGATTTGTACCAAATATCAAAGCTCTAGCCCTTATAGCTTGGGAGGAGAAGATTTTTTAAGTTTTCTCACTCTGTTGCCATGGCAACCAGAGTTCTTCATGGATTTCAATTCTTTGAAGTATTTTGAAAGAGCATGACCTTTTGATCATTTCTGTGAAGTTTCGTTGAAATTCCATTGTGAGTTTAGGAGGAGAAGATTTTTTTGTAATTGTGAACGGACGGACGGACAGACAGACATACGGTTGGAAGGACGGACGCTCGACAATGACCAATCACAATAGCTCTCCCAGAGCACTTTGTGCTCATGTCAGCTAACAAAGTGAGAATACCCTTGAGCACAAAAATATCCCCAAAATATAAGACAACAAGTGCTAAATCTTTTCACCTCCCTAAACCAGGCTTGAGCATGACATTCGCCAGGCCCCTACCATCACCAATCCACAATGTGAATGGCGGCTTTTATTTGCTATGTCATAGCTTAGAATAATTAATTTACACAGGAGAACAAAGTTTTCATTTTTGCTCACTAAATTATTTCTTCAACCAGAAAAACAGTGACAATTCAAATTGCATCTTGCAAAACTTCAGCATATTTTTCAGGTTTCAGTAATATCAAAGCAAAAACTGTAGAAGTTTGTAACACAAGGTTTATTATATTCTATCCAAAGATCATAGACAGAAAGACACATAAACAGATCATAGACAGACAGACACATAGACAGATCATAGACAGACAGACATATAGACAGATCATAGACAGACAGACACATAGACAGATCATAGACAGAGAGACACATAGACAGATCATAGACAGACAGACACATAGACAGATCATAGACAGACAGACACATAGACAAATCATAGACAGACAGACATATAGACAGATTATAGACAGACAGACACATAGACAGATCATAAACAAAGAGACACATAGACAGATCACAGACAGACAGACATATAGACAGTTCATAGACAGACAGACACATAGACAGATCATAGACAGACAGACATATAGACAGTTCATAGACAGACAGACACATAGACAGATCATAGACAGACAGACATATAGACAGATCATAGACAGACAGACACATAGACAGATTATAGACAGACAGACATATAGACAGATCATAGACAGACAGACAAATAGACAGATTATAGACAGACAGACACATAGACAGATCATAGACAGACAGACACATAGACAGGTTATAGACAAAGAGACACATAGACAGATCATAGACAGAGAGACACAAAGACAGATTATAGACAGACCGACACATAGACAGATCATAGACAGACAGACACATAGACAGATCATAGACAGAGAGACACATAGACAGATCATAGACAGAGAGACACATAGACAGATTATAGACAGACAGACACATAGACAGATTATAGACAAAGAGACACATAGACAGATTATAGACAGAGAGACACATTGACAGATCATAGACAGAGAGACACATAAACAGATCATAGACAGACAGACACATAGACAGATCATAGACAGAGAGACACATAGACAGATAGGCCGATTGAAGTATTATACCCTGCAGGGGTATGGCAATTATCTTCTATATCTTTTTTACCCCGTTATCTCATTTTTTTCATATGTTTAAGGAAAATATCAATAGAAAAGATTTTTGAGAAAAGGAGAAATTGCTTGTCACAACATTTAACCCATTACCAGACAACAAAATCTTAGACTGGTCCAAATTAAAAGTTGTTGCAAACAACAAAATTTATTGGATGAAAATTTGGATTTTTTCTTTTCTTTTTGGGTTAGAAAAATTGTGAATAATGACCAAATTGCTTGTGACAAGCAATTTCTTCATTAATCACAATGTTATCCAAAGCTTTTTTTGTAGGGGGCGGGGGAAGCGTCATTGTGTGTAAATGGGTTAAGCAATTTCTCCTTTTATCACAATGATTTCTATCCTTCATGGGCATTACTTTGCGAGTTAAACTTGTTTCATTTGTCTACCGCAATTTCTTTGAATTTAGACCAGTTTACAATATTATTGTCTGTTGAAGGGTTAAAACAGTCTTTTTATTATGACAAAATGGATATACTATTAAGAGTCTATGCCAGCCAATTGATCAAAGGGAAACAACCCTAATTCAAGGAAATTTGCTAGTTGACTTCATGATTAATGCAAAAAAGAAAAACTTGCAGAAGCCTTGTAATTTAACTCATTATCAGATGTCAAAATTTTAGACTGTCCAAAATTGCAACAGAATTAAGACAAAAAATGCAGTATGTGTTGAAATTTAGAAATATTTGTGTCAAATAGGATGGCAAAAACCTTACAGCTTGTTAAATGTAAATTTCTCCTTTGTCATAACACTTTATCAAATAGTTTTCTTTACTGCTTCAAGGCAAAGGGTAATGTTTGGTAATTGCACTGATGTGGAAATACAAATTATATCCACTTGTTCCCAGACTAAGATATGATATTCTACTAGTTCAGAATTAAAATTCAATTGAACTTAAGACTACTGAAACATGGAGAGATAAGTTCAAATAAAAACCATTGTTGTAAATGAAGAAAATACTGGAACCCAGCACTTTCTTTATTAACTATGATGTGTTTTTACCTTTCAATATAACAAATATGATTTTTCCTAATATGTAATGAGTCATCTTATATTTTTGTATCTGAATTAAAGATTCTAATTTACCAGTCCCAAATGAAGTGGCCTTGAAAAGCCCATGTCCGTCAAATTTCACATCCCTTAATTGTTCAACCAATAACAAGATGACAAAAATTTAGACAGGCCAAAACTGAAAGCAGTTTCAGACAATTAAAAATTGATTTTTTTTCAGATTTTTTTAAAAAAAATGTGTGTTTTCTGGGTCAAATATTGTAGAAAATGAATAAATTACTTGCTATTAACAATTTCTTCACTTTCCACAATATTTTCCCAAGCTTTTTTCCCAAGAAGCTTAACAATATGGGATTAACTGGAAAGGTTAATCCAGTACAATTGGAGACCCTTTAGTGCCTGGTTTGCTCTTCTGGCCTTTACTTACTAATCATACAGGTCAATAAGTTTTCTTAAGCACATTAGGCAACTCATTTAATCCATTCCTTCATAAACCCACCTTTTGACACACCTTACGTAAACAAGAGGACCATGATGGTCCTAATGATGGTCCTAAATCGCTCCCCAGAGTATGATGGTTCATGGCTTTATGATATATACAAGTAAGCAAAGCCCCCTGTCTAATTATTTTGGATATGATGTTGAAGGACTTTCTCTTTTAATTCTAGATATTTTGATGATCCCACCATAAAGCGCTAATTTCCTGAATACAGTAATTCTTTGGAGTATTTTGTTAGAGGGTCAATAGACATCAATACATACCATATGTCAAAACTCAAGGCCTAATGGATTAGGAGAAGAAGGTTTTCAAAGATTTCCTTCTTTATTCCTTTGAAAAATCAGGGATTGCACAGAAAAGGGCTTATTTACAGAATACAGTAATTCTTTTAAGTATTTTTGTAGAGGGTCAATAGCTGATGATACATACAATATATCAAAGCTCTAGCCCTTTTGTTTAGGAGAAGATGACTTTAAAAAATTTCCTTCATTATTCCTTTTTTAAATCAGGGATTGCACATAAAAGGGCTAATTTCCAGAGATGTAATTCTTTGATATTTTGGTAGAGGGTCAATAGGTGATGATATATACCAAATATCAAAGCTCTTGGGCATATGGTTTAGGAGGAGAAGATTTTCAAAGATTTCCTTTGTAAAATCAGGAATCACACAGAAAAGGGTTAATTTTAAGAGTATAATAATTCTTTGAAGTATTATGGTAGAGGGTCAATAGGTGATGATATGTACCAAATATCAACGCTCTAGGCCTCATGGTTTAGGAGGAGAAGATTTTTTAATAATTGCTTACAGACGGACAGACGGACGCGGGACAATTACCGATCACAATAGTTCACTTTGAGCATGTTGTGCATAGTAGAGCTAAAAAGCGTTGAAAAACATTGTGGCCCAGAGGCACTTTAGCCCCTGTATCGCTCTATAGGCCTGGAATTACTAATTAACTAATTCCAAATAAATCCCATTTTTACCTAATCCTCAAGAAAAACACTTAGAAAACATTATGGAAAATGAAAAACAGTATAAAACCAGAAATTTATTCATTTTTACAACCTTAAAATTGTCTGTTGCCACTTCTTTAAATTTCTCCCAATCAAAATGATGTCATCTGGAAAAGGGATATAACAGATTAACCATTTCCTGTTTTTAATCACCTTGGACTGGTCCAAATTTAAAGGCTTTGCAAACGCCACTTTAAAGTAGATTTCATTTGAAAAAGTAGGGTAGAAAATATTGTGAAAAAAGTAGAAATCGCTGGTAACAAGCAATTTCTTCTTTTTCCGCAATATTTTCTAAATAGATGATTTTTGATGAAAAAAAACAGTGATTGAACAGGAAAGGGTCAATAAGTATGAAGCAACTCATGAGCAAGTATTACAAAGGAGGTGCTCAATATGCAACATTGCAGTATTATTACTTCCCTTTAATAAGTCTTATAATGAAGGGCGCAATAAGTCCGTAATTTTTAACTATTCAAAATCTTATAAAAAAAATCTAATCAAAGGTCTTCCAAAAACATCCATGACTATTCATTCAAATTGAAATGACATCCATTTGAGACCTTCTGTGATTTCAATATATGGAAATACTGTCCCCCACCCCTTTCTGAAAGCCATGATTGTCATCCCTTCTGTTTCTACTAAACAAAAGCCATTGGAGACGGATTTTGCTCCCCAAATAAGGCTTTGTCACAAAACTGTATGCCATTATTGAACAAAAATATTCTTATTGAATGCAACTATAGTTTGAGAGTTCAGTTCACAAGAAATTTGACAAACTTGAAGGAATCTGTTTGGCTTCGCAGGCCTGATTCTGGTAAAATTCAAAATTATCATATGGTAAAGGGTTAAACATTTTACATTGACCATCAAAGTTAATATTTTGACAATTGTTAAGAGATGTATATTTGAAAATTAATGAGATTGATTTAAGTATCTTCTGAAAAGTCTTGTCACAAGTAATTTGAACATTTGAAATATGAAGGCTGTATCACTTACCATTTTAAATCATGGGCAATGTTAAAGTTAAATTTCGAAGTTTTGACCTTGACAGATGACCTTGAACTTAACTAAAAGAAAGGTCATGTCATAAGCAATCCTCATGTAAAATATGAAGGCTATATCACTTGACATTGTAAACTTACGAACAATGAAAAAGTTTTTTTGTTTTTTTTTTTCAAATTTTGACCTTGAGAAAAGACCTTGACTTTGACAGATGACCTTGAACATGGTATCATCAAAAAGATCTTTTCACAAACAATTAACATGAAAATATGAAGATAAAATCTCATTCCAATTAAAAGTTATGGCCAATTTAGAGTTTTTATGATGGAAATTATTGACCTTGATAATTTGACCTTGACCTTGACCAAAAACCTTGTCTTAGATATCTACTGAAAGCTCTTGTCAAAAGTGATAAACATTTGAAAAATGAATGCAAAATTATGGCCAATTTTTTCCAAATTTTGACCTTGAGAAATGACCTTGACTGATGACCTTGAACTTGGTACCAACAGAAAGGTCTTATCACAAGCAAACCACATGTGAAACATGAAGCCCCTATCTCATTCCAATTAAAAGGTATGGCATACCTGGAGTTTTTTATGATGGAAATCATGGACCTTGATAATTTGACATTGACTTTGGGAGAGATCCTTGCCTTAGTTTTCTCATAAAAGGTCTTATCACAAGTAATAGACATTTGAAATATGGAGGCTATATCACTTATCATTGCAAAATTATGGTCAATTTTAAAGTTTGAATTTTCTAAATTCTGACCTTGACACATGACCTTCAACTTAGTACCAACAATAAGGGTTTGTAAAAAGCAATCATGTGAAATATGAAGACTATACCTGTAACCAGTCAAAAGTTATTGACAATATAAGTTTTTGCAGGACAAAAAGAGAGCTTACGTAAAGCTTATAGTATTAAGGCCCCTTTTCCCGTGACACTTTTTTCTAAACTCAAATTTTCGATGGTTTGAGGTCAAGAGGATCTAATTTGCTTTTCAAATATGAAATTTCATTAATTGACTAATAGACTAGGAGAAATGATCAAAAAACTTATTTTTACATTAAGGCCCCTATTTCCATGACGCAGCCTTGAATTTAGAAAATTCAAAGGTATCTTGGAAATTTCCTAGGAAGATTATATATGAAGTTTCATCCAATTAGGCCCAGGGGATATGAGATATGACGTCAGACAAACGGATGGAAGAATGCACGCACAAGCCGGCGACTATATGCTCTCCCTAATATTTTTCGGGGTGAATACAAATATGATAAAGAGTCTCTCAAGTATCTAGCCAGTAGTTTCTTACAAAAACTTCCAAAGTTTTCATCACTATTGAAAATTAGTCACCATAATTATGAAATTAAGTCCCTTCCACAAAAACGTTTTTTATCAGATCATGATAATGAAGGGTCATCCAAGGTTTATTCCTGAGGATTTTCATGAAGAATAGTGCATTACTCTCTGACGAGAAGATTTTCAAAGTAAAAGTTTACAGACACAAGGACAGGCGCACAACGGACGCCATGAAAGTAGCTCTCTGGAGATAAAATTTACAAAAGTTTAATGTAGAAGAAATTCAGCCTCTGAAAATATTGTTGGAAACAACAAATTTCTTATATTTATAGAAATAATATCCTATTTACTCACAATATTTCCTATTGAAAATAGTAATTATTTTCAATTTAAACAGATTAAAATCTTATATTCAGCCTTATTCATTTTGCATTAGTCGAAAATTCATTGCCCCATAAAAAAGACATGAAATTTTACACTAGTCCAAACTGAAATAAGTTTCAGACAAAATTTCAACTAGAGTGCCATGGTTACAATATTTGTCGCCACTTTGTCAACAAGAAATTTGCCATTAAGCCCCCTTTTTTCTGTGACACAGCTTAAAATGGCTAAAATCTGAAAATATGCACAAGGTCAGGTGACTAGGAACATTCTCTGAAAATTTCATTCAAATTTGTCCATAATTGTAGGAGATATGTTAACAAAATCTGATCATAAGCCCCTTTTTTCTGTATACAGCACCCAAGAACTTTTGTTGAACATCAACAACTTGAGTGCTACAACTTGTAGGCTCAAGAGCAATGTTTTATTTGGGTTTGGCTTTTTTTGTAAAATAGGGTGTACCAGTAGTGAAAGCCTAAAAATGACCAATAGGAGCATCATATAAACAAACTTGGTTCAAGTCCACTCAGAGATGCTACAAACCAAATATCAAAGCTCTAGACATTTCTTTTTTGCCATTTCAAACAGGCATAAATGATTTCAGTTATTCTTAAAGTTTCTGTAGAGTCTCACCCAAAGGAATGTTAAGTTTCATCAAGATAGAAGCCTCAGTCGGTAACGCATCAGAATCCCAATCTTCAATAATGGGATGTCATGGGTTCTATCCCCAGCAGCGGCACATATCCTTTCTGCTATATTTGTCTCTGACACCAATGGGTGGTGTAATCGTAAACCTAAGTGGGATAGCAGCTGGAGGCTAGAAAAGAATGTAGTGGTAGAACTGGTGTGAGATATATCAGGAATCCATTGTTAGGTGCTCCAACCGCCACGATATGACTGAAATACTGCTAAAAGTGACGTTAAACCCAATCAATCAATCAATCAATCATCAAGATAGAACAACTGTTTCAGGCAGAGATTTCTACATATTTAAGAAATTGTTGACAGAACTGATGCAAGAACTTAACACACACACATCAACAGATATAGGGCAATCACAACCACTCATCCTCTGGACTTGGTACTAAAGTATTAGTCCAGCCCAGATTTTAAATTTTTTCTTTCTTCAGAACCTATTCCGTTAACCTTTTTTTATTCACAAATCTGTCTTTCTGGAGGCAAAGTGAAAGTGGATATTGCTTTAATTGGCACAGGTGTGCAAACGGGAAAATCCAATTAACAAGCTCCAAATCGAATTGGATGGTGAAACAGTGTGACATCATGATCTGTACCGGCGCTTTTCTCTGTGTTTACATGTATGATTTGAACGTTTTCCCTAAAAAAAATAAATGAAATGACAAAAAAGGAATGAAAGGAGATGCTAGCAAAAAGCTGGCCGCATGCTTTGTGGTAACAGGTACCGTAATTTGTCCATATATTCGGACACCGTTAATTAATTCATGAAATAATTAATTTTGTGCCTCTAATTTCGGACAAATGGTGTCTGGAATTTATCTATAAATTCGGACACCGAATTTACGAACATTATATCAGGTTAACAAATGCCACATCTGTTATCGTCAGTTTGGAAGCTTGGCGATCAGTATCTCAAAACTGTCTGGTTAAGTGTCAACAGGTGAATATTGTTTATAACAGTGTCCACACCTCAGTATCCTTCAGCAACGAACCATGAAGGTGATGCAATTAAAATATCACGCTTGGTTTCTCTCACTGATTTCTTAATTTTCTTTCCCCGGCAGGACCTGCTCTGAAAGGATGGCTACGATTAATATGCGTGACCCTATGAAATTAGCTAAATTGACCTAAACCTACTTTCAATTTTACTACGCTTCCCTCGTATCCGGAGCTCATCGAGGGTATTGTCATCGGTCATAACAAATCAAGAGAAAAAATACAATGATATGATTTGAAAAGAGTCACAACGTTTTCTCTAAATAGGGAAAATACGAGAATTTTAATTGTAATTTGTTATAAAATTATTAACTTCTCAACCGAAACCGGATAGATAATACTGGTAAATTAAAATAAAGTACCGTTTTTGTTCCACACTTCTTAATTCCATGTTGTTCAATCAAACACACAAAACAAGTCACGTTCGACAAACATTAAGTCAAGGTTTTTCGGGTACAGTTCATTTTACTACGAGGGAGGAAAGGTGATCAAAGGCGCCGCCTCCAGATGTTCAGCTATATTTGGGAGAGTTTCTGGAGTTGACATGTGCCAGAGGCATATCCCATGAGAATTCTTGGTGACCGAATTTTTACCCTTGTCATTAAACTGAAAGTTTACATGGTTTAATGGACTGTCTGAATACCCTCCCATATAACTTTAAAAAAGGATTTTTTTTCTCACAGGTAGGCCACCGCATATAATTTAAATTTTTGGGCAATATTGTGCGATAATTTATGTCAAGCAGACCAGAGAAAAACTCGTAATTGACCTATGCCGTAATTTTATTTGGGACAGTTTTATTCAGACAGATTACTTCTTATCTCTTGGTGACTTTAATACTCAAACTGCAAATTGATATCCCCAATTCAACCGACGATGATTGTACATAATGACTTAAAAAGAATTACCATCTTTTCATAATTGGACTTTGACTACCGAAACATTGTTACAATTTTGCCAGAACATGCTGCAGTTACGATCTTATCGTATTCTTATGGTGATGTGCAGGATTCTATCAATCGTTAAAACGAAGAAAAACAACATTTTAGAAAAGTAAATAGTTTATTAAGGTTTTTTTTTTCCAATGATCATTAATTTCACGTTGTCTTGAAACAATCTGAACAAGGTGCCAAATTGTCACAAGATACGCCCTTCACACTGCTTAATATTAACTGGAGGTTTGAATAGAACTGAGGTTATCTTGAATGAATATTTTTTCTCAAACAAAGTATGGAAAACAACAAAGGACAAAAACTCAAATTATACGCTAGGTTAAGTTATGGTTCTTGAACACTGCACCCCCCCCCCTGGTGAGATCTATCCATCCATGAAGTTTCATGTTTCTAGCTATTTTACTTTTAGAGATATACTCCGACAAGATTCAAGTATGAAAAAGAACAAAGGGCAATAACTCAAAAAATAGGCTAGGTAGAGTTATGGTTCTTGTACACTGCACTCCCACTTGGTGAGCTCTATCCATCCATGAAATTTCATTATTCTAGCTATTATACTTTTAGAGATATACGCCAGACAAGATTTAAGTATGAAAAACAACAAAGGGCAATAACTCAAAGAATAATCCAGGTACAGTTATGGTTCTTGTACACTGCACTCCCACTTGGTGAGCTCTATCCATCCATGTAATCTCATGATCCTAGCTATAATACTTTTAGAGATATACTCCGAACAAGATTCAAGTATGAAAAACAACAAAGGGCAATAACTCAAAAAAAAGGCCAGGTAGAGTTATGGTTCTTGTACACTGCACTCCCACTTGGTGAGATCTATCCATCCATGAAATTTCATGATTCTAGCTATTATACTTGAGATATACTCCGGACAAGATTCAAGTATGAAAAACAACAAAGGGCAATAACTCAAAAAATTGGCAAGGTAAAGTTATGGTTCTTGTACACTGCACTCCCCCTTGGTGAGATCTATCCATCCATGTAATTTCATGATTCTAGCTATTATATTTTTAGAGATATACTCCGGACAAGATTCAAGTATGAAAAACAACAAAGGGCAATAACTCAAAAAATTTGCTAGGTAGAGTTATGATTCTTGTGCACTGCACTCCCCCTTTGTGAGATCTATACACCCATGAAGTATCATGATCCTAGCTATAATACTTTTAGAGATATACTCCGGACAAGATTCAAGTATGAAAAACAACAAAGGGCAATAACTCAAAAAATAGGCCAGGTAGAGTTATGGTTATTGGGCACTGCGCTCCGTATTGATGGGAAGAATATAACTGCCAAGTTTAAAGTCAATCGGACTTACGGTGACAGAGTTATGCTCCGGACAAAGAAGTGGACACCGCCTGGACAACTGGACGCCTGGACGACCGGACGCCCAGACGGCTTGATGACCGGACGACCGGACGCCCGGACACCACGGGTGATCCCATAATAGGGCCGTCTTTGACGGGCGTATAAAAAGAAACAAGATGCCAAATTGTCACAAGATACGCCCATCACACTGCTTAATATTAACTGGGGGTTTGAATAGAACTGAGGTTATTTTGAATGAATATTTTTTGTCAAACAAAGTATGAAAAATAACAAAGGACAATAACTCAAAATATACGCTAGGTAGAGTTATGGTTCTTATACACTGCACTATCCATCCATGAAATTTCATGATTCTAGCTATTATACTTTTAGAGATATACTCCGGACAAGATTCAAGTATGAAAAACAACAAAGGGCAATAACACCCGGACGCTCAGACACCAAGGGTGATCCCATAATACGTACTGTCTTCGACGGGCGTATAAAAAATAGGCCAGGTAGAGTTATGGTTCTTGTGTACTGCACTCCCCCTTGGTGAATTCTATACACCCATGAAGTTACATGATCCTAGCTATAACACTTAAAGAGATATACTCCGGACAAGATCCAAGTATGAAAAACAACAAGGGGCAATAACTAAAAAAATAGGCTTGGTAGAGTTATGGTTCTTGTAAACTGCACTCTTACTTGGTGAGCTCTATTCATCCATGAAATTTCATGATTCTAGCTATTATACTTTTAGAGATATACTCCAGACAAGATTCAAGTATGAAAAACAACAAAGGACAATAACTCAAAAAATAGGCTAGGTAGAGTTATGGTTCTTGTACACTGCACTCCCATTTGGTGAGCTCTATCCATCCATGAAATTTCATGATTCTAGCTATTATACTTTTAGAGATATACTCTGGACAAGATTCAAGTATGAAAAACAACAAAGGGCAATAACTGAAAAAAGAGGCCAGGTAGAGTTAGGGTTCTTGTGTACTGCACTCCCCCTTGGTGAGATCTATACACCCATGAAGTTTCATGATCCTAGCTATAATACTTTTAGAGATATACTCCAGACAAGATTCAAGTATGAAAAACAACAAAGGGCAATAACTCAATAAATAGGCTAGGTAGAGTTATGGTTCTTGTACACTGCACTCCTCCTTGGTGAGCTCTATCCATCCATGAAATTTCATGATTCTAGCTATTATACTTTTAGAGATATACTCCAGACAAGATTCAAGTATGAAAAACAAAAAAGGGCAATAACTAAAAAAATAGGCCAGGTAGAGTTATGGTTCTTGTGCACTGCACTCCCCCTTGGTGAGATCTATACACCCATGAAGTTTCATGATCCTAACTATAATACTTTTAGAGATATACTCCAGACAAGATTCAAGTATGAAAAACAACAAAGGGCAATAACTCAAAAAATAGGTCAGGTAGAGTTATGGTTATTGAGGACTGCACTCCGTGTTGATGAGAAGAATATAACTGCCAAGTTTAAAGTCAATCAGACTTATGGTGACAGAGTTATGCTCTGGACAAAGAAGTGGACACCGCCGGACAACTGGACACCCGGGCGCCACAGGTGATCCCATAAAACGTCCCGTCTTCAAAGGGCATATAAAAATATAATAATAAATAAATTTGCGAACTTAATGCATAACATATATCAAGTTTATTAACTGTTGAAATGAATTCAGTGCCTAAGGACTCATGTAAATCGGCAATGGTTGTTCCCAGCCGGACGAGGGTTTATCTATGAATTCGAACACTGGCTTGAGTCATTATCCATGTTTTTCGGACACGAAAAAAATTAATTATTTAATTGTGTCCGAATATATTGACAAATTACAGTATTCAGCAAAAGAAAGAAGATAAATGAATGTGTGTTTTTTAGAATCACAAGTTTTCTGAACAAAGGGGGGCATGTTTATTTGATCCTAAAGTTCTGAAAGGAATGATTTTATTTGTGTATACATAAATATTTAGAATAAGGAAGATATCAAAAAGAAGGTTGAAAATATTACCGGCAATTTACTTTTTCTTGTGATATTCCACGCTTGTCTCATGAGAAGTTAGATGATTTTAATGGATATACTTAAATGCTTTAATGCAAAAACCTAATAGAATTGTTCTGGCAACTTTAAAGCAATAACAACAAGAGCTGTCTGAGACAAAATGCTCCCCCAAAAAGGCTTTTGTCACAAAACTCCCCGCCATTATTGGACAAAAAACTTCTTACTGAATGCAACTATAGTTCGAGAGTTCAGTTCAAAAGAAATTTGGAAGCTTGACAAACATTGAAGGAATCTGTTTGGCTTCACAGGCCTGATTCTAGTAAAATTAAATATCATCATATGGTAAACAGTTAAATATTTTACCTTGACCATCAAAGTTATCAATGAAAAATGTCTATATATAAAGAATGAAGATTCTAACTTGAATAGTCTTACAGAAACAATAGACTGATTTTAGAGTAGGAAATATACAAAATGTAAGGCTACATGGCATTGAGCCCCCTTTTAGCATGGTGATCGAGGTTAATTTGGTCAAAAATTGAAATAACCATTACCTAGGGCCCTAAATAAACAACATTTATGTAAAGTAGCAGGAAATTTGGGCAATTTGTATGAAAATTAATGACCTTGACAAATGGCTTTGAACTAAGTACCAATGGAAAAGTCATGTCATAAGCAATGCACATGTAAAATAAGAAGGCTATATCACTTACCATTGTAAACTTATTGACAATGTAAAAGTAAAAGTAAAAATTTTTGATAGTTGACTTTGAGAAACAACCTTGACCTTAACAGATGACCTTGAACTTTGTATGAACAGAAAGTTCATGTCATAAGCAATGCACATATGAAATATGAAGGCTATATCACTTACAATTGTAAACATATAGACAATGTTAAAGTTAAGATATTTGAAATTTTGACCTTAAGAATTGACCTTGATCTTGACAGATGAGCTTGAACATAGTACCAACAGAAAGGTCATGTCATAAGCAATGCACATGTGAAATATGAAGGCTATATCACTTACCATTGTAAACTTATGGACAATGTAAAAGTTGAAAATTTTGACCTTGAGTAACGACCTTAACAGATAACCTTGACCTAAGTACCAACAGAAAGATTTTGTCATAAACAATTCTCATGTGAAATATGAAGGCTATATCTCTTATTACACGCCCGGTAATCTCGGGCTCCATCTCTTTTTGGAGAACAGTACAAAAAGGAGACAACGATACTTCCGATATGAAGCCAAGGACCGGAACTGAACAGAAAAGGCAAGTAAAACAGTTCAACTCGCGTACAATTTGATCTGTTATTGACCTATTATACATTTTCCCAAGACGTTCAGAGTTTCATACCACATAGAAATGATTATATTATCCGTTGGTGGTGATAGATATCAAAAATAATTCCGTTTGTGAATAGAAACTTGAATCAAAGTTTGACATCGGACCCGATCAAACACGAAAATGCGTGTTGAAATCGTTAAGTCCATGTTATCAACAGTTCTGAAAGATTTAAGTTGCTATGACACTGAAATGAAAGATAACGTGTTGATATAAAACAATGTTACCACAAAGAACTGCGTTTCCCTGCCCCTTCTACGGATTTTCTTAGATGAGAAGGAGACTGGGATGCGCTGAGGTAGACAAGATTCAGAGGGAGAGGCGATGCATATGAAAGAGTACAGTGAATAATTTTCTAGGACTGTAACTTTATGAATATTACAGGACACTTTTTCTTTCCCTTGTACACAGTAAATGTGTCTGTCAGACTCTCTAGAACAGCCATATTTATATCAAAGTCGCAGGAATCGAGTTACACAACTCACCAATGAATTAATACAAAACCCACGCTTTGAGCTCATTACTTTCAGTCACAACTCTGCTACACACTTGTTTATTTTCTGCTGACTTGTGTTTTAACTTTGAGATCACACATGAAGTGAAATGACCAAAATCACTCACACAGCGCTCCAATGATTCATTCCATACACTCACCCAAACCATTAAAAACGCTCAAATTATTTCAAAAACATTTAAAAACCTTCCAAAATGAGCAGCATTTCATTCAAATCGATAACAATTTTCCAAATTTTTATTTGGCTGCTGTGGGTTTTAAAGCGTCTGATTGGTCCTTGAGGACAAACAAACACAAAAGCATGTATATTTTAATAAAGAGAATTAATAAATCTCCATCTATCTATATATACTGCCTAACTCCCCTTTCGGGTTTGACTGGAAGGTGCGTGTCTGTGCTGGAATATAAACTGTTAGTCATTGGTTAGGGTGCCATATTTAAAAGTATTGTGAATGTTAGATAAAGAGATCTGATAAAACATATTCTGGTCATTCAGGACGACTCACTATCTGAAAAGAATCGAGACTCTTTTTGAACGCTGCAATGTCAGGTTGCTGTTTCTGGTAGGCTGTTCCAAAATATCACTGTGTAGGGAAAGAAAAAATATTTAAAGAAGAAAGCATTCGTGTGGATCTGTCTGAAAGATGCTGTGTGCATATGTCGGGTGGTCCTAACTGGTCTTTCAAGATAAGCTGGTACGGGCACTGCAACAAAACTATAAACGATTTATAAAACATGGTGACTCTAGAAACGTCTCGTCTATATTGAAGATTTTGCCAGCCAAGCTCCTTCTGCATGAACATTATTTTGAACCCATCTTGCTGCTCTACGTTGTACTTTTCCCTTTTGTTGATATAGGTTTTTGTGTAAGGGCTCCAAACGGTTGATGCGTATTCTACCTGGGGTCTGACTAATGTTTTGTACGATGTCTCTCTGATCTTCTTATTCTTGGTCTGGATGTTTCTGCGAAGAAAACCTTAGGTTTTATTTGTCTTTGATGTTATATTGTCAATGTGAGTGATCCATGAAAGATCTCCAGATATTGTAACTCTTAGGTATTTAGCATTGTCCACAGTCTCTAGCACTTATCCATGTAGCCTGTAATCAAAATAAATCTTTTTCTTCTTTTTAGTAATATTTAGCATTTGCTGGGATTAAACTCCATTTCCCACTTTTTCACCCACTGCATTAACTTGTCTAGATAATCTTGCATAGTGATACAGTCTTGCTTGTTGTTTATAACTAAGTAAACGGCAGTGTCATCTGCAAACAAACGAACTTGGGATGTGATGTATTAGGAAGGTCGTTAATATACAAGAAAAACAGAAGAGGACCAAGCACCGATCCCTGAGGTACTCCAGACGTGACTGGAACTTCGGATGAGCATCCACCTTGTAAGACTACTTTTTGTGTTCTGCCTATAAGAAAAGATTTAATCAACAAAAGGGTAGTATTGTTTACTTCGTGTTCCTGCGATTTATACAAAAGTTTTAAGGGCTAACTTTATCAAAAGTCTTGTTGAAGTCTAACAAAACTAGATCAGTTTGTTTTCCTTCAGCAAGGTTTCTGGCAAGATTGTCGGTCAGTTGCAGTCGCTTGGTTTCACATGAACACCTTGCTCTGAAACCATGCTGTATAAAGTCATAAAGAATTTTTTTTTGTCAAAATGTTTCGTTAGATTTGATGCTACAATATGTTCAAGAGCTTTACACAGTATACATTTTAAGGATATAGGTATGTAATTTGCAGGATCTTCTTTGTTTCCTTTCTTGGACAGTGGAGTCACGTTTGCATTTGTCTATACCTGGGGGAGGGTGCCTGTTTCAATAGATTTCTGAAAGAGAATTTGGACGAAATTAGCGATTTTGGATTACATTCTTTTAATTTCATTCAAAAGTCGCTCCTCCCACTCATTCAATTTCATTCTGAAATCATCTCCAAATCATCCAAAAATTGTCAATTTCAAGGTGTTATTAAATGTAGCAGTGAATTTGTTTACCTTTTGACATAATCTTGGATACAGCACCCTCTAAATATAAAGAAAAAACTTAAAGCAAATCAATTATGTAAGCATTGAACATTTGGTTGAGAACAGTTATTTTCGCCCTCTATCGTATTCATTGTGGCATTGATTTGTTGGGGATTTGGGGTTTATTACAGGCTTAAGTTTTCAGAAAATCATAGAAAAGGGCTCGGTTTTGACGTTCGAAGAGGGACTGGGGTTACATAAGAGTATGGGGTTCTAAAAGAAGTTTTACAGTACATTTTTATATGCATCGCCTCTCGCTCTGAATCTTGTCTCCCGCACTGCATCCTTGTCTCCATCTCATCTAAGAAAATCCGTAAAAGGGGTTGGAAAAACGCAGTTCTTTATGGTAACATTATTTCATATCAACACGTTATCATTCATTTCACAGTCATCGCCACTTAAATCTTTCATTGTTGTTGATAACACGGATTTTAACGATTTCAACACGCATTTTCGTGTTTGATCGGGTCCAATGTCAAAACTTTGATTCAAGTTTCTATTCACAAACAGAATTATTTTTTAAATCTATCACCGCCAACGGGTAAAATAATCATTTCTATGTGGTATGAAACTCTGGATGTTTTGGGAAAATGTATAATAGGTTAATGGGAGATCAAATTGTGCGCGAGGTGCACTGTTTTTCTTACCTTTTCTGTTCTGTTCCGGTCCTTGGCTCCATATCAGAAGTATCATTGTCTCCTTTTTGTACTGTACTCCAAAAAGAGATGGAGCCCCAGATTACCGGGCGTGTTATTAATAAAAAGTTATTGCCAATGTTAGTTTGTCGCACAGAAATGGAGAGCTTATGTAAAGCTATAAAACATTAATCCCCCTTTTTCCACATCTTATTATCGCGAATATCAAAAAGTTCATGGTCAAGGGCATCTGATTTGCTACTCAAATATGAAATTTCATTAAATTCTTACCATGAGCCTAGGAGAAATTTGAGAAAAAGTATATTTTACCCTAAGTCTCCTTTTTTCGTGACAAGGCCTCAAACCCAAAAACCAGGAAAACTGCATTATATCATAGGGAGTTCATATGGTAATTTTTATTAGATTTGGTCCAAGGTTTATAGAAAAATCGCTCCGGACGGACTGAATGACGGACAAACGGATAGACAAAGCGCCGGAGCAAAAAGGGAGAGCATAAAAATAAATTTTGGTGATTGATAGATAGCACAAATTCAGTGTAAGGGGCCTGTGTGACATCATATTTGTGATTTTCCCCACGCCGTTTGAATAACTTAATTTTATTGCACGGTTTTTGATCATTTATCATTTGAACAGGGCTCTCGGAAACGACAGTACTGTCGTCTGAGACGACAACTTTCCGCAAGGGACGACAAAAAATCCTTTCCAAGGATTCCGACGGACGACAAATTTTTCAATGCCATGCCTCAGACGTTAGACTTCTTTATGTCAAAGTGACTCTGTAAAATCATCTGTCATGGTTTAAGGGTCATTAAAGTAGTAGGTAGATTATTGGAAAATGTTAATTGATTATCCTAACATACACAACAATCATTGACAACACCCAGCTTGATTGGCAATTACCACTTCGCGGTGACAGGTCATGCATCGACGATCGTAAGTGACAGGTGTTAGAAACCTGTGAAACTTGTGTAAACTTATTTTACTAGCACTCTTATCTCACTGAATCAAATTATATTGAAGAGTTTAGTGAAAAATTAACCAAAACATAAAAAAGAAGTCAACTTATATTGTAAAATTAAATTGTCATGGGTTTTCGTGGGTACAACAGGCAATTTAATTGAAAATGAAAATTATTAGATAAACTTTTTTGAGCTCTTAAGACTTTTAAAGCTGGATATGAATCATAAATGAACTGTCATTTTTTTAGTTTAAAATATTGTAAATTTGACTGTCTATATATGCCATTATTTTGTCCAAATTTCAACAAAAAAGTTGACCCTTATCAAGCTGAATAAAGATCATTGCAAAATTTCATCAATATCAAAGTGGTAAAAGAAGGGATTGACTGAATGTGAGTCGGTATTTATTTTGAAAATACAATTTTTGAAATGGTTCAATTTAAGAAGGAAAACTAGAGGTATAGACTAAGTTCACATCTTTGTCTTTACCACTTGCTAAAGGAGGAATATTAAATTTTAGTGTTACAAGGGTTAACTTAATTAGAATGTGTGCTAAGAAAAAATAAGAAAAGAAAAATTACACATGTTGGGTAATTCTATCATTTGCTCTATTTTGACATTAATTCTTTACTTCTTAATTAGATTTACAAATAATCCTAATTAAGAGAATTTGCTGAAGATCAAATGAACATGATCAGACATGTAAACAACATAATATTGGCTAAAAAATACAATAATTCTTAAAACAAAAATGTATCTCCCTTTTCCACACTATTTTCAACAAAGAAAGTGCTGTAAAAAAAGGACTTTGTGGAAATCGCATATAGTATCAAAATCCTCCCCGATCAGGCTTGAATCCAACTTTTCTGCTTGGAATCCAACTTTTTCCTTAATTGGATTCCGTGATTCCTACTTTCAAAATCCTAGTGAGAGCCCTGATTTGAACCTTTGCTCAATTCTGACAAATAAAAGTTCAACTATGTTAAACCATTGTAAGTGGCTGATGTCACATGATTTTTAGGACACCTTTCTACAGTTATTGATCAATTTCCATTTGAAGTTCAATCACAATCTTATAAATCGTTTTAGACTTACCAATTAAACAGTTTGTCTCTGCTATCATGTAAATGCTATAAATTGTAGAACTTCCGAAACATAAATGAATTAAATGAATTTATTGGGAAACGTTTTTGTCACACAACCTATTCCCACACAATAAAATTTTAGAATGGCCTATCTTCAAATAAGATGCAGATGTCAACTTTTAGAAAACGAAATTGTAAAAATTCTTTGTCTTTTTGGAAGGATAATGAAGAAATTACTTGTAACAAGCAATTTCTTTCTTTTTCCACAATGTTATCCAAATCTTTTTTCAAGTGCGTAAAAAAGAGGGATTGTATGGGAATGGATTAAACCTCATGTCACATTGCAGCATGCAATAAAAAACACCTATCCTGAACGAACATTTAATGAATGGTAGCGATATTTTCGGCAATAATGCTTTGGACTTTAGTTTTTTGCAAGCATAAGGATTTATAATTTTTCCCTTATGTTTTCTATCACGATTTTCTGTTGCGTTTTTTTCTTTTTCTTTCTTTCTTTTGTGTGTGTGTGTGTAAGAGAGAGTGGGTGGGTGGGAATCTATTGGGTATTTAACCCATTTCCAAAAGGCAAAATCTTAAACAAATTGAAGAGAGTTGCAGAAGACAATTTAATGATGGAAAACAAGCACTTTCTTCATTTCACATAATTATATCCTCATTGTTTTTTCGTGATGGGTGTCAGAAAGTGTCATTGTGTGGAAACAGGTTAATTTGTGATTGTAATAGCTACCTAGTTATCCCTCCTTTTCACAATTGATCTTTAAAAATATATTCCCAAAGCATAGAAGAAGATTGTGTTGAAATTGTTAGCTTCCTGAAAAATTCTAACTTGGAGGGCCTATTATTTAAAAGTTTCAGAAAGTTCGCTGCAAAAAACAGTCGGGCCTGAACACTGGTGGTGGTGATGATCACTGGTGATTCTTCATTTACACAAACAATGAAAATTTCGATGAAAAGTAGTTTCTGTGCATCAAGACGAAAATCTGTTGTGGATTTACTCTGGTGTGAAAAGGAAAGCTGGTACAAAAATCAGTTTTTCTACGTATGTAGGATATGAAGATAATTTGTCTTTTCAACAAATATACCTCACACGCACAATCTTTATATAGTTATTAAATATAAATCCATAATTATTTGTAGTTTCCTTACCCAAGGATGGTTCGTTGTCTGAAGTGTTGGACATGTACGGCTCGAAATGATATGGTTTGATTGATTAATGAGCGTCTGTCTTCTGTCTGTATTCTAAATCTAAATATTCTGCTTCGAATACGCAGGTTGGGGATCCACTCTAAAGTGAAAATTTGCATCTTGTGTCTGATTTGCTGTCTAAATTTTCTATTTCTCCAGTGTGTAAGTTAAGCACCTCTACAGATTGTGACGTCATGGCACTATTGGGAATAAACAGGTGGCGATAGCTGTAGTGTGTATCTCAACAGGTAAAAAATCGAGATTTTAAACGGCAATTACTTCAAAACTACAAATCTTTGAATGGTACGAATAAATGTATTGTCCTATAAAAACATAGCTTTGTCAAAATTTTGAAAAAAAAACAGAAAAAACAATTCTGAGCTGGACTAGTATTACTAGTACTACTTACATATCATGAAGAGGTCTGATGAGCTGTTTTATTTAACCCATTCCAACACAGCAAAATTTTAGACAAGTCCAAATTGAAAGAAACTGCAGACGACAATTCAAAGTTGACGGAATTTTAAATTTTTTTTGTCTTTTGGGATAGAAAACAATGTGAAAAATGAAGAAATTACTTGATACAAGCAATTTCTTCATTTTCCACAATGTTTTCTAAAGCTTTTTTCTTGAGGGACCTAAAAAGGAGGGCTTGTTCAGGAATTCGTAAAAAGTAAGTAAATGGCTAAGAAAAGGGTGTATTTCAGCAGAAAATTGAATTTCACACTCAGTAAGCTTTCATACTTAATCAAAGCAGTATGTATAAATTTTATTACAGTAAAGAACCCTGGCTATATGTAATAATACTGAAATCTGTTTCTATTTCAATAAAAAGTTGACAGTTAAACTTCATGCGTCATTTGTACAGTTACCCTACATCTATTTTTATGACTATCTACCTTTCATAACTGACCTGTTATTTTGATTTGACACTTGTCTGATTGGCCACTTTTGTTTTTTCAACCCATTCTAGTTTTTGCACAACCCTTTGGGAAAAGCCTTGTAGAAATTGCTAACACAAGAATGAAAAGAAGGCCCTAAATTCCTCACCTTGTTTAAATTCTCATGTAAATTTATCAACTAAAATGACATATTTGGATTAACAAGCCATTCTGATGGCAAAAAAAAGAAAATAATTCATTAAGTTTGATAAATATAAAGACAAAAACAGTGATCAGATGAGCTATAACACTGATATTGTCACAAAACTTTAGACATGATTTTCTGCATGCATTGCCGATTTCCAACAATTTGCAGATGTTTTTGGTAAAAAAAAATACAGAGTATTTGGCAGCATCAAACACATTTAAACAAAAATGCAAATAAATTTTGAATAGAATAAGAATGTAGAAAAAAAAGTAAAAATGCAGAGTATTTTGACATGAGATCTTCAAATGGACTAAAATGCAGACAGAAATGGTTGAATCAGAATAAGGATAATCTGCAGAAAGATCAAGTATTTTGATACCAAAATATGGAATGCAAAATATGAAAAAAAAATTCAAAAGCTTTAACTCAGATGAATGGACAATCCAAAAACTTAAACCTTCTTTGTGCGAGAAAGAAAAGCACCATCCAGTCAAAAAATTCAATTCATGTTGTCTTGCACTTTTGATGGTCGATATAAACATGAAATTTCAAGACTTTTGGAATCAGATGAAAGAGATACATTAAGGATTAATTGCAACACTGTCAAACACACGAGTCATGTATCAACGAGACTCGAATATTGTCATTAAGATCCGTTTTCCATGATGAGCTAGGAATCAAATTACAAAACCATCAAAAATAACATTATCATATAATTTTGACCCACAGGTAGTAAAGAAATTAATTTAGTCTGACAAACAGAAGAATGGATAGACATAGAATTGGTGGTAATATGCTTCTCCCCTAGAGAAGCTTTAAAGTTCTCTAGATTGGAACAATTTCTGGGAAAAAGGAAAAATTGCTTGTGACATGCATTATCTTATTTTCTTACCATGTTTTAATTCATAAACTACATCTAGATTGCTCACCAGACTTTACCTTCTCCTTCAAACTAAGCAACTCAAATTTGATAAGAACACAAATATTTTCACCGAGTTTAACAAATGGAAAAACATGATGGGAAAGCATGATAAATATATAAATTGTTATTGTTGATAAGAGGTATAAAGAAAATTGAGTAATATGGAGATTTTCTTTAATTTCATAGGTTTTAAAGTGGCTCTTGCAGATTTAACTAGTTCTTGAACCAGTTCTAGAACCTGTTACATAACAAAGATATTTTTTACTTGTTAACTCTTTCCTGTTTTTCAAAATTTTAGACTGGTCTAATTTGAAAGAGGCTGCAGATGACAATTAAAAGTGGGTACAATTTTGAAAGTAACTAACCTATAGGATAGAAGAAATTGCAGGAAAAGAAGAAATTGCTTGTTATAAGCAATTTCTTCTGTTTTCCCACATATAAAATCAAAGCGACGTAAAAATGAGGGATTGTGCAGGAAAAGGTTAAAGCTCTTATGAAGAACGCTTCTAGATATTTGCAGGTAAAAATGATGAGTAGAATTTAAGATTTATGTAACCTTGCAATGTGTACAGGAAAGTTCTACTTTGAACAATCCCTTATCACATTCTTGAAGAACATGAGAACAGTTATGGGAACAGTTATGTATGTTAAATTGATTGGGTGGGGTAAGAACAGTTGTAAAAATGATTAAAATTCTACTCTCTAGTATTTCCTAGTTCTATCTTCAATAAACATTTTAGGTAACAAATTTTTCACGCTTGACCAAACTTCAGGTATCATGTTTCATAAATTATTTGCCTTAGTGAATATTTGACTAATACACATTAGAAATTGGAATGACATAACACAACACTTTTA
Source organism: Fragum fragum (assembly GCA_946902895.1). Classification (NCBI taxonomy): domain Eukaryota; kingdom Metazoa; phylum Mollusca; class Bivalvia; order Cardiida; family Cardiidae; genus Fragum; species Fragum fragum. The sequence goes on along the minus strand of OX336365.1, from coordinate 72,943,376 downwards.
GAAATTGAGTTTTCACAAGCAAGCACATGAGACCAGGCTTGAAATTTGTCTTCAAAAAAAGTCACGCAGTTAAAATATATGTCTTATATTTTTTTATTTGCAGTAAATAATGTAGAGGAAAGAATTCAAATAATAAGTGAAAAATCTGCATAATGTAGATAATTTGAATATAAACGTAAACTGATGCTTAAAGATATTGCTAGATCCGTCAATAGAATTAAAGAAACATGGAATCATGAAATCTTACTTCAGGGGTGAAAACGCCCGAATGATAAATCGCAAATCAACTACAATTCATAAATGACCCAGTTAAGTGCACAATTTCTACTCTGGGAAAATAGTTCAACATGTGGGGACCCTCTTGTTTGTCAAGTCTGTCTCTTTGATGTACATCACGACTCTGCGTTCCCATAGGGTAGAATGGACTTACCCAACATTTTTGTGATGACAGCAGACGCTCGTATTGAGAGAAAAATGCTATGACTGTGTTTAATTAACAGAACTTTGGATAACTAGTTTATGAAAAAGTATAATGCTACTATAATTAAATCGGTGGTAATTGTGGGGCGTACGCAATGTATATATTCTGTAAATCTGGGAAATTTTGATAATGTTATTTATTTGTTTTTCTAGTTTTACAAGATATTTGAATTTGTGGATAACTGTATATTACCGTAAGTGCAATTTATACACAGCCAAATTTCAAAAACAAAATGAAAGTAGGATCTGTTGGTTTCTTTCACCTATAATCTTCCACTCATTGTAGATTATAATCATCATCAGAAAATTTGATAAAGAAGGCAACCAATCAATGAAGATGGACCCTTTTACGTACGGGAAAGGTGAAAAAAATAGCGCAGGTGGTATAAGTTTTTGCCGGGGGGGGGGGGGGGCATTGTCCTGGACTAATTTACATTTCAGGATTTCTAGAGCCCTGCCTTGGGCCATAGAGGTCCACCAGATGATCCTGTATACCAAATATCAAAGCTCTAGGCTCTCCTGTTTGGGAAAAGAATAGTTTTAAAATTTTACTATGATTATAAACTCTTTGTAAAACTTATGACATTTGGGATGGATTAATTTTGGCCCTTGAGCCATAATGTGTACAATCTTGATAGAGATCCATCAGATGATGCTACACATCAAATATAAAAACTTTAGGCCTTTCTGTTTCAGGGAAGAAGATTTTTTAAGTTTTCAATATTATAATCCTTTGTTAAACTTGTAATGTCCGGAGGGCTAAGGGCTAATTTTGATCCTGGGGCCATAATTAATACAATCTTGATAGAATCCCACCAGGTGGTACTGTATACTAGATATAAAGTTCTAGGCCCTCCTCTTTGTGAGAAGATTTTAAAATTTTCTCTATTTAAGCCCAATGTAAAACTTGTGATGACCGGGGATGGGCTTATTCCAACCCTTGGGCATTGAATTATACAGTCTTGATAGAGGTCCACCAGATGATGCTACATACCAAACATCAAAGTTCTAGACCTTTCTGTTTCTGGAAGACTTTTAAAGTTTTCACTATACAAGCCCTATGTAAAATCGTGATGTCCCGGAATGGGCTTATTCTGTCTCTGGGGCTATAATTTATACAATCTTGAAAGAGATACACTAGATGATGCTTCATACCAAATATAAAAGCTGTAAGCCCTCTGGTTTGGGAGAAGAAGATTTTTAACAAGAGCACCGCCCACAGGTGCCGATGCTCATCTACAGGTGCTGGATAATGCAAAAATTCTAAGTCGTAAAGGAGCATAACTCTTACAAAAACACTTTTAGCGTTATCCCCCTTGATAGTCTAGATAGTTCTTGTGATGGTCAATACACATGCCAAGTTTCATGAGGATATCTTCAATAACAACAGAGATATGATCAAGGTTTTTCACGCCACCACCAACACCAACGCAAATGACGCTCAGGTGATGACAATACCTTGGGTTTTCTCCAAAAACAGCCGAGCTAAAAAGAGAATGAATGAAATACAAATTTGGTTGGGCAAAATTCATAGACTGCTGTGACCTTGACCTTCAGAAAAAACATCTGAATCAAGCCTAAATCCCTTCCTCTTGTGAAGATGTGTATGTGTGTGAAATATTATGAAAATCGAAGCATAAACTTCAGAGATATAGTCAAAGTCAAAATTTGACCTTTTGCTGTGACCTTAACCTTCAGGATAGATATGTGAATCCTGGATAAATCCCTTTTCTTGTGAAGATGTGTATGTGTGTTAAATATGATGAAAATTGGATATTAAACTGCATAGATATAATTGAGGTCAAAATTTGAACTTTGACCTTCTGCTGTGACCTTGACCTTCAGTATAGATGTATGAATTCTAGATAAATCACTTTGTCCTGTGAAGATTTGTATGTGTGTTAAATATCATGAAAATTGGATCAAAGACTGCAGAGATATAGTTGAGGTCAAAATTTGACATTTGACCTTCTGCTGTGACCTTGACCTTCAGGATAGACGTCTGAATCCTGGATATATCACTTCCTCTTGTCAAATGTGTATGTATGTGAAATATTATGAAAATTGGATGCTAGACTGTAGAGATATAGGCAAGGTTAAAGTTTGTCAAGCCAACGCCTACGCCAACGACGCTCAGGTGATGACAATTCCTCGGGTTTTCTCCGAAAACACCAGAGCTAAAAATGTTCACCGTATAAGCCTATATTAAACTAATTTCAGAGCTGTAGATCTGTTTGATTTTGTAGAAAAAGATTTCCAAAGTTGTCAGTATTAAGCTTATGCACCCCTCCACCTCCCCCCCCCCCCCAGCATAGCCACTTCTTGACCTTGCCTGAGGCAACAAAGGGAGATAACTCCACAATGTGTATAAATCTGAGGCATCTTCCTATGAAGATGCTTCCTGCCAAGTTTGGTTGACATCTGTCCAAGGGTTCTTAAGGAGCCAAAAACATAAAAAGTTGACAACTACAGACAAAACACAATCACAATAGGTCACCATGGACTTCAGTCAGTTGACCCAAATAAGAGTACAAGAACTAGAAGGTTTTTGCAATTAACCGTAAGTTCTAGAAAATTCATAATTTTGTACTAAGTTCAGTTCTAGAATTTTGTAGATTTTAGCCCTTAAGTTCAAGATTTTAATTTGGAAAGAAACAATCAAATAATGATAGTGCAAAGATTCTGTTCAATTTTCACAGAATGTTCTGAAAATTGAACAGAATCTAAAAACTGTGGATTTTATTGTGGTACAAGGATTTTAAATTAAATTTCATTAGGCTCCTTTTCCTGTGAAACTTGAAGGGTTAGGTCTAATGTCATCATCAACAATCAACAATCTTTATCATAGTACAATCACTCTGATGAAAGCTCTGGACTTGGTAACAAGGATTTCTCTATGAAATTTTCATAAGGCCCCTTTTCTCGTGTTTCTTGACATTTCAAACCCCATTTTAAAAAGAATGATCAAACCCCATGTTGAAAAGAATGATCGTTATGACCTTACAATCATTCTGTGAAAGTTTCAACAAAATCTGATCAAAGATGTGGGCTTCATTATGTTCACAGAAGTTTTTTTAACAAAGTTTCATACAGCACCTTTTCTCATGTTACTTGATGGTACTCACCAAATTCCGATGGGAACTATGATTATAAGTATAATCATTCTGTTTGAGTATGAAGACAAACCGATGAAATCTGTGGACTTTATAGCATTAATAATGATTTTTCAATAAAATTTTTAAAAGGCCCCCTTTCCTGTGTTTCTTGACGGATCTGACCCAATTCCAAAAGGAACGATTCTTATGATGGTACAATCATTCTGTAAAAGTTTGAAAAGAATCCAATGAAAACTGTGCACTCCAGAGGATTTTTCTAATTAATTTTCAAAAGGTCCCTTTTCTGGTATTTCTTGACAGATTATACCCAATTTGAATGAACCGATCCTTATGATGGTACAATCATTCTGAGAAAGTTTGAAGTGAATCCGATGAAAAGTGCTGGCTCTATCGTGTAAACAAGGAAAAGACAGAGGGACACACAGACGCTGAACCAGAAAAAGCCAGCTTTAGCTCTACTGGCCTTTGGGTTAAGAGTGCTATTTTTCTTGAGTTTCTTTCAAAAATTTGTAAAAAGTACCAACTGCAGTAAGGTAAATTTAAGTCGGGATCTTTTAATTTTTAAACCCATTCCGATACATTGATACTTTTGAATGTAAGTAATAGCCAGTAGGCTTTGGAAAACATTGTGGAAAATGTAGAAATTTCTTGCAACAAGCAATTTCATCATTATGCACAAATTTTTCTACCCAAACGATAAAGGATTTTAGAATTTCATCAACTAAAATTGTCATCTGCAACTTCTTTTGGCCAAGTCTAAAATATTCACGCCTGGTAATGGATTAATTGTTATATAGTAAATAATTAACATTCTCAAATTCTTTCGGAACAGTACACAGCAAGAAACATTACTCCTAAAATCTGTCAGCTCTGTAAATCACATTGTTTGATTACTCTGGGAGAATTTAGGATCTCTCATTGTCTATTACTAGACAATCAATAGTCTAGATATCTCACATTTCAAGTAATAAAATACCGGGCAACAGGAATTGTCTTTCCTTGTTTCATACCTAGGAATACTACTTCATCACAACAAACTTAACCCTTGTCATGCTTGACCCGGAATATTCCTGTTTTGGCAGGAGATATTGACAAAGATCAGGCTGCAATTAAGTGCAGTTAAATCTTTGTCTACACCTCCTGTTTTTCCCTTTAACCCATTCCAACACAGCAAAATTTTAGACTGGTCCAAATTGAAAGGAGCTGCAGACGACAATTTCAAGTTCATGTAATTTTAATTTTTTTCGTCTTCTGGGGTAGAAAACATTGTGGATAATGAAGAAATTGCTTGATACAAGCAATTTCTCCATTTTCCACAATGTTTTCCAAAGCTCTTTAATTGCGGGGCGTAAAAAGGAGGGCTTGAGTTGGAATGGGTTAAGCCAGAGGTAATCAATTTTTAACCTTCATTTTGACCCTCATTAAGACCTTCCAGTACTGCCAGTCCTTTGATTTTCAGGCAATTAAATTTTGTTTGGGATTTTAATTTAGCATGTAAAGGGTTAACAAACATAGAATTTTACCATATTACGTTACAGTGTATAACCAAATGACAAAGTTTCAGACTTGTCCAAATTGAAACAAGTAGCAGACAAAAACTTTGAGTTGATGAAATTTTAAAACCTTTGTCTTTCTAGGAAGAGCATTGTTGAAAATGAAAAGATTTCTTGTTACATGTAGCTTCATATTCCACAACATTTTGCTTGGCTTTTTTCTTTAGTGGCTTATAAAAAGAGGGGTTGGTTGGGAATATGTTAAAGAAAGGAATATTCTTATCTTATAGAGATTTGAATTCTTTTTTCTTTAACCCATTCCCACTCAATCCCTCCTTTTTACGCCCCTCAACGAAAAAGCTTTGGAAAACATTGTGGAAAATGAAGAAATTGCTTGGATCAAGCAATTTCTTCATTATCCACAGTGTTTTCTATCCAAAAAGGTGAACAAATTTAAAATTCCATCAACTTGAAATTGTCGTCTGCAGCTCCTTTCAATTTGGACCGGTCTAAAATTCCACTGTGTTGGAATGGGTTAAACTGTTATTTGCTATTTCTGTCAACTTGAACTGATTTTTAGTGGATGTAGACAATGTCCACCTGTGTTACCCAGTTTGGAAAGTATTACTAGGGTAGAAAGAAATAGTTCCCAATTAGGTTTGACGTATTATTTTTCAAAACCTGCCCACTCCAAACAACAGTACATTTTTACCAGGATTCTATATAATTTATAGAGAGTGTAAAGACTCCTTTTACCTACAAAAACTCCAACAAATCAGTCACAGTTCCAATAATGCACAGTCTCTCAATAATGGAGCGAGTAGTTTGCCTTCTGTAGTGCTCAAGCTAGGCACTTTCAGATGAGCGTCCTGCCCTTGAATTGCAAAGCCCGGTCCTTTTTTTTGATCGCCCTGCCCAAATTATAGTCCCTAAATTCTACACATACTCTTAAAAGTAGCAAATTTCCTTTAACTTTGCTTTAGTTTGATTGATAGCTCAAGTTCGACAACTAAATATGACCAGTAGAAGTGGTAAGCGTGGCTGTATTTGCAAGTCAACCAATCACAATGTGGAATACATTATTGAGGATGCTGTTTCCAAAAACCTATGGACAAACTGTGGTCGCAATTAGCAGATGCCCTTAATTTGTAAACAAAACATCAATTATCAATTAAATGCTTGCGCATGGCTATGAACAAGGTGAATAATGATTGAGCTTGACACCCTTCATTAAGAATATTTCAGATTTGTTGTAGTCTAAATGGATCTTTCACCCAAAACATTTGCGTGGGATTCATCGAGGAAGCCCGAAAGAGGGCCAGATGGAGCTTTTTTTAAAACTTCTTAGTCCGTTTTGAAATGTTATCTACAGCAACCAGTCAACATTTGTCTGTGGCCATGGATGAGAAATGAAAACAGTACGAGGCTATTTTTCATGATGGATATTCAATTTTAGGCTTACCTTTCTTTGATAAAAGTAATTTTCCTCTAATTCATATTCAGATCAGATGTTTTAATGATGGTTCATAGCTTTCAGATAACAAGAGGGCCAGTGGCCCTGGAGCTCACCTGAGATAAGGCTCTTTTTTCTTCAAGGCCTAATACAAACTGGGTCAGGAGAAAACCTCCTTTAACATTTAACTAAAATCAACAAGCCCAATTTGGTTTAAATTTGAAAGGGTTGCCTTCTTTATTTCTGTTTAAGCCTAGTGACCCTGTGGCTTTAAAATTTTATCAATTTTGAAAGAGGTCAATGTAATGATGCTTCATGCAAAATTCAAGATTTTTCAACTTCTTAGTCAGGAGGCAATAATTTTTTATTTTTTTTCCATTCTTTTTTTCAATTTTACTCTTGTTGTCATAGCAACAAGAGTTTTCAACTGATTAAATTCTTTGGATGAAATCAGCCCAGTGGTTTGGGAGGAGATGTTGTATTTAAAAATCCTTTTTTATTTAAGTATAAGCCCCACCCCCCCATGGGCTCCGCCCCTGGGTACCCAAGGGTGATGGCTTTGAAATTTTATCAATTTTGAAAGAGGTCAATGTAATGATGCTTCATGCAAAATTCATGATTTTCAACTTCTTGGTCAGGAGGCAATGAATTTTTTTCCATTCTTTTTTTTCAGTTTTACTCTTGTTGTCATAGCAACAAGAGTTTTCAACTGATTAAATTCTTTGGTTGAAATCAGCCCCGTGGTTTGGGAGGGGATGTTGTTTAAAAAATCTTTCTTTATTTCTATAATTATGAGCTCTATCACCCTCTGGGGGCCTGAGGTTGGTGATTTTATCAATTTTGAAAGAGGTCAATGTAATGATGCTTCATGCAAAATATCAAGACTCTAAGCCCTCTGGGTTAGGAGGAGATAATTTCTTAAGTTTTTATCAAAATTCAAGTTTTGTTGCCATGGCAAAAAGACTTTTAAATGGATTTCAATTCTTTTAGCAATTTTCATATGGCATCACCCAAGGAACATTCCTGCCAAATTTGATTAAAAACTGCCCAGCAGATTTGGAGGAGATGTCGTTTTAAAAATCCTTTTTTATTTCTATATAAGCCCCACCCACCCCCATGGGCTCCACCCCTGGGTACCTGAGGGTAATGATTTTAGCAATTCTGAAAGAGGTCATTGTACTGATGCTTCATGCCAAATATCAAGGCTGTTACCTTTCTGGGTCAGGAGAAGATAATTTTTAAAGTTTTCATTTAAATTTCAGTTTTGTTGCCATGGCAACCAAAGTTTTCAATGGATTTCAATTCTTTTAATACATTTTTTAAAGGGCATCACCCGAGGAACATACCTAGCAGTTTGGTAGAAGATGTCGTTTTAAAAAAATCTTTATTTCTATATAAGCCCAACCCCCCTGGGGCTCTGCCCCAGGGTACCCAAGGGCAATGATTTTAGCATTTCTGAATGGTCATTGTACTGATGCTTTATGCCAAATATCAAGGCTCTACGACTTCTAAGTCAGGAGAAGATAATTTTTAGAGTTTTCATTAGAATTTGTTTTGTTGCCATGACAACCATAATTTAAAGGAGTTTCAAGGTAAGTTCTTAGCAATTTTTAAAGGGCACTACCCAAGGAACATACTTTCCAAATTTGGTTGAAATCCGGCAAGCGGTTTGGTAGGAGATGTAATTTTAAAAATCCTTCTTTATTTCTATATTAGCCCCACCTCCTAGGGCTCCGTCCCTGGGTACCCGAGGACGATGATTTTAGCAATTCTGAAAGAGGTCATTGCACTGATGCTTCATGCCAAATATCAAGGCTGTTACCTTTCTGGGTCAGGAGGAGATAATTTTTAAAGTTTTCATTAAAATTTCAGATTTGTTGCCATGGCAACCAAAGTTTTCAATGGATTTCAATTTTTTAAGCAATTTTTAAAGGGCACCACCCAAGGAACATTCCTGTAAAATTTGGTAGAAATCCACTAAGCGGTTTGGGAGGAGATGTCATTTTATAATGGTTGACACACGAGGGAAGAAGTACAACGCACTCTGGACACAGGACGATCAAAATACCTCACAAGAAGTGCTCAGGTGAGCTAAAAACAAAATAGCAAAGCCTTCTGTCTAATTATTTTGAAGAAGATTTTTCAGGATTTCCCCTATAATACTAGGAAAATTGACGATCCTGCCCGCCATATACTGCTTATATCTTGAGTACGGTAATTCTTTGAAGTATTTTGTTAGAGGGTCAATAGACAATGATACAAGCCTATCAAAGCTCTGGGCCTAAAGGTTTATAATAAAGGAGAATAATTTCAAAGATATCCTTCTTTATTCCTATCTGAAATCAGGAAATGCACAGAAAAGGGCTAATTTTCTGAGTACGATAATTCTATGAAGCATTAAATTAAAGGGTCAAAAGATGATATTTAATCCAAACATCAAATCTCTAGGCCTTATGGCTTTTCAAAGATTACCTTCTGTATTCCTGTATAAAATAAGGGATCGCACAGAATGGGCTTATTTTAAGAGTCCAATAACTTATTGAATGATTTTGGTAGTGGGTCAATACACATAAATGTATACCACATGTCAAAGGTCTTGGCATTAAGATGATTTTCAAAGATTTTGTTCTTTATTATACCACCCACAACAAAGTTATTGGGGGAGGTGGGGAATACTGGAATAAGGTTGTCCGTCTGTCCATCCGTCTGTCTGTCCGGACATAAATTTGTGTCCTCATCTCCTCCCACATTTTCAGACCGATTTGGATGAAACTTTACCATAATCTTCCTTGCAATTGGAACTTGTGCACCTGCAATTTTCATTATGATTAATCAACTGGTTCAGGAGTTATGCCCCTTTGATTTATTTTCTTATATACAATATACAGAGAATAAATCAGAACTCCTGAACAGGTTGACAGATTAAAAAAAAAGTGGTTCACATGTACAATGTTAGGGGGGGGGGGAGGGGGGTGTTAAACTGGAATCAGGTTGTCGGGCTGTCCGTACATCTGTCTGTCCATCTGTCCATCCGTTAACATAATTTTATGTCCTCATCTCCTCCCACATTTCCGGTTCAAATTCGCTGAAACTTTACCAAAATCTTCCTTACAATGGGAACTTGTTCACCAGCAATTTTCATCACGATTAATCACTTGTTTCAGGAGTTATGCCCCTTTGATTTATCTTCTTATATACAATATGTAAAGAATAAATCATAACTCTTGAACAGGTTGACAGATTAAAATCTAAGGACTGAAAGTCCTGAGAGCGGTTTTGCTGATTTATCAGTAGCCGCGCTCAATATTGCAAACATGTTTCATCAATACGAGTGAGTAAATGGTACACCTAAGAAGGAGGAGCAGCTGGAGGCTCGATGAGGATGTAGTGGTAGTACTGGTGTGTAAACTACCTAGGAGTCCATGGTTAGGAGCTCCAGCCGCCCCGATATAACTGAAATACTATTTAAAGTTGCGTTAAACCCTATTCAATCAATCATGACCCCTTACTGTTTACCGAAATCGCTATTTTGAATTAATTGCAGCGTTTTCTTCTAAAGTTCGTGAACATTTGTGGTTGTGTGGTAAAAGGTTAAATGATAAAAGGTAAAGACATCAAGCTAACATTCAATTCTTTTTTTTGTTGAGCATATTATTATCATAATTGAAGTACTACATGTCCGTTTCAAAGATTTAGTCTAAATCGAGAAGTAAAAGGTGTTTTATTCGATGGAGTTTAATCGGCGCTTGAATCACTTCTATAACAGGGTTGTAACGTGTTACATATACTGTGTATACGGGGTAAAAATATGCCCAGCCCTGCCAGGTCAAACCACCAGCAGAGTGTTTAGATGTATTCGCTAACTCCACTAACCACTGGCCTAGATTCTATGTAGAAAGGTGAGGAAATTATTTCTCTCATTTTGACAATTCATTAGACAATTTACCATGGATATATTATGTCAAAGTTTTAAACCATTTTCCAGGACATTCATGACTAAAAGGAGGCTGTTGACATTCAGCAAGTAAGTTATTTTCTTCATCAGCGATGATAAAAGATGGAGGCGATCACATAGATTTTTAAATTCAAATTTATGAGCATGCATGGAAATGAGCGGAAATGTGTGAGAACTTGTTTCCGGTTGATCGATATGAAATACCAGTTTTTCCTAAAAAAAAAAAACGCTAAAAATAAAAGTGGTTCACATGTACAAAGTTTTGGGGGGTGGGGGGTGTTACTGGAATTAGGTTGTCCGTCTGTCCATCCATCCATCTGTACGTCCGTCTTTGGACATAGTTTTGTGTCCTCATCTCCACCAATATTTCCTAACCAATTTTGCTGAAACTTTACCGAAATCTTCCTTGCAATGGGAACTTGTGCACCTGCAATTTTCATAATGATTTATCAACTGTTTGAGGAGTTATGCTCCTTTGTCTTAATTTATTATACAAATAAATAGAGAATAAATCATAACTCCTGAACAGGTTGACAGATTAAAAAAATAAAATCGGTTCATTTGTATGAGGTTATGGGTGGATATCCTGGAATTAGGTTGTCAGTCTGTCCGTTGGTCTGTCCATCCATCTGTCCGTTCGTCCATTCATCCGTCCGCGGACATAATATTGTGTCCTCATCTCCTCCAACATTTCCAGACCAATTTTGCTGAAACTTTACCGAAATCTTCCTTGCAATTGGAACTTGTGCACCTGCAATTTTCATTATGATTAATCCACTGTTTCAGGAGTTAGCCGTCATAGCGCAGTTGGTAGCGCGCCAGACTGTCAATCTAGGTCTCGGGTTTGATCCCTGACAGCGGCATTATCCTTTCCGAGTATTTGTCTCTCACCAATGGTTCGATAATCGTAGACCTATAGGGGATAGAAGCTGGAGGCTAGGAAAGGATGTAATGGTAGTACTGGTGTGAGAAATACCAGGATTCCATTGTTAGGTGCTCCACCTGCTGCGGTATAACTGAAAGATTGTTGAAAGCAGCGTAAAACCCAATTCAAATAAATAAACTGTTTCAGGAGTTATGCCCCTTTGATTTATTTTCATATATACAATATATAGAGAATAAATCATAACTCCTGAACTGGTCAACAGATTAAAACAAGAGGGCCGTTGGCCCTTGGGTGCTCACCTGAGATAAAGGCTCTTTTTCTTTCAACAGTCTGGTTTCATGTTAAGGTAAGGATTATTATACAAGTGGGCCACACTTACATATAAAGACTATGAACCAGGGGATCCAAAAGTCTAAATTACAAATTCCAAGGCTTTGGTGCTGATTTGAAAGAAGGAAAAAACTTTTTCCTCCCTCTGGATCCATGGCTAATAATTTCAGAAATAAGAAAGAAGTCGGTGAACTGATGCTTCATGCCCATAACCCCTCATCCCCACCCCCGCTCCGCCCCTGGAGACCCGAGGATCATGATTTTAGCAAAGGAATATTTCTGTCAAATTTGGTTCAAATTGACCCAGTGGTTTGGGAGAAGATGTCATTTAAAAAAATCTTTTTTTATTTCTATATACACTCCCCCCCCCCTGGGACTCTGCCCCTGGAGACTCAAGGATCATGATTTTAGCTATTTTCAAAGAGGTCAATATACTGATACCTCATGGCAAAAATCAAGGCTCTATGCCTTCTGGGTCAGGAGAAGATTTTAAAAGATTATTTTAAAATTTCACTTTTGTTACCATGGCAACCAGAGTTTTTAACAGATTTCAATTCTTTTTGCTCTTTATAAAGGGGACCACCTAAGGAACATTTCTGCCAAATTTGGTTCAAATCAGCCCAGAGGTTTGGGAGATGTCATTTAAAAAATCGTTCTTTATTTCTATATAAACCCCATCCCCCTGGGGCTCTGCCCCTGGGGACCCGGGGATCATGATTTTAGCTATTTTGAAAGAGGTCAATATACTGATGCTTCATGCATAATATCAAGGCTCTACGCCTTCTGGGACAGGAGGAGAAGATTTTTAAAGATAATTTAAAATTTCACATTTGTTGCCTTTGCAACCAGAGTTTTTAACGGATTTTAATTCTTTTAGCATTACAAAGTCATTGACCCTCATTGACTTAAAATTTTGGGGAAAAAATTGTCCACTTGATAAAATCATGAATGGTCAGCATTTCATTGGATTACAATTTTAAAAAGAGGCGGCAGTGGGGGTAATTCATCAGCTCTTACAAGGGACATTTCTAGTTCCTTTGTAAAATCAGGGAGCACAGAAAAATTTGAAATTTTCAAAATACGGTAGAAGGTCATTAAACACTGATTCATATCAATTACTAAAGCTCTAGGCCTTTTGGTTTGGGCAATGAAGATTTTCAAAGATGTCCTTTATACTTTAGTAAAATCAGGGATCCCACAGAAAAAAGCTTATTTCCAGAGTGCAGTAATTCATTAAAAATTTTTGGAAGAGGGTCATTAGACATTGATACATCCCAATTATCAAAGCTCTATGCCTTTTGGTTTGAGAGATGAAGATTTTCAAAGATGTCCTTTATACTTTTGTAAAATCAGGGATTGCACAGAAAAGAGCTAATTTTCAGAATGCGGTAATTCTTTGAAGTATTTGATTACAGGGTCATAAGGTGATGATACATATAAAATTCAAAGCTCCAGGCCTATTTTATGGCAGGAGAACAGGGCTCCGGAAATTTGGAAATCTAAATCGGTCCGGGACATTGCCCCCCCCTCCCCCGCCGGCAAAAAACAAATATCCCCGCCTTTTTTCCCTTTCCTGTACGTAAAAGGGTTCATCATTCATTCAGTAGTTGCCTTCTTTTTCAAATGTTCCGAAGATGATTATAATCTTCAACGAGTGGAAGATATATGAAAACAACTGACAGATCCTACTTTCATTTTGTTTTTGATCCTACTTTCATTTTGTTTTTGAAAATTCGGCTGAGTATAAATTGCAATTCCGGCAATGTACGGCAGTCCACGAAATTCCAATATGTTGTAAATTAGATAGACAAATAAATCATATTATCAATATTTCAGGGTTTTACAGATACCGCCAATTTAATTATAGTAAAGAATTCTATCGGCTATGTTTCTTACTGTGAATGAAAAACTATAAAACATATATCAACGACGTGGCTTTTTTATAAATTTCAAACCCAGTCTCACGTACTTACTTATGATAGATTAATTTCATAAAAGCGTTGTGCTGAGCTATTCCAACCTTGTACAAAGGGCAACTGAAGCCTGTTCATGTTTCGATTTATATACACATCCCATGTTATATTAAAAGATATTAGTTTCACGAGTAACGGCAATTTAAATCTACGCAGTATTAGATGTACATTTCTTCGAACTGTGTAAGTCAGACCGATTCTTTATTGCAAATAGTTTACAAAACTCGATACCGAAAGTTCGGTCAAGCGTGAAACTGCAAATTAGGTCCACGTTTGGATGGGCATTTGACCGGCCGGCGGGTAAACTAATTATCGATTTGGCACTTTGTTTATCTCTTAATCTGCAGGTAATGTGTGAAAACCTTGAATTATTTCAGTTTCAAGTGGATTTTGATAGATGGTGGGCGAGTTGATCAATATTTGAACGTGAAATTTGATGAAAATTTCGAACCGTTTTTTGTGTAATTTTTGGGATTCCAATCGGTCTGGCAATTCAAATTTCGGTCCAGACCGGCAATTTATCGGATTTCCGGAGCCCTGGAGGAGAAGATTTTCAAAGATTTCCTTTGTTAAAGCAGGGATCGCACAGAAAAGGGCTAATTTCCAGAGTACAGGCGGTATAGATAAAGATCAGCCTGCATGTACATACATTCAATCAAGAGTTGTTTGTAAGATTTATTTTTAAACAAGAGGACCATGATGGTCATAAATAGCTCCCCTGAGTATGATGGTTCATGGCTTTATGATATAAACAAAATAGCAAAGCCCTCTGACTAATTATTTTGGAGAAGATGTTTAGGGATTTCACTTTTAATCCTAGGTATATTGATGATCCCACCATATAGCACTAATTTCCTGAATTTGGTAATGCTTTGCAGTATAGACATCAATACATACCAAGTATAAAAGCTCTAGGCCTAATGGTTTACGAGAAGAAGGTTTCAAAGATATCATTATTTATTCCAAACTAAAATTAGGAATTGCACAGAAAAGGGCTAATTTTTTTAAGTAATGGGTCAATGGCTGATGATATGTACCAAATATCAAAGCTCTAGGCTTTATGGTTTGGGAGAAGAAGATTTTCAAAGATTTCCTTCTTTATTCCTTTGTAAAATCAGGGATTGCACAGAAAAGGGCTTATTTTCAGAGTACAGTAATTCTTTGAAGTACTTTGGTAGAGGGTCAATAGATGATGATTTGTACCAAATATCAAAGCTCTAGGCCTTATGGTTTGGGAAAAGAAGATTTATAAAGTTTTCCTTCTTTTATTCTATGTAAAATCAGGGATCGCCCAGAAAAGGGCTAATTTTCAGAATACGGTAATTCTTTGAAGTATTTTTGTAGAGGGTCAATAGATAATGATTTGTACCAAATATCAAAGTTCTAGGCCTAATGATTTAGGAAAAGAATATTTTTTAAGATTTCCTTCTTTTATTCCATGTAAACTCAGGGATAGCACAGAAAAGGGCCAATTTTTCAGAATACGGTAATTCTTTGAAGTATTTTGGTAGAGGGTCAATAGATGATGATTTGTACCAAATATCAAAGCTCTAGGCCTTACATATGGGAGGAGAAGATGTTTTAAGTTTTTTCACTCTGTTGCCATGGCAACCAGAGTTCTTCATGGATTTCAATTCTTTGAAGTATTTTGGGTTAATACACATTAACTCATTCCCTCACATTTAATCCTTCTCTTTTAAGTCACACTTGAAAAAAGCTTTTGTAAACTTTGTGGGAAATGATGAAATTGCATGTTGCATCAATTTTTTGTAACTATTTAAATTTTTTTCAGCAAACAAGTCAAACATTTTTAAAATTCTATTTACCTAAAACTGTCAACTGCAACTTCTTTGAATTTAGACAAATCAAATATTTTATCGTCTGATATTTAGTTAAATGTCAAAGAAAGGATAAGTTTAAATTTACTGAAATGCAAATCAGGAGCATTACTTGATGCATTAAAATCTATTGTACACAGAAATATACTGAAGGATCCTGACAGAATCCCTAGCCTGGAATTGCTGGGATCCCCTCCACTGTTTTCTTTGATCTTCAGGATCCTGGGACATTGTTTGTGTTGATCCCTAAATTGACAGAAATTGTCAATAGATTGATAAAGTACTGTCAATTAGCTGCCAAGATGTAATATCCCTATTCAAGCTGACCTTACCAAACCCAGACTGGGCTTCCATAAATCTGACAAAACGCTAAGACATTCTGATATTCTGTTTAGTAATAACAGACATATTCTTTCTTTTGAAACCAGTCTGGCTGACAAGTTTAATCAATTTTACATAACAGTGGAATTATCAATTACTTACCCTTATCTGTCTACCACTTGAGATTTCAATGCAGTCACTGCAAGAATCAACAATCAGCTTGAATTTAACCCTTGTCATACTGAATCCAAAATGTTCCTGTTTTGGCAGATGTAGACAAAGATAAGCCTGCACCTACATGTAGTCTGATCTTGGTCTACATCCTGTTTGTCCAGTTCCAGCCAAAAATTGTTTATGAAATCAATTTGTAAAAGAATTACTGACTGACTAGCGCATACATTGCTTTCAGCCATTTGAATAGGGGTTTAACACTGCCTTAAACAATTTTACAGTCATATCGGGGCAGCTGGAGCACCTAATAATTGATTACTGGCATATCTAGCACCAGTTCCACTATTCAACTCTTTCCTAGCCTCAAGCTGCTTTCCCACTTAGGTTTATGATTATCCACCCATTGGTGAGAGACAAATGTCGGAAAATATATGTGCTGCTGCCAGGGATTGAACCCATGACACCCCATGATTGTAAATTGAGAGTCTGATGCACTACTAACTTCGCTATGATAGCGGCTTTCAGCCATTTGATTTAGATACAATCCTAAACAAGGATTTAATTCAGTAAGACAAGGGTTAACCCTCATTCAAACAATAATTTGGGTTTTCTTCACCCCATATATTGTACTTGCCCATTACCATAAACATAATATTAGTTAAAATTTGGCCCAATTTCAAAGGGGCTACAGACAATAGCCAAAGTGGCTGTAATTTTAAAACAAAGAGGGCCAAAAATTGCTCAGCTTACCAAGTTACTCTTCCAGACAAACAATCTGACCCATATTCAGGTCATTCGAGCAAAATATGTGACTACTACTGTCTCCAAGTATTTGACTCATAAGTGACCAGTAATTTTAGCATCTTGTGTGAACTCTAGAAACCACAATTTTAGCTCAAATGTCTTGAAACTTGGTCAGGATGTTTGTATCCATGAAACCTCAGACAAGTTCATTATTGGGTCACATTGGGTTAAAAACTAGGTCACAGGTCACAAATGTCCTGATATTTGGTCAGAATGCTTTCCTGCATATTAACTTGGTACAGCTCGATATTAAGTTATGTGGTGTCAAAAACTAGGTCACAAAGTCAAATCCTAAAAATAATCTTGTGTGCACTCTACAGGCTACATTTTTGGCTCAAATCAGATGATATTATGTCAGATTGTTTTTTTTCCATTATATCTCAGCCAAATTTGACATGGGGTAAAAAACTAGGTCGCTAGGTCAAATCTTAGAAATACCAAAGTGAGCACTCTAGAAGTTCCAATTTTAGCTCAAATGATTCAATATTTGGTCAGAATGTTAGTCTCCATAAAACCTCTGCCAAGTTCGAATTTAATCACATGGGGTCAAAATTAGGTCAAAAGCTCAAATCCCAGGAATACCTTATGTACACTCTAGATGTAACATTCTAGACTCAAATAAAAAATGTCGTCAGATTGTTCGTTTCCAAATCTCTGAGATCCAATTTTGGGCATATTGAGTCAAAAACTAAGTCGCTAGGTCAAATTCTAGCAATACCTTGTTTTCAATCTTGATGCCCCATTTTTTTGCTCAAATCAAATGATATTTTGTCGGAAAGTTAGTCTCCATGGTATCTCAGCCAAGTTAGACTTTGGGTCTTATGGGGTCAAAAACTAGGTCAAAAGGTCAAATCTTGGGAATATTTTACATGCACTCTATATGCCCCATTTTAGGCTCAAATCAAATGATTTTTGTTCAAAAAATTAGTCTCCATGATATCTCGGCCAAGTTAGAATTTGGTCACAAGGTCAAAATGTCAAATTTTGGAAAAACGTTATGTGCACTCTAGATGCCCCATTTTTGATTCAATTAATTAGATATCTGGTCTTTTTTTTTTTTTTTTCAAAATATCTCAACCATGGTTAAGTTCGGGTCACTTTGGGTCCAAAACTAAGTCACTAGGTAAAATCTTAGAAGAATGTTATTTTTACTGTAGAAGCGACATTTTGGGTTTGACTGGATATTTATTCAGAATCTTTGTCAAGTTCCATACAAGGTCACATGGGGTCATAAACTAGGTTGTGAGGTCTAATAAAAAAATCTTCTTTCATATTTACAACTACTTTTCTTGCACAAATACCTTGAAACTTTGTAAGTATGTTGTTCTTGATTTCTCAGACAATATTTGATAATGGATCACTTTTGGCTAAAATAAGGATATTTGTGCTATTTAACTTCCATAGTTATTGACTCAGGTGAGCGCTTTAGGGCCAATGGCCCTCTTATTTTATATTCATTTTGATTTAGCAAATCTGTTTTCTCTGGAGGGTCCATAAGAGTTTTCTAGGATTTTACCGCGTTTTCATCTCTAATTGCATTTTAAAATGCATCAAAGATTTCTTCTAGACCAACATTCTGACAGGCAAATTTAGCACAAAATGTGGCCTCTAGATTTGACCTTTATTACCCAAGAAGACCCTATTTCAATCTTGTCCAAGATTTTACCATGAAAAATATACTTGACATCTAGAATACCTAGTACTTAACAGTTTTGTTGTTTTTTTCAAAGATCTGACAAAGTAACATATTTTTTGCCAAGTTTACTGTATGTCAAATTTGTCCCATGATTTCATCAAAACAAACATTCTGACCAATTTTCTGATTTATTGAGCTAAAATTGTGGTCCCTAGGGTGTCCAAAGGTTTATCTAAAATGACCTATAGACCAAGTTTTACTCTCAAATTTGAAAAATCTAGGTAAGACATTCTTAACAATTTGACGTATTTTCCCGATATGTTCGGACACCCGAAATTTTCAGACACCATTAAATATTTTCAAAAATAATTTATTTTTTGTCCCTAATTTCGGACAAAGAATGGATTTGACATCCCTTAATTTTCGGACACGTACTTACGAAGTACAAATCTTGTCAACGAAGACAGATGTACCGTACCTGTTTAACCATTCACGAGATCGTCTATATCCCTTTAAGACATAATCCTTTGTTTGCCATCAGTTAATCTCCTATTAATTAGTTTGACACGTGGATATTCCAGTTAAGCTTTACAATACGTGACTTTATAAATTAACACCTACAGACAAACTTTTTATGCAAAACTAAAGATTCTTGTAAGTTATAGAAAGACGTACGAGGAATAGTCAAAGAGACTCTGGAGTAATTTTAACGGAAGGGTTACTTTGTTACTAAAACTTCGTAACCTAAAGCTTTTTGTTCATGTGAAAGACGCCTTGTTCTTATTTATCGTGTTAAATCAATTTAAAATCAAGCTAGCAGACAACGATCGGATATTTCAAGGTTTTATCATGCTCCGTAGTCTAGCGCACAATTGTCGGTGGTTAACAAATTGGACAGATTCATTTAGTAAAAGACGGTTTAGCAGACCTCGGTGTCAACATGCCATTAATACACTTAGATATGTCTAGACTTATAACAAGTAAAGCAATAGAGCTGTATGTCTATCGATACACATACAAAGATGCTGTTGTATGCTTTACATAACTGGATAGAGTTGGTAGTTCGACACGTCACCATGGAGACGTCCCAATCGAGCGTCGCTGGAATTTGGACGATAGCCAAGATTTACCCTACCTTATTCTAATCCGAACACAGAGAAAGATTTTTTTATCATCTTAACATAAATTGATTTTGCATAAATCTAATATTTAGGATGATGAAAAAAAATGCAAATGAAAAACGGTCGTATAGGTGTCTGTCTTTCCTTGGCCGTCGAAAGGTGACCAAAAATGTCGTAACTGCAGTTTATTCCTTGAGAAGTTACGGCATTTAATCGCCCACCGACTATTTGTGTTTGAATTGAACGCTGTCTGATTCTGTATCCTGTCGCCTTTCTTTTCATTGTTTTTTTTTCCTTTTCAGACAGAAGAGATGGCCGAAAATCACAGAAATGTATCAGCCGATTTATTGTCTATTTTGTTGTATTTATCGAATAAAATATTTGAAAGTGAAACTATAGTCCTTGTCATTTGTTTAGGGACGTGACATAAAACTCCTGAAAAAACATTCCAAACGAAATCACGCATTTGAGACATTGTCCGTCGTCTGCCAAAACATCGTCACTATGTAGAATTGTATAAATACAATGCTTTGTTTGGATGTTGCAGACTTATCTGTTTAGTTGATGGGCGACAAAAATTTTGTGACTATAGCTAGATACAGCAGTAGTGATAGTATTTTTTGTTGACCAACAGGGATAATGATTTTATAACAACCTGGAACCATGTAAAGGCTGTACAAATTAATGTTGATTGATCTACATACGAAACAAATAAACTCATGAGCAATTTGTTCTGAATTTTATTTTAATGAAATATTTTTGAATCTTCACCTCCGATTTGATTCATTCTCGAAAAGTACACAGTCACCTGAAAATAAATGAACAAATACATTATTTCATCGGATTACGTACAAACAAATTCCTTCAAATATTTAACAGATCGAGTAGGGATAAAGGTCAATTATTGCATCATCTCAAATGTGGCCCTATTTGTTTTTTAACTGTAATGTTATTTTTGTGAATCTGTGTAAAGCTGTTTCATATTATTATAGTGTTTAGCCGCGGATATTTAAGAGGATTCTATTACTGGAAACTTTAAATGAAATAATTTTGGATTAATCACTCATTTGTCGACGATTTAAAAAATCCTTAGACTTGTCCATGAATCTCCCGCCGTGAGTATTTACCCATATATATGACGGACTTTCGCTGCAGTACAGTTGTAACCCTAAAAGTTTGGACACTAAGGAAAATAATTTCCTTAAGTTTCAGACACAAAAAATATTATTTTTTTTTTCCTGTCCGGACATTATGGGAAAATACGGTATATGTAACTTTAGCTGTAATTGAGCAAAAGATGAAGCTTGTAAGAATCATTTTTTTTCTTAAATTCTGAAGTGACCAAATTTTGAACTAATCAGCTATCTCAGTGTAAACATCTTGAAGGATATTCTGAGTGTGCAAAAACTGTGAACTCTAGATTCACGGGTGGGCATCACTGTCAATACCGTGAAATCGTGTCAACATAATTTTGTACCCTTGCCACATTCAGGAACTGTCAGGGTAGTTACATCGCCAGGATAGTGGTAAACAAAGGTGGGTAGTCGTTTATTTAAGAATTTTGCTGGAGAATGTTTGGGTGCCCATTCATGTACTGCAGTATGTAATTCATGTACAATTACGTCAGTTCACGTACAAATCTTACACCAAGACGTGCATGAACGTACAGAAAAATAAATGAACGTAGAAACAAAAATGCCATTACGTGTGTGCGTATTTAAAATGAAACTCTACGTGCAGATTTTTTTCCTAAAACGCAAAAAATAGCAAGCAAAGAAGAAATAAAACACATTGGGAGCAAGTGATTTCCCTTTCATGCAAGGAACCATGGCTTCTTTCTGGTCTGTTTTCATCTAGAGAATGGGGGAACCAGCAGTTGGAAAAGTTCGTATTATGTGGATCCTGATGGCCTAACAAGTTTGTTTTGAAATAAGTCTAGAGTTATTTATTAAACAAATCGATAGATATTTACGTGTTTTGGGCAATCAATTCACAAGAATTGATACTATAGAATTTGACTTGAAATTGGTTACTCTCGTAAGTCTTGTTGTACATGTAAGTCGAAAAAGACAAAATGGAGCCTTAATGTTGTAATTCTGTTTTAGCCACGTAATTTGCTGTCTTCAAAATGTCAAAAAAAAACTATTCTATTTCTCTACAAATGATGGCTTTTTGACAGTAATAGGGCCATTTGATATTTTCTGTACCAGAATCAGTTCAATACTCAAGTTTGAGCTAACAATGAGCTGACAGGCCTGGTAAGGCCTGCTCCAAAATGTCATCCCCACCCTCGTAATTAGCTTGTTAGGAGTTGTTTGGCCATCGCTCCAATATCCAATTCAACCCTTTTAAAATCCAATAGTTAAGAAAAAGTGAATTGTCATAAATCAGCTTTTCAAATAAAAGGTTGGCTATCCTTCGCTATAAATTTATCTGAAACTTGCACATGACGTGTGGCACTTATTTACTGATTATTAACAAAGGGTTCAGATTTGTATGGTGTAACCTTAACTCTGAAAGTAAAGGGTACACTGTACCCTTAGATTTTTCTTTGTACCCCCATTTCAAAACCTAAGGGGTACATGTACCCCCAAAATGAAAACCCAGTGGGCATGCTGAATGTGCAAACCAAGTCGAATTTCGACAATGAAGTTCCATGATGATAGGAGTCGCCTTTATTTTTAGGCCTAAAACATTATTGAGCTTGAGACAAGGACTGTAAATAAATTCGACCCCGAAACAGCCTTTCATATCAACATGGCGGAATTAGGCATTTCGTTACCAGTTTTCACTGCATAAACAGTCTGTGGCAAATGTTCTGAATATATCTGTCATTTTTCATCGTTTGGACGTAAAAATAAAATCTATTTACGTACTTTATACATGTAATGTTCATTTTTTTAGGCATTGTAGAGTCCTCGCATTGCATTAGATGAAAAGTCATGTGCTAGTTTCATCGTGTCTGCGATGTTTTACTGCCTAACTGTAATTTGGCACACGATTCAAATATCAACAAGAGCTGGTCACAGTCGTGTGACAAATGCCCCCAAAGGACAGGGCAGTGTTGTGCCTAGGTCAGAATTTTTGGGGGACACACGTGTCCCCCTACCTAAATTTCAAGGGGACATTGGGAAATTTTGGGGGACAAACTAAAACAACTAATTCTTACCCGTTATTGATAAATAGTCTAATTTGAATATAATTTTCTGTCCATGCTGGATTCTTTTGCAATAAAGTACACTATTTCCATAAGTTTTGTTATGGCTTCATCTTTTTCATTGAATGAGCGATCTATAGCAAGGGCCCCCCTCATATTTCAAACGCAAAGCTACAACTGCACGTACATGATAAGCCCAATTTTTTTAGGGTACTTGAGCGCATATTGGTACACCAAGTGTCTGTAGCAAATAGTTTAGATAATTTTAGTTTCGATTCCAAACAGGTCTCGGATTTCTGGCTGTCACCCGATTCTCGCAGCTAAGGAAATTTTGACAACCAATTCTTTTGGAAATTTCGTTCCTTCCGTTTTTTGTCTCTGAGGAAGAAGGAGATGACTGGGACATTTAGCTGTCTGCATCAGCAGATGTAGACACGGCTGGATCGCAGCCGTCTCCGTTGATTCAACATCCTCTGATACCTTTCCACATTTTGCTGACATAAAGTCAGTCAAGCGCATCTGTCGTCTAGCCATTTTTAATTTTAGTAACAATTCCGAGACCGGTTCTCGTTACTTTATATTAAAATCGGCTGAATCAAATGGCAAATTGTGGGTCACAGTCAAGTTTTTGTAGGTGCGCAACTGGTTCATAATATTTTACATCAAAATTTGCAGAATCGAAATGGTAAATTTCGGGTAACAGCCAAGTCTTTGAGGGTGCACCGTGTACGTGTAATAATATTCAATGCTTAAATAATACTGTCATAACAAATGTAAACGCCGATCAAGCAGGACTTTTTTCGTAGGCATTATGGAATATAAAAGATCGCGGAAATTTGAGCGCGCCCGAAATCCCGCGATGGCTTAGATTTTAGGGGACATCGGGAATAAATTTGCGGGAATCCCGCAATGCCGCGGCCTAGGCACAACACTGCAGGGTCAAGCATATAGCACTTCGATTTGTTTTGTAAACACAACCACATGCATTTGTGATCTATTTGCCTGGGTTTTAATAAATGAAATTTTAATACATATAATAATTTCTATAAATACAGAATGAAATCGAGAAATGCATTATGGACGGATTTTTTGAGGTCAAAAGTAGGTCAAAGGTCATGGTCACTGGGTCAAGGTCAATGTCATGTAAAGTGGTCCACCAAATAAAGCATCTGTTCAAATATGGAAGCAATCCATTGAAGAATAAAAGAGTAAATACAAATTAACCATTCCACACGCAATTTAACCATTCTGAACGCCTCTTTGATCCCAGATTTTGACCTTGACCTTGGAGATAGGAACCTGGGTCTTTTTCGCGACAGGTCGTCTGAAGGTGGTGAACATTTGTATGAAAGAAATTTGTACCTGTGTGCATAATTATAGAAGTAACAGAGAAGACACGGCAAAAAGTGTCGATTTTTTACCTTTGACCCCAGATTGTGACCTTGACCTTTGAGATAGGAACCTGAGTCTTTTTTGTGACACGTCATCTGTAGGTGATTAACATTTGTATGAAAGAAATTTGTACCTGCGTGCATTATTATAGAAGTTACAGAGCGGACATGGCCAAAAGTGCTGATTTTTTACCTTTGACCCCAGATTGTGACCTTGACCTTTGAGATAGGAACCTGGGTCTTTTTCGTCTGAAGGTGGTGAACATTTGTGTGAAAGATATATTGAAATCCACTATTGCATATAGAAGTTACAGAGCGGACACGAAAGTGGGATTGACGGAAGGAGGGACGGACAGATGGACAGTTCGATTACTATATGCCTCCCTTTTGGGGCATAAAAACCGGATTTGATATGACTAAGATGCATGAGAATAACCTGCAAGTGATAAAATCAAATTTCCATCGAGTGAAACATACTTGGCAAACCAGGATTTCGACTTACGCACAAAGTACTCATAGATGGTAGAAGAATGCAATATAGATTATCAAATTTTCTTTACCCTTAAGCAATGATTTGCAGGTTGCTTTTTGACTACTGTCCTCACACAATCTTTTTGAAAACACCTTTTTGAAAATTGATCTTTTCTGAAACGACTTGAGGAAATATGGTCATGCTTCACCTTTGCATTCCAAAAGTCGTAAAAAGTGCCAGAAAAAATAATTTTAAGCAGAAAATAAGTTTGACTAGGGCTTTTTCCATTGAGAAAATGTGAGCAAGGGAAGAAACTTTTTCCCTGGAAAAAATCAAAATTGATTTTTTTTTTTTAAATGCACCAAATCAAAACAAGGTGTACCCACAATCTATGTGTTTAGTTAAAATAAGAAAATATAAAATATCTTATTACCTGCAAAATTTGAATTTCCCTTTGAATTTCCCTTTTCAAGACATATTTCAACAGAATAGTAAGTTAATTTTATGCAATGAATCACACATTTTGCCTGTCTAAAAAGACTCAAATATAGTACAGTGGAATACCTTTACCTTGAACGTCCCTTAGTCGAAGTTATCTCTTCGTCGAAGTTATTCCAATGTCCCGATCTTATTACTCTTTAGTTCTATGTATTTGAACCTCCATACGTCGTAAACTACCCCTACGTCGAATCAATTGCAAAGTCCCATCACTATTGTTCGCACATATTCACACCTCCTTAAGACGAACATTTATCATAAAGGTCGATTTTTGCAATCAACTAAGTTTTTCACACATTTCGACGTGTCAATGCAGTTAAGACCTATGTGTGTTACAGTATCAGGTATCGATTGCTAACTTGATTTTGTTTGATTGTTTGTCTACGATGTGATAATTTGAAAGATTGCATGAAGTGGAGACAATGTTACAGACGAATTTTACAATGAATAAACAGGCACCTTGCGCCCATACCACACAGGACATGTTTGGCGCTAGACCTGGTCGATCAAGGGGATGGCAAGCAACTTCGACAGACAGGACACTAAAGGAAGAACCCGGTAACCAATCAAGATGTATACTTGGGTTTTTCAACAGGAAAGAGAAAATACATGTAGTCAAACTATGCAATCGACTAGAAGAGTAAGCACTAATAGAAGAAAAACAAACAAACAAAACATCAACAAAAAACGAAGTCTAAACAAACCTTAAGCTACAAGTTACAATGATATTGTATTATTAATAAAAGAAATTACGATAAATACAAGTCGTTATATCTTTGGTTCGATTGGATAATCATACTAGTACAAATCATTTATGGCCCTATTTACCTACAGTATTTCGCCACCATTTTGGTCGTACATGGAAAATATTTGATTATCTACACATCGAACTATCTTTAGGTCTAAGTTTTCTCGGAAGTTCCCTGAACTTCGAGGTATAGGTATTCGACTGTATAGATTTATGGTGTGAAAAGATCTGAGTGCATTTTTGTTGTAGATGGATCCATGTGTTCATGTTCGTAAAGGGTGTTAAGTGGGCCCTAATTAGAATAGGCAAATCACAAATTACTCTCTAAAGCTCCTCCAATAATGTATACGCCACACTCCCTGGAACTAGCGCGTGAGTTTGTAACTACCGAGTGAGTTTGTAACTACTGTGATGACGATGTATCTACTGCGCCTGATATATTTGACATCTAACTAAAACTTTAAGGCCCTGAATTGAATTTTTGCATTGAATTGATAAATAGAGGACCGATAAAGACAGACTGTGTGTCAAAGGCTGTTATCCCCAGGGAAACTTGGCAGAAATGCAAATTCTCTTCGTGTTGACATTCTAATTGTAAACAAGAGGCCAATGAGGGCCTGAGACACTCTACTTGTTATCAAGTTTTCCGTTAAAGAAATCTGATATTTAAGGAAGTTAATTACTCAAAGAAGAATGCATAAAGAAAAAAAACCCGGCTTTATCCCCTTTATTATTTTAAGCAACAATCCTCAAGGCCCCTTTTCCCGTGTTTCATGACGGATCCACTCCATTTCCAAAAGAAAGTTACCTGAAGACCCTACATCATTCTGTGAATATTTCATCAGAATCTGACAATAATTGTGGATTTTATCACATAAACAGGATTGTTTTGAATGAAAATCAATAAGGCCCCTTTTCCTGTGTTTTCTGATGGATCAATTTCATTCCATAAGGAACTTTCCTTACAACCCTACAATTCTCCTGTGAATTTTAAAAAACAATTTGATAATTATTGTGATATTCATCACATACACAAGAATGTTTTGAATGATAATCTGTAAGCCCCTTTTCCTGTGTTTCAAATGCCACAAATATTCCATGCATCTTTGAAGAGAATCCAATAAAAATGTTGACTTTATTGTGTTAACAAAGATAACTAGAGCTGTCGCCCTCAATGGCTGACGAGAATACCCCCCACACCGCTAAAAAGGCTTTTCTATAAAGGAGTGGAATTTGAAGGGGCATTTTATGACCCCTTTTTAAGTAGGAGTGGAAAAGTAGCAATTGTGTATGTAATTATGTTTTCAGCTTCTTCCCCCCCCCCTCCATCCCCGTTCCCCCCCCCCCCCATCGCGTCTTTCTTTTGCAAGTCTCACTCTCCAACACTTCTGACCCTTGAAAGCTATGTACCAAGTATAAGAGAGGACGGAATTGTTCAGTTAATTGTTAATTGTAAATGACTTACAGCGTTTTGATGTCAAACATGTATATATACAAGATGATGTTACTTACCAAATTTGGTAACTCCCCTTATGGTTACTGAGTTTTGCAATTTTAAATTTTGACTACTCCCCCCCCCCCCCATTAAAAAGTTCAAAATGGCATAACTCTGAAACTAACGACTGGATCAAGATGAAAATTGCAGGTGCACAACTTCATATGATAGGAAACAACCTGATAAAATTTCAGCAAAATTGGTCAAAAAATTTGGGAGGAGAAGAGGACACAAAATTATGTCCACGGACCCCTATTTAAAAAGTTCAAAATGGCATAACTCTGAAACTAACGACTGGATCAAGATGAAAATTGCAGGTGCACAACTTCATATGATAGGAAACAACCTGATAAAATTTCAGCAAAATTGGTCAAAAAATGTGGGAGGAGAAGAGGACACAAAATTATGTCCACGGATCCCCATTTAAAAAGTTCAAAATGGCATAACTCTGAAACTAACGACTGGATCAAGATGAAAATTGCAGGTGCACAACTTCATATGATAGGAAACAACCTGATAAAATTTCAGCAAAATTGGTCAAAAAATGTGGGAGGAGAAGAGGACACAAAGTTATGTCCACGGACGGACGGACGGACAGACGGACGGACAGACGGACGGACGGACGGACAACCTGATTCCAGTATACCCCCCATAACTTCGTTGTGGGGGGTATAATTAAATCAAGTTCTCATAAGGCCCCTTTTTGTGATATTTTACTGTTGGTTTTATCATTCTTTGAAAGTTAAAAGTGAATCCGATGAAATATGGGGACTTCATTATGTTTACTAGAATATTTAAAAAACAAGAGCTTTGTCCACAGGAGACAGATTACCCCAACGGTAGCTTTGATAATAACAAATGGCAATAACTCCAAAATAATGCAAGCAAGAGTTGGGGTTTTTGTGCACTGCACTTCTCCTCAATGAGGTCTATCCATCTAAGAAATTGATAGCTATTATACTTTCAGAGATACGCCCAGGTTTGATTGATTGAATGGGGTTTAACGCCGCTTTTAACAGTATTTCAGTCATATCGCGGCGGCTGGAGCACCTAACAATGGATTCCTGGTATTTCTCACACCAGTACTACCACTAAATCCTTTCCTAGCCTCCAGCTGCTATCCCACTTAGGTTTACGATTATCCACCCATTGGTGAGAGACAATTGTCGGAAAGAATATTTGCCGCCGCCGGGGATCGAACCCATGACACCCATGATGTAGAGATACGCCCAGGACAAGATGTAAGTCTTTAATATAACAAAGGGCAATAACTCCAAAATTATGCAAGCAAGAGTTGTGGTTCTTGAGCACTGCATTTCTCCTCAATGGGGTCTATCCACCTGTGAAGTTTCAAGTTGAAAGCTATTATACTTTTAGAGATATTCCCCAGACAAAATGTAAGTCTTTAATATAACAAACGGCAATAACTCCAAAATTATGCAAGCAAGAGTTGGGGTTTTTGTGCACTGCACTTCTCCTCAATGAGGTCTATCTACCTGTGAAGTTTCAAATTGATAGCTATTATACTTTTAGAGATATGCCCCAGACAAAATGTAAGTACTTAAAATAACAAAGGGCAATAACCCAAAATTATGCAAGCAAGAGTTGGGGTTCTTGTGCACTGCACTTCTCCTCAATGAGGTCTATCCATCTAAGAAGTTTCAAGTTGAAAGCTATTATACTTTCAGAGATATGCCCAAGACAAGATGTAAGTCTTTAATATAACAAAGGGCAATAACTCCAAAATTATGCAAGCAAGAGTTGGGGTTCTTTAGCACTGCACTTCTCCTCAATGAGGTCTATCCACCTGTAAAATTTCAAGATGAAAGCTATTATTCTTTCAAAGATATGCCCAAGACAAAATGTAAGTACTTAAAATAACAAAGGGCAATAACTCCAAAATTATGCAAGAAAGAGTTGTGGTTCTTGTGCACTGCTCTTCTGCTCAATGAGGTCTATCCACCTATTAAGTTTCAAGTTGAAAGCTATTATTCTTTCAGAGATATGTCCCGGACAAAATGTAAGTCTTTAAAATAACAAAGGGCAATAACTCCAAAATTATGCAAGCAAAAGTTGTGGTTCTTGTGCACTGCATCTCTCATTAATGAGGTTTATCCATCCATGAAGGACGGAAGGATGGAAGGAAGGAAGGCAGGCACCTACATTAAGTGGTGTGGGCATAAAAAATTCATATGGCCCCTTTTTACATGATACTTGATGGATTGTACCCAGTTCTAAAAAGAACCATTCAAGTGATTGTACAATCATTCTGTGATATTTTGAAGTGAATCCGGTGAAACAAGGGACATTATTGTGTTAACCAGAATATTCAAGAAAGTTTTATCATAAGGCCCCTTTTTATGTGACACCTTCCATAATCAAATCCACTGTCAAAATTAACAATTGTAATGATTGTACAATCAATCTGTGTAATGTGTGTAATTTATTGTGTTAATGAGTTTATAGAGAAATCTTCATAGGACCCTTTTTCCATGATACTTTACAGAACAAACCAAATTTCAAAAGGAACAATTCTAATGAAGGTACAACCATTCTTTAAAAGTTAAAGATAATCAATGAGAACAGATTACTGAATTGTGTCAAGAATTTTCGTAATAAAAATTTCATAAGGCCCCTTTTCCCGTGAAACTTAACAAATCAGACCCAATGTACAAAGGAACAATCCTAATGATAGTTTGAAGAAAATAATAAAGACTGAGGACTTTATTGTGATAATGATGTTTTGTAATAAAATTTTCATAAGGTCCCTTTTCTTGTATCACTTAACTGATCAGACCCAATTTACAAAGGAACAATCCAAATGAGAGTACAATCATTCTATTAAAGTTTAAAGAGATTGTGATAAAGACTGAGGACATTCTTGTGTTTTAAATTTAAATTCATAATGCTCCTTTTTCTGTGTTACTTGATGGATCAGGTCCAATGTCAACATCAACAATCATTATTATTGCACAATTATTCAGTGAATGTTTGAAGAAAATCCAATGAAAGCTCTTGACTTGGTAACAAGGATTTATAAATGAAATTTTCATAAGGCCCCTTTTCTTGTGTTTCTTGACAGTTCAAACTCTGTTATGAAAAGAATGATCCCTATGACCTTACAATCATTCTTTGAAACTTTCAACAAAATCTGATCAAAGCTGTGGGCTTCAATGTTTCTTTTTTTAATTCTCATATAGCCCCTTTTCCCATGTTACTTAATGGATCTGAACCAATTCCAAAGGGAACTATACTAACAAAAGTATATTTATTCTCTTTGAGTATAAAGACAACCCTATGAAATCTGTGGACTTAAAAGCATTAATTAAGATTTTTTTATTTGAATTTTCCTAAGGCCCCTTTTCCTATGTTTCTCGATGGATCATACCCAATTTGAAAGGAACAATCCTTATGATGGTATAATCATTCTGTGAAAGTTTGAAGTAGATCAGGTGAAATCTAGGATCAAACCCACTTCCGAAAGGAACAATCCATTTGATGTTATAATCATTCCGTGAATGCTCATAGAGAACTTGTTGAAAACTGTGGACTTTATTGTTTAAGAGGATTGTTTTAATCAAATTTTCATAAGGCCCCCTTTTCCTGTGGTCCATGACTGATCATACCCAATTTTGAAAGGAACAATCCGTATGATGGTCCAATCATTCTGTGAAAGTTTGAAGAGAATCTGATGAAAACTGTAGACTGTAGATTGTTAACCAAGATTTTTTAAATAAATTTTAATTAGGCCCCTTTTCCCATGTTTCTTCATGGGTCATACCCAATTTTAAAGGAACAATCCTTATGATGTTGCAATCATTTTGTGAAAGTTTGAAGAGAATCCGATGAAAACTGTGGATTCTAGATTATTAATGAGGATTTTTTATTAAATTTTTAAAATCCCCTTTTCCTGTGTTTCTTGATGGATTATACCCAATTTCGAAAGGAACAATCCTTGTGATAGTACAATCATTCTGTGAAAGTTTGAAGAGAATCAGATGAAAACTGTGGACTTTATTGCGTAAACGAGGATTTTTTAATTAAGTGTTAACGAGGAATTCTTAGATTTTTCGATTGAATTTTAATAAGGCCCCTTTTCCCATGTTTCTTGACAGATCATACCAAATTTCGAAAGGAATGATCCTTATGATAGTACAATCATTCTGAGAAAGTTTGAAGAGAATCAGACGAAAACTATGGACTCTAGAGTGTTAACGAGGATTTTTTATTGAAATTATAATGAAATTTACATTAGGCCCCTTTTCCTGTGTTTCTTGATGGATCATACCCGTTTTCAAAAGGAAAAATCTTTATGAAGGTACAATCATTCTGTGAAAGTTTCAAGAGAATCCGATGAAAACTGTGGACTCTAGAGTGTAAACAAGGAAAAGTTTAATGGACGCAGGCACGCACGGAAGCCGGACGGAAGCCATCGCAATAGCTCTAGTGGCCTTCGGCCAGTAGAGCTAAAAATCAGAATGTTATGACAATTACTACCATTATGTTATATTAGCTGTTGTCAGGACGATGATAATATTGAGTAAACAAGTGTAAAAATGAATGAATATGCTGTGACAATTGACATGTTAAACTAGCTGACATCTAGAAAACCATCTGTACTGTACACAATTAATCATTCCATCTAAAATTGGTTACCTCTATGATATATTCCAATAATCATTCGTATTTTCAAACGAAAGATTTTAAAACAAAATTCGATCATTTTTCTGGCTAAAAACAGTGTACAAAGAATACACTTGTCTGCTTGTATTTACAAGTAGCAAATCCCGGAGGCAAGTGAAAATTTGTCAGAGGTCAGAGGTAGCCTGCCTGGCTAGATGAGTGAAAAATAAAAGTAATTCATTTCAGAATGAATACAAATAGAAATACAGAAAAAACTGCATCTTTATAAATACAGTGATTAAAGTTTGCAACAATATATAAACAATCAAGTACTTTGATTTTCAATTGTTTTGTTTTTTTGTATCATATGACCCAGCACCCGATCACTGGAGAATTAATCAAACATACATTTAAGAAAATAATCATGAATATATACATATATAGCAACCAATTGCAATTTCACACATTTGTTCAATTTTTGTATTAGTCGCATCAAATCATATTCCTTTAATATAAAGGGGAAAAAAGCCATGATATTGTTTGTAGACCAATACATTGTTTCACTTGTCCCAATGATTTTACCTGTATTCAGGATCCAGAATTAAAAGTTAAAATTCGCTGTTTTGTTTCATCTACGCTCTTAAATGTTGTAGTCATATAAAGGAAAAATTTCCAAGTACTAAATACCAAAAACATATTATTACAAAAATTTGTTGTTTTTTTAAGATCGCTCGGGCTTATTTTAGGAGGAGTGATAGTCATTGTAGGACAAGTAACTTTTTCGAGTTACTTTAGCCCTACAGGACAAGTGCCATTTTTTAGAATTCTTGGGACCCTGCTTAACCCATTCCCACTTGACAAAATTTTAGACTGGTCCAAATTGAAAGAAGATGCAGATGACAATGTCAAGTTGATGGAATTTTAAATTTTTTCACCTTTTTGGATAGAAAACATTGTGGATAATGAAGAAATTGCTTGAAACAAGCAATTTCTTCATTTTCCACAATGTTTTCCAAAGTTTTTTCTTGAAGGAGGGATTGAGTTGGAATGGGTTAAAACAATCATTATGAAGATATGTTTGGCTTTAATTTACTTTCCCTAGTAGGTCAGATGTTCACATGGTCTGGTAACCTACTTTCTATCTCTATAGGAATCAAAATAAAGGTGGGTACCATAACTAAATTGATTTATTTTACACCTCAACTTGGCTACCTGAAATTTTGATGTTCAGAATTTTATTTGAAATCGTTTCTGAAAATATGTAGGATTAGTGTGGGCATTGTATCAATTTAAAGCTCTGTAGAGTGTCTACAAGGTTTTTCTATAAATTGACCTTATGACCTAGTTTTTTACCACAAGTGACCTAATTTCACACTTTTTTAAGATTTCATAAAAACAAACATTTGGAGTTTTTTGGGGTTGCCATTTGAGCAAAAACTGTGGCCTCTACAAGATTTTTCTAATTTGAGCGCAATTTGAAATGTTGTCTGCAACTTCTTACAATTTGGACAGTCTGATTTTTTTTTTCCCTCTAGAAACGGGTTACAGATGTGTATTTTATCGTGCCACTATGACAGTTTATGTTCACAAGTAAAAAGCGTCTGATTTCCAGGAGACAGCATACAATAATTAATTAGAGAAATCCTCATCCATTATCCTGTATTTTCAAACCCAATAATAATAGAGTAATTACATACAGCTCTTCAGATCAATATTACTGTCTTGTTGCAAATATATTGCTTGAACGCTAAAAGGTATCAAGTTATAAGCAACAAGTTGTTAGTAAAATGTCTTTTTTTAATATCGAAACAATATGTTAGTACAAATTGTGGTCAATCTTGTTGAACCTCTATTCCATGTAGGCCACTCTATCTGTCAGACTTCCACATTATCTCAATAATTTGCTTTATCATTTTTATTTCCATGAGTAAGTTGATAATCATACAGCTAAGTGGGATGAGAAGCTGTAGGCTTGGAAAAGATGTAGTGGTAGTACTGGTGTGAGGAATCCATGGTTAGGTGCTCCAAAAAACGCAATATCAACTATGTTGTTATGCCAACCAATGCTTTCAACAGATTCCAACAGATTCCAAATCTTTTAGTAATTATTAAAAGGGAACAACCTAAGGTAAATTTCCGCCAAATTTACTTAAAATTGGCCAAAGAGTTGCCTTTTTTATTTCTATTTAAGCCCAATCACCCTGTGGCTCTGAAATTTAGCAATTTTGAAAGAGGTCAATGTACTGATGCTGCATGCAGAATTAAAGATTCTTCAACTTTTGGATCAGGAGGAGATGATTTTTTTTTTAAATATTACTCTTTTTGTCATAGCAACTGATTTAATTTCTTTGGTAGAAATTGGCCCAGTGATTTCGTTTCAACATTCCTGTAAGCCCCATCCCGCTGGGGCTACTCCCCTAGGGGCATGAAGGTGATGATTTTACAAATTCTGAAAGAGGTCAAGGTACTGATTCTTCATGCAAAATATCAAGACTCTACGCCTTCTGGGTCATGTGAAAATAATTTTAGAGATTTTTTTTTAAATTTCAGTTTTGTTTCCATGGCAACCAGAGTTTTAAATGGATTTCCATTCTTTAAGCAATTTTTAAAGGGCACCACCTTAGGAACATTACTGCCAAATTTGGTTAAAATTGGCCCAGCGGTTTGGGAGAAGATGTCTTTTAAAATTGTTGACATATGAATGAAGAAGCACGCTGGACAGAGGACGATAACAATACCTGAGCACTAAGTTTGAACTTATAGGATTCATTCTAGATCACACCCTTGCGCCATTAGCGCATATTTTTTACAATTGGTGCAAAGAAAATCTAACAACGGGGCCGACCCAGGACACAGATTTATGGGAGGTTTACTCTTTTAGTAATTTGTTCCGTATAAAGGGCTGGAACTCACTAACCTATTATAGCCAAGTAACATTTATCGATTGCAGATTGGTCAATTCTGCTTACCTTGTTTTCAAGAGTACTAAAAAGCTTGAGGATGAAGATAATACTCAGTCCTGTTGTCAGACAATTTAGGCGCCCAAATTCCGTCAACTAGCAGCCAAACCACTAAAGTAGAAAGCTGAAGATGAATCCGAATCTTTACTTGGTCTGAAAGAATCCCGGTCTTTTCATTGATTGATTGATTGATTGAACGGGGTTTAACGCCGCTGTTAACAGTATTTCAGTCATATCGCGGCGGCTGGAGCACCTAAAATTGGATTCCTGGTATTTCTCACAACAGCACTACCACTACATCCTTTCCTAGCCTCTAGCTGCTATCCCACTTAGGTTTATGATTATCCATCCATTGGTGAGAGACAATTGTCGGAAAGAATTTTTGCCGCCGCCGAGGATCGAACCCATGACACCCATGATTAAACGGTCTATTCATATTTTGTGGACTGGTTAACAAACTTTTTTGTGGACTGGTTAACAAACTTTTCATGGCAGTCTTACGAAAATTCCAAGAACAAAATGCATTGTACCTGGAGCAAAAAAACACACAAAAAGAATAATGTCCTAAAGAAAGGATCGAATAATTCACCTTTCAAATACCATAACACAACACTCGAGGAGATAGGAGCACAAAAATGCCATTTTTGCAGAAAATATTCAGCATGATTTTGTTGCAGCTATGAAAAAAGATGTCTCAAAAAAAAAGACAAGTTCTTTTTAAGATTTCTGCAGTGTCTATAGTCCAGTTGCTATATTTTTGGTAATTTATTACCTTAAGAATACATGGCGCTACAATTTCGAAATGGCCCCTCTTTTTTCAACTGAGAGGGCCATATGGCCCTTTGATTTTCATTCCTGGAATGAATCCTGACAAACAAGTGGTGTAGACTTAGATCAGACTGCTCTTATGTGCAGGATGATCTTTGTCTATTCTTCCTGCCAAAACAGGAATATTTAGTTTCAGCATAACAAGGGTTAAGATTTCATCAACTATACAAGAGGAACATCATGGTCCTAAATCGCTCCCCTGAGTATGATGGCTCAAGGCTTTATGATATACATTGTATACAAAATATAAAGTTATACTCCTTATTGTTTTGGATAAGAATATTTTTAAAAATTTTCTCCTTTAACCCATTCCAAGATGAGAAAATTTTAGACTTGTCCAAATTGAAAGGAGTTCCAGAAGAAACTTAAAGTTTATGCATTTTTTTTACTTTTTCAACTTTCTTGGTAAAAATATTGTGTAAAATGAAGAAATTGCTTGTTACAAGCAATTTCTTCATTTTACACAATACTTTCTCTATGTGTTTCCCCGAGTGGTGTCCAAAGGCGTCATTGTGTGGGAATGGGTTAATCAAAGGTATTTATTGGACCCAAGAATAAAGTGCTGAATTCCAGAGTACAGTAATTCTGAACATTATTTTGGTAGAGGGTCAATAAATGATGTTTTTTACCAAATATCAGAGCTGTAAGTCTTATTGATCGGGAGACTAAGATTTTCAAAGATTTCCTTCCTTATTTCCATGTAAAATCAGGGATCGTATAGAAAAGGGCTAATTTTCAGAGTATAGTATTTCTTTGAAGTATGTTGGTAGAGGTTCAATAGATGATGATTTATACCAAAGATCAAGGCTCTAGGCCTTGTAGTTTGGGAAAAGAAGATTTTCAAAGATTTCCTTCTTTATTCCTATGTAAAATCAGGGATTGCACAGAAAGGGCTCATTATCGGTATACTGTAACTCTTGGAAGTATGTTGGTAGAAGGTCATTAGATGATAATATATACCAAATATCAAATCTCTAAGCCGAACGGTTTGGGAGGAGAAGATTTTAAAAGATTTCCTTCTTTATTCCAAAATAGAATTAGGAATCCCACAGAAAAGGGCTAATTTTACGGTTATTCTTTGAATAATTTTGGTAGATGACAATATAAACCAAATATAACTCTAGGCTTTATACTTTGGAAGGAGAAAATTTTCACTTTTCACTTGGTTGCCATGGCAACGGAAGTTCTTTGTGGATTTCATTTTTTTTAAGTATTTTCAAAGAGCATGACCTAAGGATCATTTCTATGACGTTTGGTTGAAATTCCATGGTAGTTGGAAGGAGAAGACATTTTTGTAAATTGAGAACAGACAGATGGATGGACAGATGGATGGACGGACTGATGATGACCAATCATAATAGCTCACCAAGAGCACTTCGTGCTCAGGTGAGCTAAAATTTCAAAGTAGATGAGATTTTAATAATCTCTGTCTTTAAGGGTAGAAAACAATTAATTATAACAAGCAATTCCTTCCTTTTCCACAATGTTTTCCAAATCTTGTTTCTTAAGGGGCGTCTAAAGTCCAAAATTTTGTTGTGTGGTAATGGGTTAACAGAAATATAATTAATTGAAAACTTTGAGGGAACACAACAAGTTGCTCCTTTTCTCTCAATGTCTTCTGCTATTTGGCACTTGTTTTCCAATTTTAGCGGAATTTGACATGTCGTCTGCTAGTTCTTTGAATTTAGACCAGTCTAAAATTTTGTTGTCTGGTAATGAGTTAATAACAAAATTCAAATCCAACATATGCCTGGACAGTTGAAGTCATGAATGATATAAGGGAAGCAACTCATTTTCACTAAACCCTCTAACATACCCTGTACTCTCTATCTCATGTATTATGAAAAAGAAAGTTTCCTTTCAGAATTCATTGGTTGAATTGTAACAAGCAATTTCTCATTTTCTCAAAATATTGTTTACCCAATATAACAATGATGATTAAGGTAAACATTATCACACAAATGCTCAATTTGGAGCTGCAGTAGAATTATGTTACAGACGATTATATATGTATAGAGGAGAAATTGCTTGTTTAAGTCAGGTTCTGTTTTTCTAAAAATGTTTTCATTCATTAATACTAGTTATACAAGGCACTATGAAACATCGTCTGCAAACCTTTAACACATTATAAGATGGAAGATTGGTCCAAATTGAAAAGAACAGTAGAAGTTAATTCAACTTTTATGAAATTTTATTTTTTCAACTTTCATAGGTTGAAAATATTGTGAAAAATGGAAAAAATTGCTTGTTACCAACAATTTCTTCATTTTACACAATGTTATCCCTATTGTTTTTTTAAGGGTTGTCCGAAAGCATCATTGTATGGGAATTGGTTAAGTTAATTCTATAATAACAGGTTAATTCAGAATCATTTCTTCAATCTACAACTCTAAATAACAATAAATTGCTTCATTACCTTCAGGCTATATCAATGTTTTTATGGTGATATAATAATACACGAATCTGACATTAAGCCCATTAGTTAGAAATAATAAATTACTTAGCTTTTTGATATGGTTTTTCTACAGAAAATTACCATGAGACAAAACGGTCAGAATATCAAACAGACAGCCTTTGGGGATACTAGATCTATTCTTTTTTCGCTAATACGTGACCCGTCACGCAAAAATAGGATTTGTAAGTTTCAATGGAGTATAATACAATTTTGAAAGGTCCCTTGAAATCTGTTAAAGTGAGTATATTGTCGGTGTATTCTAAACTCTTGTAACTACAGCTTGATTCAAGCTGTAGTTACAAGGTTTAAGAATTACACCAACAATATATACTTATTCATGTGCTGCCAAGGTATTACTAGAACTTAGACATGGGTTCTGCAAATGACTCTTGATGGTAATAAACAATCAGATCATTCCAGTGGCAGAGAATCAAACACATGACCCTGTAGAACATTCCCACACAATCCCACTTTTTACACATTGATGAAAGTTACTTAAGGAAAACATTGAGAAAAGGAGAAATTACTCAATTATTTGTTTGAGTGGGAATTAACACCATTTTTAACAATTTTTCAGTCATAAAGATTAAAGATAAATCATTCAAGTAACAAAAACAAACATTCTATGTGTATTCTTATTGGCAAAATTTACTAAACAGTCCATCATTTTGCATTTGAATTTCAAGGCAACACATCACCAATATCTTTGGCTTAGATGATAAATGAATCTTACACATAGGTGAGCAAATATTCCATTTCTTGAATGCATAAATAGAGACGAAATGAAAACATACATTTTTAACCCTTTCCTGGTTAATCCCTGATTTTTACGTCCCTGTGATTGCATAATTGAGAAAATATTGTGGAAAAAGAAGAAATTGCTTGTTTCCAAGCAATTTCTCTTTTTTCCACAATACTTTCTACCCCACTGAATGGTTATTTTTCTAATAAAATCAACTTTAAATTTTCGTCTGCAAAACCTTTGAATTTGGACGGGTCTAAAATTTTTCAAAACAGGAAAGGGTTAAGGGCCATATTTTTGATAGTGCATCATTTCTGATGTGAATTGCTTGGCAACATGATGATCTCATCACTTTTCTTGGTGGAGACCACTGTTAGTAGTGCTTATTGACCAATCATTGCTGTCAATCAAGGAATCAAATGACCAATCAAATAATTTAAACTAGAAGTGAACTTTGATTGATTGATTGAATGGGGTTTAACGCCGCTTTTAACAGAATTTCAGTCATATAGCTGCGGCTGGAGCACCTAACAATGGATTCCTGGTATTTCTCACACCAGTACTACCCTTACATCCTTTCCTGGCCACCAGCTGCTATCCCACTTAGGTTTACGATTAGCCACCCATTGGTGAGAGACAAATATTGGACAGAAGAAGTGCCGCCGCCGGAGATGGAACCCATGACATCCCATGATTGAAGATAAGGAGTCTGACTGCGAACTGTGACATTTAGGTGAAGCTGTAGTTACCACTTTTAGGTCCCAAACCAAATTTTTACTTTTTGTTACATGGGTCTGACTATAAATTTGGTAAAATAACGCAGTTGAACCAATTTCCAGATATGAAAAATTTAGAATGGCCCTAAATGTAAGAAGTTAGACAACAATTAAACTGAATGAAATTTTGTATTCAACTTTTTGGGTAGAAAAAATAGTGTAAAATGAAGAATTTGCTTATAACATGCAATTTCTTCATTTTCCAAAATGTTTTTTAAAAGCTTTTTTTCTAAAAGTGTCACTTAGTGGGAATGGGGTTATATACAAGTTGAACTTCCAGTAGAATTTAATGGATATGACCTTCAGTTGGTGAGCAGAACCAGTGGCTGGATGTGACCAGCAGTTGGTGAGCAGGGCCAGTGAGTGGATGTGACCAGCAGTTGGTGAGCAGGGCCAGTGAGCAGATGTGACCAGCAGCTGGTGACCAAGGCAAATGAGTGGATGTGATAAGCAGTTGGTGAGCAGGGCCAGTGTGTTGATGTGACCAGCAGTTGGAGAGTAGGGCCAGTGTGTTGATTTGACCAGCAGTTGGAGAGTAGGGCCAGTGAGTGGATGTGACCAGCAGTTGGTGAGCAGGGCCATTGAGTGGATGTGACCAGCATGTGGTGAGTAGGGCCAGTGAGTTGATGTGACCAACAGTTGGTGAGCAGGACCATTTAGTTGATGTGACAAGCAGTTGGAGAGAAGGGCCAGTGGTATGATTTGACCATCAGTTGGAGAGTAGGGCCAGTGACTGGATGAGACCAGCAGTTTGTGAGCAGGGCCAATGAGCGGATGTGAACAGCAGTTGGTGAGCAGGGCAAGTGAATGGATGTGAACAGCAGTTGGTGAGCTGGGCCAGTGAGTGGATTGAATAAGCAAATAGAGAGTAGGGCCAGTGTGGATGTGGCCAGAAGGCGGTGAACAGTACCAATTAGTTGATGTGACCATCAGTTGGAGATAGGACCATTAAGTTGATGTGACCAGCAGTTGGTGAGCAGGGCCAGTGAGTGGATGTGATAAAAAGTTGGAGAATAGGGCCATTGTTTGATGTGACCAGCAGTTGGTGAGTAGGGCCAGTGTGTTGATGTGACCAGCAGTTGGTGAGCAGGCCCAATGAGTGGATGTGACCAGCAATTGGAGAATAGGGCCAGTAAGTGGATGTGAACAGCACTTGGAGAGTAGGGCCAGTGAGTGGATGTGACCAGCAGTTGGAGAGTAGGGCCAGTGTTGATGTGACCAGCAGTTGGAGAGTAGGGCCAGTGTGTTGATGTGACAAGCAGTTGAAGAGTAGGGCCAGTGTGTTGATGTGACCAGCAGTTGGTGAGCAGGATCATTTAGTTGATTTGAACAGCGGTTGGTGAGCAGGACCAGTGAATGGATGTAACCAGCAATTGGAGAATAGGGCCAGTAAGTGGATGTGAACAGCACTTGGAGAGTAGGGCCAGTGAGTGGATGTAATAAGCAGTTGGAGAGTAGGGCCAGTGTGTTGATGTGATAAGAAGTTGGAGAGTAGGGCCAGTGTGTTGATGTGATCAGCAGTTGGTGAGCAGGATCATTTAGTTGATTTAAACAGCAGTTGGTGAGCAGGACCAGTGAGTGGATGTGACCAGCAATTGGAGAATAGGGTCAGTAAGTGGATGTGAACAGCACTTGGAAAGTAGGGCCAGTGAGTGGGTGTGACCAGCAGTTTGTGAGCAGGGCCAGTGAGCGGATGTGAACAGCAGTTGGTGAGCAGGGCAAGTGAGTGGATGTGAACAGCAGTTGGTGAGCTGGGCCAGTGAGTGGATTTAATAAGCAAATAGAGAGTAGGGCCAGTGTTGATGTGGCCAGAAGGCGGTGAACAGTACCAATTAGTTGATATGATCATCAGTTGGAGATAGGACCATTAAGTTGATGAGACCAGCAGTTGGTGAGCAGGGCCAGTAAGTGGATGTGATAAGAAGTTGGAGAATAGGGCCATTGTGTTGATGTGACCAGCAGTTGGTGAGTAGGGCCAGTGTGTTGATGTGACCAGCAGTTGGTGAGCAGACCCAATGAGTGGATGTGACCAGCAATTGGAGAATAGGGCCAGTAAGTGGATGTAGACAGCACTTGGAGAGTCGGGCCAGTGAGTGGATGTGACCAGCAGTTGGAGAGTAGGGCCAGTGTTGATGTGACCAGCAGTTGGAGAGTAGGGCCAGTGTGTTGATGTGACCAGCAGTTGGAGAGTAGGGCCAGTGTGTTGATGTGACCAGCAGTTGGTGAGCAGGATCATTTAGTTGATTTGAACAGCAGTTGGTGAGCAGGACCAGTGAATGGTTGTGACCAGCAATTGGAGAATAGGGCCAGTAAGTGGATGTGAACAGCACTTGGAGAGTAGGGCCAGTGAGTGGATGTAATAAGCAGTTGGAGAGTAGGGCCAGTGTGTTGATGTGACCAGCAGTTGGAGAGTAGGGCCAGTGTGTTGATGTGATCAGCAGTTGGTGAGCAGGATCATTTAGTTGATTTAAACAGCAGTTGGTGAGCAGGACCAGTGAGTGGATGTGACCAGCAATTGGAGAATAGGGTCAGTAAGTGGATGTGAACAGCACTTGGAAAGTAGGGCCAGTGAGTGGGTGTGATAAGCAGTTGGAGAGTAGGGCCAGTGTGTTGATGTGACAAGCAGTTGGAGAGTAGGGCCAGTGTTGATGTGACCAGCAGTTTGTGAGCAGGATCATTTAGTTGATTTGAACAGCAGTTGGTGAGCTGGACCAGTGAGTGGATGTGACCAGCAATTGGAGAATAGGGCCAGTAAGTGGATGTGAACAGCACTTGGAGAGTAGGGACGGTGAGTGGATGTGATAAGCAGTTGGAGAGTAGGGCCAGTGTGTTGATGTGACCAGCAGTTGGAGAGTAGGGCCAGTGTTGATGTGACCAGCAGTTTGTGAGCAGGATCATTTAGTTGATTTGAACAGCAGTTGGTGAGCTGGACCAGTGAGTGGATGTGACCAGCAATTGGAGAATAGGGCCAGTAAGTGGATGTGAACAGCACTTGGAGAGTAGGGACGGTGAGTGGATGTGATAAGCAGTTGGAGAGTAGGGCCAGTGTGTTGATGTGACCAGCAGTTGGAGAGTAGGGCCAGTGTTGATGTGACCAGCAGTTGGTGCGCAGGATCATTTAGTTGATTTGAACAGCAGTTGGTGAGCATGACCAGTGAGTGGATGTGACCAGCAATTGGAGAATAGGGCCAGTGAGTGGATGTGAACAGCATTTTGAGAGTAGGGCCAGTGAGTGGATGTAATAAGCAGTTGGAGAGTAGGGCCAGTGTGTTGATGTGACCAGCAGTTGGAGAGTAGGGCCAGTGTGTTGATGTGATCAGCAGTTGGTGAGCAGGATCATTTAGTTGATTTAAACAGCAGTTGGTGAGCAGGACCAGTGAGTGGATGTGACCAGCAATTGGAGAATAGGGTCAGTAAGTGGATGTGAACAGCACTTGGAAAGTAGGGCCAGTGAGTGGGTGTGATAAGCAGTTGGAGAGTAGGGCCAGTGTGTTGATGTGACAAGCAGTTGGAGAGTAGGGCAATTGTTGATGTGACCAGCAGTTTGTGAGCAGGATCATTTAGTTGATTTGAACAGCAGTTGGTGAGCTGGACCAGTGAGTGGATGTGACCAGCAATTGGAGAATAGGGCCAGTAAGTGGATGTGAACAGCACTTGGAGAGTAGGGACGGTGAGTGGATGTGATAAGCAGTTGGAGAGTAGGGCCAGTGTGTTGATGTGACCAGCAGTTGGAGAGTAGGGCCAGTGTTGATGTGACCAGCAGTTGGTGCGCAGGATCATTTAGTTGATTTGAACAGCAGTTGGTGAGCATGACCAGTGAGTGGATGTGACCAGCAATTGGAGAATAGGGCCAGTGAGTGGATGTGAACAGCATTTTGAGAGTAGGGCCAGTGAGTGGATGTGATAAGCAGTTGGGAAGTAGGGCCAGTGTGTTGATGTGACCAGCAGTTGGAGAGTAGGGCCAGTGTTGATGTGACCAGCAGTTGGTGAGCAGGATCATTTAGTTGATTTGACCAGCAGTTGGTGAGCATGACCAGTGAGTGGATGTGACCAGCAATTGGAGAATAGGGCCAGTAAGTGGATGTGAACAGCAGTTGGAGAGCAGCGCCAGTGAGTGGATGTGACCAGTATTTGGTGAGTGGAGCTAGTGATTCATGAATTAAACCACAGCAGGTTAAAATCTGTCAAGACAATGAGATCATCTTGAATTTCAATGGTTTGTTGGTGATAATCAAGCATTAGAGACCTTGACAAATAACCAGATATCATGAACGATATCAGAAAAAATTGCCACAAGATAGGACTGATACTT
This sequence comes from Fragum fragum, assembly GCA_946902895.1. Lineage (NCBI taxonomy): Eukaryota > Metazoa > Mollusca > Bivalvia > Cardiida > Cardiidae > Fragum > Fragum fragum. The sequence goes on along the minus strand of OX336365.1, from coordinate 72,899,342 downwards.
GTGATAAACGTCCATTAACCCTTGTCATGCTGAACTCGGAATATTCCTCTTTTGGCAGAAGGTAAAGATCAGACTGCACTAATGTACAGTCTGATCTTTGTATACACCACATGCTTGTCCAATTCAAGTTAGAATTGTTTATTAATTAATTTGTCAAAAGAAATATTGACCCACAATTAAAGCCTTACAGTGCTTCCAGTCCTTTGATTTTATGCAATTCCAAATAAAGATTTTATTCAGCATGACATTGGTTAACCCATTCCCACACAGTGACACTTTTGAATACCCCTCAATATGAAAGCTTTAGAAAACATTGTGGAAAATGAAGAAATTGCTTGTTACAAGCAATTTCTTCATTATTCACAATGTTTTCTACGCCAAAAAACAAACGTTTGAAAGATTTCATCAACTTAAAACTTTTCGTCTGCATCTTCTTTGAATTTAGACTGGTCTAAAATTTTATCATGTGGAAATGGGTTAAGGTAGAATTACCATTAGCAAAACAGAAAGTCTTAACCCATTCCCACTCAGTGACACTTTAGGATGCCCTTCAAGAAAAATAATTGGGAAAACATTGTGTAAAATGAAGAAATTGCTTGTAGCAAGCCTTTTCTTCAAATTATACCATGTTTTCTATCCTGAAAACTGAAATAGTCTTTAAATTGTTGTCTGCAACTCCGTTCAATATGACCAATCTGAAGTTTTGCTGTAATTGGTTAACTTTTTTCATGCTAAACATCATACATTAAAATCAAAGGGCTGAAAGCACTGGAAGTACTAAAGTGGGTTAACATATATTTTGGAAAAAAATCTAATAAACAAATCTGGCTTTAAATGAGTAAGCAGGTGGTGTAGACTAAGATCAAGTTGCACATTTGTACAGGCTGATCTTTGTCCATACCTCAAGCCAGAGCAGGAACATTCCAAGTTCAGCATGTCAAGGGTTCACTACTTCGGTCTTCAGATGGTTCCCTTCAGCATGAAAAGTCTTTGTTTTATGTACTTTTCGCAATCTCTTGTGTCAATATTCATATATATCTGTTAATAGTGATATTGTTTTATAAGATGAATCCTTCAGGGCTAAAAGTTATATTAAATGATTTATTATGTGGTCTGATTTTATCATTTAATTGACCTGAATTTACATACTTGTCCTAAATATATAATATTAATCCTTCACTAAGCAACATTTACAGGACAAATTAATGTAACTTGAAAATAAAGGATCTTTTAGAAAATCAATGCACTGAAAGTACTGATGATTGATGTCTGTTTTAGCATAGTAGAGTAATATGCCCATTTTGGTGTAGAAAATAGCATTTTTCATACAAATAATCTTATTTAAGCACATTGTCTTGACTAGCCTGGTTTGTTTAAAAGGTAAAACAGGATGTTTTCTATTCTAGAGTCCCGAGAAAGATCACAAGTGGGAAATATTTCCATTGTTACACACGACATTCATATTTCACCAATCGAAATATGATAAGTAATTTACCTGTTAACCTATTCCCACTGAATGAAGCTTTTCGACGCCCCTCAAGAAAAAAAATTGGGAAAACATTGTTTAAAATGAAGAAATTGCTTGTTACAAACAATTTCTTCATTTAAGACAATATTTTCTATCCAAAAAGTTGAAAAAATCTAAAAATTCATAAGCTTTAAATTGTCATCTGCAACTCCTTTGAATTTGGACCAGTTTAAAATTTTGCTGTCTGGAAATGGGTTTAGTTGGAGGAGCAGCTACACATGTTATGGCCAAAAGTTATTGTTGCAGTTGTACATGTTACTGGTGTGAAAAAATGACAGGAAGCCATGGATGGGTGCACCTACCAACCGTGGTTCTACAGGAATACTACTGAAAGAATTCACTCGATCTTAATCTAACTAGTCTTCAAGATCATTCCTTTTTTTTTACTTTTCTGAGATGATCCTTTTCTGATGACAGTCCACAAATAATTAAGATATCATGTAAAGCCTGTCTCACACAGAACACACGGCTTATACGGTTGGCCACCCGTGTAAACTGTACATACAACCGAACCAACCAGGACCTTATCCGAGTTTCACTCGGGCCATTCGAGTGAATCCTTCAAAGCCATGTATGATTTTTAAAACTTTCAAAAAACTGGCAAGGGTGCCATGTCTGTGTATGATCGTATAAGCGATCGTACAAGACCTTGAGAGTACATGTGAGACTGTGCGAGACAGTATATACAACCGCACATGAAGTCCACTCCACGAGTGAGCTCAACCGTGTCAATATCGTATATGAATCGTATAAAATCGTGCAAATTGTTCCCAAGTCCTACATCTAACCCGGATTAACACTCGAATGTCACACGATCGCCATACGATTCACTCGAGTGTACACACGTTTTTTCTACGATCGCCATACGACCAATACGGTTTCATACGATCGCCATACGACCAATACGGTTCAAGTACGAATTATACATGGTCAAGTACGACCAGACACGGTCTTTACGTCTGTACAAAGCTTGTGTATGATCATACAGCATTCGAACACAACAGAAAACACAACTACCTGCTGCCACCTTGAAACAACAGAGTATTTGCTACAAAATGCCTCCAAAGAAGAAGAAGGTCCCCAAAAGAATCCCCACCATGGAAGATTCTCCCAGCGAGAATACAAAAAGGGCCACCAAGCCCCCCCCACCCCCCCTCACGCCTTCTGGCCAAAATAATCTCAATGTCTATCAGTCTTATTGTGATTTCTAATTTTCTTGTTCTGTCATCTGCCATTTTCCTAACTTCTCTGTTGAAAGCTCGAAAATTTATGAAGCCAAGCCATCAAAACGAGTCAATTTATATCAATACATACACGAATGTATAACTCAAACAAAAGTCGGTGGGACCGTATGTAAACCCTGTAAATGTTGAGTTAATCAAGTAAAAGTTGTGTTTAATCGTACTAGGCCGTAACAGACCGTACTAAACCGTACTTGGAACAGTAGAAGAATCGCATGAAAATCGTTTGCAAATCGTGTTCAAATTGTGACAAACCTTGCTTGACCGAGTATATCCGTACTTTGTTCATACATACTCGTGCTACATTCGAGTCTAAATCGTACCAACTCATCCCCAGGCACGGTTGGAGCTCAATACTCGTACAAGTCAACCGAGTATACCATATTGGAACCGTGTGCCCAACTGTGTTCTGTGTGAGACAGGCTTAAGATTAGATTAGCAATATTAATTGAGAATTATTTTTAGTTTTCAATTTCAAAGCGATTTGAATTGTCTGTAACTAGTCCAAAATTTTGTTTGGTAATGGATTGAAAAGGCTAATTCAAAATCATAATTAGCAACTTTGAACATATGTAACTGTATAGATAATTATTCCCGCGGTATACAGCTGGTATGCCGAGATCTAACAAGAGGGCCATTGGCCCCGGGTTGCTCACCTGAGATAAAAGATTTTTTTCTTTCAACAGTCTAATTTCATGTTAGAGTAAGGATTATGATACAAGCGGGCCATACTTTATACATATATATATAGACTATGTACATGGGGATTCAAAAGTCTAAATTACAAATTCCAAGGCTTAACTTTTTGCTCCCTCTAGATCCATTGTTTATTATTTAAACAAGATGTGTTTGTGAAACACTATACCCCTGAAACCGGAATTCTTTAGAAACGGGTAAAGGGTTAAAATTTTGACCTTGACCTTGATGAAATGACCTTCCCCAGTTGCGCCTTGTTGAGACCTATCCACATATCAAATATTAGCATTGTAACTTAATCAGGGTTGAAGTTATAGGAAAATGTTTATTTGGCAGGTTAAGTTTTGCAGACAGACAGACAGATGGACAGACAGACAGACAGACGGACACGGTAAAACAATATGCCCCCAATCTTATCAATGCGGGGGCATAAAAATAAGAAAGATACTTCTTGCATATAATCAATCTGATGAAAACTGTGGACTCTAGAGTGTTAACAAGGATTTTTTTTTATTAAATTTTCCTAAGGCCCCTTTTCCCGTGTTTCTCGACAGATCATACCTATTTTCGAAAGGAACGATCCTTATGATGGTACAATCATTCTGAGAAAGTTTGAAGAGAATCCAATGAAAACTGTGGACTCTATCGCATAAACGAGGATTTCTAAAGGAATTTTTAATTAAATTTTCATAAGGCCCCTTTTCCCATTTTCTTACGGATCATACCCATTTTCGAAAGGAACGATCCTTTTGATGGTACAATCATTCTGTGAAAGTTTGAAGAGAATCTGATGAAAACTGTGGACTCTATCGCGTAAATGAGGATTTTTTAATTAAGCTTTAATTAGGCCCCTGTCCCATGTTTCTTGATGGATCTGACCCAATTTCGAAAGGAACGCTCCTTATGATGGTACAATCATTCTGTGAAAGTTTGAACGGAATCCAATGAAAACTGTGGACTCTATCGCGTAAACAAGGAAAAGTTTAACGGACGGATGCACGCATGGACGCTGGACGGGAAAAAGCCATCGCTTTAGCTCTAGTGGCCTTCGGCCAGTAGAGTTAAAAACCAGGAAAGGGTTAAACAAAATGAAGTTGTTTTCTGCATCTTCTTTCAATTTTGACCAGTCTGAAATTGGGTAGTCTGGAGATTGGTTGAATAAATGAAATTTTAATATAAAAATCAAATTACTGAAAGTACTGTAAGCTAGCAAAGCATGTTTGAATTTAGAAAATCTTTTCATTGATAGGTAGAAAACATTGTGGACATTGAAGAAATTGCTTTTTACAAGCAATTTCTTCATTGTCCACAATGTTTTCCAAAGCTTTTTTCTTGAGATGCTTAAAACACGGATTTGAGTGGGAATGTGTTACATACCATGCTTTTGACAGAGTTCTCTACAATTTGAATAGAGTTTGGAAATGTATAAGAACTATCTTTTATGGCGTAGGCATTAAATGGATTTAGTAGTCAAGCCTCCAGTGGCAAGTTGCACTCGTTGAACTTCGAGAAGACCTCAAAATTTTGTCTGTTAACTTAAGCTATCAAAGCTTACGCTTTGCTAGCTAATTAATGTAGAGCTATTTTACATCCTTTTCCAAATTTCCAGAGAAATTGATATCATATCATGTCAATTAATTTGGCAGTCAAGAACTCTCATTGACAAATATTGATTACAATGAATAAATTTGTAAGAAAATAACCCTAAGCTCATCGGAGTTCATAAATCGTACAAGGCATCTAGAAGGCAGCCGCCGTCAGTTGGTAGCGCGTCGGACTATCATTAAAAGGGTCCCAGGTTCGATCCCCGACGGCGGCAATACTCTTTCTGACATTTGTCTACCACCTATGGGCAGATAATCGTAAGCCTATGTGGGATAGCAGCTGGAGGCTAGGAAAGGGTGTAGTGGTAGTACTGGTACAAGAAATACCAGGAATCCATTGTTAGGTGCTCCAGCCACCGTGATTTAACTGAAAGATTGTTAAAAGCGGCGTTAAACCCCATTCAAACAAACAAACAAACAAAAGCATCTAGAAGGCCTCATGCCATTGCAAACACTTTGAATTTTTTAGGTTTTTTGAAGGACCTAAGTGTGCAAGACAGAATGATTCTAACAAATATACATCTAAAAATCTTTTATCAATACTTCTTAACCCTTGTCATGCTGTATAACTTACCTTACTGAAATGCTGTCAAATCAAAGGGCTGAAAGCACTGATAGAACCTGTTGTTCAAAAATCAATATTTCTTTTAGAAATCAATTTCATAAACAGCTCTGGCAGGAAAAGTACAAGCAGGAGGTGTAGACTAAGATCAGCCTGCACATTAGTGCAGTCTGATCTTAGTCTACACCTCCTGCCAATGCCGGAATATTCCGGGTTCAGCATGACAAGGGTTAATGTAGCAAAATGTTCAGCATTCAAAGTAGATGCCGAGACTAAAAAAAGGCATGGTAACAAGCTAAGTTAACAATTTCTCATCGAACATCAAGTTTATAGCTTAGATATTGTCGGTGGGTGTGCAAAATGTCGTAACTACAGCTTTAAAACTTTACTTAAACTGTAGATAAAACATTTTGCACATCCACTGATGATATTGCACCAATGCTAATGAGAGCGATGCAAAACAGACAACAGGCTCTTTTGATTTTCTACCTAATTTTCTTAGTACTTGATATATTCTCCATTGTAATTACTTTCAATATCAGAAACACAACTTCTAAGAAATCATTTGAATCATTGTTAAGATCCTAATAATATTCCTAAATGATTTGAAATTCTTGTTAGTTATTACAGGGGAGGTATTATTGGGAAGGGAGCAATTATTAGGAGAAATACAGTAAGGGTTTAGCATTCATCACCATCTCATCCAGGAATTGTCAATTGGAAAAATGGATCATAAAAGAGACTGAAAGCTTGAACAATAATTAATGTTTCATACAAGACCCCATCTCGCTGCCATCTAGGACAGCAAGAGAGGATACCGTATAGATTTTCTCTCTGAGAATCTGTTTTGTTAGTGTTATTGATTCCATGAAATAAGCAGTATTTCCCTAGTGACAAGTTCCTAGCGGCTAATATGACAATATCTTAAATGCAAACCAATTTAATCAGAATATTGGTGCGGAAACATGTCTGACGTTTCTACAATTATCTTTGTCCTACAAAATAAAGTACTTGAATTTTCTGAGGGCTTGATTGTCATTCCGGTCATATTAGAGACCTAGCATAGCCTTCTGCGTCATCTCTTATTGAGATAATATCTTTAAATAAACATATTGAGCTCATATTATGATATTTGACTGTGAGCAACAATTGGATTGAGCTAATATCATGACACTTCAAGATTTTATTTTTTTCTGTCATATTTTCAATCCATTATCAGATCACATTTCTAGCTTAACCCTTGTCATGCTAAATAAAAACCCTCCAACAAGAGGGCTGTTGGCCCTGGGGCACTCACCTGAGATAATTAAAGACTCTTTTCTTTCAAAAGTCTAACTTTATGTTAAGGTTAGGATTATGATGCAAGGGGCATGACCATACTTTATACACATTATAGGCTCTTTACCTGGGGATCCTAATGTCTAAATGACAAATTCCAAGGCTTTAGGACAAAATTGAAAGGAGAATACTTTTTCCTTCCTCTGAATCCATGGCTGATATTTTAAGAAATATGAAAGAAGTCAATGAACTGATGCTTCATGCAAAATAACAAGCCTCTAAACTTTCTGGGTAAGGAGGAGAACATTTTAAAGATTATTTTAAAATAACACTTTTGTTGCCATGGCAACCAGAATTATCAATAGATTTCAATTTTTTAGCTATTTTAAAAGGGGACCACCCAAAGAACATTTCTGCCAAATTTGGTTCAAATTTGCCTAGTAGTTTGGGTGGAAATGTTTAAAGAAATTGATGACGGACAACTTCTTGCTCAGGTGAGCTAAAAATTGCATCAAAATCAAAGGGCTGATAGCACTGCAGATCTGGTTTTCATGGTCAGTATGTAGTTTGAAAATTGATCTAATGAACAATTCTAGAGTAAAAGGGATGAACAAGTGATGAACAAGTGGTTTAGACTAGGACAGACTGCGCACTTTTGCCATTTGCCAAAGCTGGAATATTCCAGGTTAAGTGTGACAAGGGTTATGACTCATCTGAATACAGACGTAAAATATAGTCCAATTTTCAGGAGAACCAGAGATATCACAAAATGTCAAAGTTTTTGCACCATGACAATGACGGCGACAACGACACCAAGGCTATAGCAATAAATTGGGTTTACTCCAAAAACAGCCGAGCTAAAAATACATTTGTATTAAGAAAAAATGTGGATCCAATAAATTTGCTAATTTTATATTTATTTAAAAAATTTGATAGTTTGAGATTTTGTCTTTTACTAATGATTAAGATATTTCATATAAAACTCAACTATTATAAGCAACAATCATATCAGGCTTATTTTAAAACAATAAAGCCAATTTTTTGTCAACTGTTATAGAGATACAATCATTAAATAGATATATCCAGTCAGGAATCTTATATAATTGTCATCTTTCAACAGGTCTAAATTGAATTTATCAAGATCAAATAACTAACAGTGCAGCTCACAACACTTTTTCTTTCTAGTTAATTTCAAGTTTTAGCATCAAAGTCGGCAAAATTTTAGACTGTAAAAATAACAGTAGCTGCAGACAACAATTAATAGCTTTTGAATCTTTTTATTTTGTAACCTGGTTGGAAAACATGTAAAATGAAGAAATTGCTTGTTGCAGGCAATTTCTTCACTTTACACAATGCTTTCCTAATTGGTTTCTTGAGGGTGTGTCAAAAAGCATCATTGTGTGGTAATGGGTTAAAAAGCAATTCATAGGCTGATAACACATCTATCTGCTTCCCACATCCCCCAAGATTTCTATTGATAAAATGTGGAGCTGTTGAAAATAAAATGAAAGTTATCTTCTATTAGCATTACTCCACTGAAAGAGCATTTTCCTACTAAATACGGATTATTAAATTTATGTAGATTATATTACAGAGCAGACAGTTCTCTGGGCAATTCCTACAAGTGCAGACGGAGCTTCTGATTTTGCTTAGTCTCAATGATTTCATTTAATAATATTTGACTTTTTTTCTTCATTTCAAAAAAATTTCCTTTCTTTCATTTCAATTTTACTACCATAACATGGCATTAAATGAAGAGCCCATCATTAACCCTTGTCATGCTGAACCTAGAATATTCCTGCTTTTGTAGGAGGTATAGACAAAGAACAGCGACTAGTCTGCTTATATGTACAGTCTGATTTTAGTCTACTCCAGCGGCTTGTCTCTTTTAGCCACAGTTGTTTATAAATTAAGCAAGCAATTTCTTCATTTAACACTATATTTTTCTATCAAGAAATTTTAATATATCTAGCATTTCATAAACTTTAAGTTGTTGTCTGCAACCTCTTTCAATTATCTGGACCAGTTCAAAATTTTGTTGTTTTTTTAATGTGATAATGGATGCAGGTTTTTAGAGTCTTGTAACCAGGACTCTTGCATCTGAAGTGAGTCCAATGGACCCAATCTGGGCTCAACTTGGAAAAACAAGAGGGCCGTTGGCCCTGGGGCGCTCACCTGAGATAAAGGCTCTTTTTCTTTTAACAGTCTATTTTCATGTTAAGGTTAGGATTATGAAACAAGTGGGCCACAATTACATATAAACACTATGAACTTGGGGATCCAAGTCTAAATTACAAATTCCAAGGCTTTAGTGCTGATTTGAAAGAAGGAAAAAACTTTTTCCATGGGTTATAATTTAAGAAATAAGAAAGAAGTCTGTGAACTGATGCTTATTGCCTATAACCCCCCCCCCAGGGCTCTGCCCCTGGGAACCCGAAGATCCTGATTTTAGCTATTTTGAAAGAGGTCAATATACTGATGCTTCATGCAAAATATCAAGGCTCTACGTCTTCTGGGTCAGGAGGAGAAGATTTTTAAAGATTATCTTAAATTTTACTTTTGTTGCCATGGCAACCAGAGTTTTTAATGGATTTCAATTCTTTTAGCTATTTTTGAAGGGGACCACCTAAGGAACATTTCTGCCAAATTTGGTTCAAATTGGCCCAGTGGTTTGGGAGGAGATGTCATTTAAAAAATCGTTCTTTATTTCTATATAAACCCCACCCCCCTGGGGCTCCGCCCCTGGGGACCCGAGGATCATGATTTTAGCTATTTTGAAAGAGGTCAATATACTGATGCTTCATGCAAAATATCAAGGCTCTACGCCTTCTGGGTCAGGAGGAGAAGATTTTTAAAGATTATTTTAAAATTTCACTTTTGTTGCCATGGCAACAAGAGTTTTTAATGGATTTCAATTCTTTTAGCTATTTTTGAAGGGGACCACCTAAGGAACATTTCTGCCAAATTTGGTTCAAATTGGCCCAATGGTTTGGGAGGAGATGTCATTTAAAAAATCGTTCTTTATTTCTATATAAACCCCACCCCCCTGGGGCTCCGCCCCTGGGGACCCGAGGATCATGATTTTAGCTATTTTGAAAGAGGTCAATATACTGATGCTTCATGCAAAATATCAAGGCTCTACGCCTTCTGGGTCAGGAGAAGAAGATTTTTAAAGATTATTTTAAAATTTCACTTTTGTTGCCATGGCAACCAGAGTTTTCAACGGATTTCAATTCTTTTAGCTATTTTTGAAGGGGACCATCTAAGGAACATTTCTGCCAAATTTGGTTCAAATTGGCCCAGTGGTTTGGGAGGAGATGTCGTTTAAAGAAATTGTTGACGGACGACGCACGACGCACGACGCACGACGCACGACGGACGACGGACGGACGCCGGACGAAAGGCGATCACAATAGCTCACTTGAGCACTACGTGCTCAGGTGAGCTAACAATTGAAGACTGTTTTTAAGCATTGTACTGTTGAATAAAAATTAAAGGCCTGAAAGCACTGGACATACCAATCAATCAGGGAATCTCAAACCTTTAGCAAGAACCCTTAGGACCCCATCTTTAGAGTCTCTGGGACCCGAATTTATGATGTCAGACTAAATCCCTGATTAAGTAATTGCATAGGATATTTCCAATGTGCAGTTCCCCTTGCAGGCCTTCTAGTATTCATTTGAAATATTAGTTCTTATCTTGAAGGAAGATTAAGAGACTTACAAGGAACAGCTTTAAAGCCTGAAAATATTTGGATAATTGACTTGGACAATAGGATGGAATGCAAGCCAATAATTACTCCATTGGGAGAAGGAGTTACGGAGTTGACAAAATCGGAAAGGAATTTAAAGGTTACTGCCAGGAATTTGTGAACAATATAATGGATTCCTCTCTATCTAATTAACTGACAATTTTACTGGAGTCTCACTGGGCTTTTTGCTGGTTTTCTTGTTTGATTTCCACGAGTTACTTTAATTTTCTTTCAACTATTTTACAATTCTTTTTGTGGTTTCCTTCAATGCCTTCCATGTTTTCAGTTTTTTCATGGTGAAATATAATTTCTTTATTATCCACAATGTTTCTACAACATTCTACCAAATAGAAAACTTACATTTTAATAATTAAACAGCCTTTTTTGGATAATAAGACCTTGATAAGTGACCTTGACCTTGATGGATGAGCTAAACCTTACAACCAACTGATGTCTGTCAATGTAAGGAATCTGTTTCCCAAATATGAGCCTCGAATATTCTACATAAGTTTTTGTCTTCAGTTGGCCTCAAAAAAAGATCTTCAAGGCTTGAACTTCAAGGATTTCCTTTACCTTACAACTAACTGATGCCTATCGATTGATTGATTGAATAAGGTTTAAGCCAATTTGCCACTTTAAAAGTTTTTAAGTCATACTGCAGCAGCTGGAGCACCTAACTGTGGATTCCCGGTATTTCTCAGACCAGTACTGCCACTACATCCTTTCCAAGCCTCCAGCTGCTAATCCCACTTAGTTTACGATTTTCCACTCAATGGTGGGAGACAAATGTCGGAAAGGTTATTGGCCACAGCCAGGAGTTCTTGAGTCCTACAGGCTAACACTGCGATACAAACGCAGTAGATGCCTATCAATGCAAGAAATCAATGTCCCAAATATAACACATGTATCTTGAAAGGTGTTTAAATAATAGCAAAATCCTGGAAGAAGTTGCAGACGACAATTGAAAGTGGATACAATTTGAAAAATAACCAACATACAGGTTAGAAAAAATTGTTGGAAAAGAAGAAATTGCTTGTTACAAGCAATTTCTTCTTTTCCCACAATGTTTGCTCAAGCATGAAATCACATGATCGTAAAAACAAGGGATTGTACAGGAAAGTTTTAATATCAATATGCAAAATGAGGATATAATAGCAGTTCTTTGGAATGAGTATTTTGTGGTTTTTTTATCTACTCTGGTTTGTCTATATTTTGAGATTGAGACAACTGTAGCCAATTATTCCCAAAAAATTTTCTCTAATCTTTGGCATTGACTGCTATTATACACCGGTGCTGATGACTAAACTTTACGGACAATTTTGTCAAGCTCTGTGACTGAGATAGTCTTTTAAACAACTATCGAAAGTCACTGATGTCATGGTTTTATGTAAACAAACTTAAGATTCATAAAATGTAGCCTAATGGCATAGAATTATTTTGATCTTACAATTTCAATCGTCATAACTATAGATACTTTTGACCCTCTATAATGGTTTTCATTTGAATTTTTTAAATGTTTCAGGGGGGAAGATATGGCTTTAAAGTTTATGATTTTTTCGATTTTTTCAATGTCCTGGGAAGAAAACATTGTGGAAATTAAGAAATTGATTGTTACAAGCTAGTCCTTCATTTATACAATGTTTTCAAAATTGTATTTATTGAGAGTATCAAAAAGCCTCATTGTATCCTAATGGGTAAATGGAAGTACTTGCATGCAGTAATACAAGACTGTGACTTCTAAGCTAAATCTTTTTTTGTTGAGGTATAAAATCAACTTCAAGCATATAAAAACTCTTTTTTCTTGACAAATGAAACTTAACTAATATACTACAATATTCAGAGATTAGGTTGATAAAGTTTGATAATGTCTGATTCATTTATTTCATTGGAATTTCATTTTATCAGAATAAAACCAGGCCAATTTCTCAAACAAATCATCAATAATAATACAAGATGATCGCTTACATGTGTTTTTTGCCCATCAATTCTTCATCAAATGAAAGTTTACAAAAGGCCCTCCTGAGAGACATAACAAAGACTGGTTGCTAGACTTACAGATTAACTCTTAACCCTTTCCCACTAAAAGACACTTATTGATGCCCCATAGAATAAAAGGTTCAGAAAAACATTTAGGAAAATGAAGAAATTGCTTGTTACAAGCAATTTCTTCATTATACACAATGTTTCCTACCCCATAAGACAGATTTTTGCAAATTCAGCATATGAAAATTGTCTACTGCAACTTCTTTGAAATTGGACCAGTCTAAAATTTTGTCTTGTGTTCATGGGTTTATACAACAATAATTTATCACAGCATAGTGAAATCTATCACAAAGTTGTTGAATACCCTCTCCACCCTATTCTCATTTCCACACAATCCCACCTTTTTACATCTCCTAAGAAGGAAGTTTTGGAAAATATTGTGGACAATGAAGAAATTGCTGATTACAAGAAATTGCTTCTATCCTGAAAGGCAAAGTATTTTAAGATTCCACCAATTTGACATTGATTTGTTTGTTTGAATGGGGTGTTACGCCGCTTTCAACAATCTTTCAGTTATATTGCGGCGGCTGGAGCACCTAACAATGGAATCCTGGTATTTCTCACACCAGTACATCCTTTAGATTGACAGTCCGACGCGCTACCAAATGCGCTATGACAGTGGCCAAATTGACATTGACATCTACATTATCTTTCAATTTGGACCAGTCTAAAAATTTGTCAGGCGGGATTGGATTACATTAATGGTTACTGAAATAGCATAATTAGTGACATATTGACAGCAAATATTTTTGTCTTAATCTAACCTAGACCTTTGATCCATGTGATCACTGGTATATTAATTTTAAGGTTACAGGTCAAATGGCTTTTCAGTTAACCCTTTCCCGTTTTTGGAAATTTTAGACTAGTCCAATTGAAAGAGGTTGCAGACGACAATGACAACTGGATGCTATTTGAAATGAACCAATCCTAAGTGGTAGAAAATATTGTGGAAAAAGGAGAAATTGCTTGTTACAAGCTATTTCTTCTTTTTCCACAATTTTTCTGAAGTATAAAATCACAGGAACGTAAAATCACGTATTTGAATGGGAAAGGGTTAAAGCACTGAAACAAAAAAGGCTATGGATAAATTGAAAAGCAATGGTGTGAAAAAGTCAAGGAAATGGAGAACCAATGCTATTAAAAAGTATAATATAGCTAGCTAGGCACATTTTCAGCATTTCTAATTTTTTGTCTACAGAGAAAGATATTGTAAGACTTACTGGAGGAAGATATGATTAGATTTAACACATCAAATAATTTAATCTTTCCTTAAAAATCTTGTCATTTCCAATAATTTTCTCACAATTTTTTCTACCTCATAATATTCACTTATTTTCCACTTTAGCCCCTTTGGAAATGGCTTCTGCAACTTTGTTGAATGCAAACCAGTTACAAATATTATCTTTTTGAAATGGATAAATTGACCCCTAAATGATATCATTTTTTTCACATCAACACCCCCTTTCAATTTCAATGGAACCAAATTTAGGCAAATTTGAATCTTTTTACTCACTAATTTGCTTGAATTTTATCTTTTTTTAACAATTCATCAGTTGAATAGAATCACTGCACTCTTAGGACATAATATTTTAGGAGTCAAAACAGATTTTGAAGGGTAACGACAAAAATAGCAATTTATGAGTATATTCGGAAGTTTAAGAGGCAACAGACCTAGTCTCTTTTTTTCTATTCACTTCTGTAAATCTTTCTAGGTTCCAAAGAATCCCAAAAATGGCATTCTTGCTTCAGAGCAAGTAACTTGATAAAGTTACTAGTCCTGCAATGACTTGCACTAATCCTGCAATCTTAACCCTTGTCATGCTGAACCAAGAATACTCTGGTTTTGGCAAGAGGTGTAGACCAAGATCAGCTTGTACATAAGTACAGTCTCATCTTGGTCTACACCTCCTGCTTGTATTCTTCTTGCCAGAGTTGTTTATGAAATTGATTTCTAAAAGAAAAGTTGATTTTTGAACAGCAAGTTCTATCAGTGCTTTCTGCCCTTTGATTTTACAGCAATTCAGTAAGGTTACTTATACTGCATGACAAGGGTATTCAGTACTTGAAAAAAAGTTCTTATATCAATTGACAATATCTTAGATCGCAGACAAAACAAAAAAGCAAAATTTACGACATCAGAATTTTTTTAAATTCCGGGCCCTGAATACTAGTAAAACAAGCAAATTTGTTGAATTGATATCCCCCGCCGAAAATATTTTGTTTGTCAATGGAGTATATCAATCTTAGGATATCACTCTGTATGTATATGGCTTCACAAATCAGGGGCAGTAACTCTAAATTTAGTAGATAAATTTAATAGTCAAAATAACCCCAACAATATGCGCATCTCCTCTTTGTAGTGAAGCTTTCCACAAAGTTCCATTGAAATCCAGTCAATGGTTTCCAAGAAATAGTGCTGATACGAACATTAATCTGTATGTATATAGCTGTATAGCTTCACCAATCAGGGACAGAACTCTGAATTGAATAGTTGAACCAGGTAACCCGGATGATAAGCGCATCTCTCTTTGTAGTGAATTTTTCCACAAAATTTCATTGAAATCCAGTCAATGGTTTCCAAATAGCGCGGACACGAATATTACTCTGTATGTACATAGCTTCACTAATCAGGGGCAATAACTCTGAATCTAAAAGACAAACCTGATAACCCCGACAATATGCGCATCTCCTCTTCGTAGTGAAGCTTTCCACAAAATTTCATTGAAATCCAGTCAATGGTTTCCAAGAAATAGCGTGGAAACGAAACTCGGAAGGACGGACGGACAGACATGGCAAAAACAATATCCTCCCCCCCTCGATGATTTCATTGGTGGGGATCATGATTAGGACAAGTAAGACAATATATTTGTATATGTACATTGTCACCAGCTTTTTTCCTGTATATTTCAAAGACTAGAGGGGAATGAGCGCCTGATTCGCTCCACTGGCCTGAATTTACTTAATATTCCTGTGAAATTTGGTTTAAAACCATCCTGAATATTGCAGGTTTTCACTGTTAACCATAATGGAAAAAGCATAATCAATTAAAGCAATGGTTACAGCCGACCAATTCTTTTTTGGCAATCTAATAAGGGGTCACCAAAGGATCATTCTAGTGACACTTGGTTGAAATCCATCCAATTGTTTCTGAGGAGAAGTTTTTCAAAGCTTTCACCATGTACCTAAATAAGCCCTCGCCCATTTAAGCCATGTTTTCTGTCCTATCAAAATTCTTTGAAGGAATCTGATAAAGGATCACCCAAGGATCAATCCAGTGAGATTTGGTTGAAATCCATACATTGGTTTCTGAGAAGATCTTCAAAGTTTTCACCATATATGGAAATAAGCCCCCGCACATTAAAGCCATATTTTTCATCAGATCTTGATTCTTTCGAGGAATCTGATAAACGGTCACCCAATGAGCATTCCTGTAAAATTTGTTTGAAATCCATTAATTGGTTTCTGTGAAGAAGATTTCGCCATATATGGCAGTTAACGCCGCCTATTAAAGCCAAGTTTTTCATCCCATCAATTCTTTGAAGGAATCTAATAAAGGGTCATCCAAGGATCATTCCTGTAAAATTTGGTTGAAATCCATCGATTGGTTTCTTAGCATAAGATTTTTAAAGGTTTCATCATATATGGAAATTACCCCAGCCCATTAAAGCCAGGTTTTTCATCCGATCAAAATTCTTTGAAGGAATCTGATAAAGGGTCACCCAAGGATCATTTCTGTGAAATTTGGTTGAATTCTGTTCTGTACTTTCTGAGGAGAAGATTTTTAAAGTAAAAGTTTACATATCATGCAAAAAACGGAAAGGTTTTGCTTGTTTGTTTGAATAGGGTTCTACGCTAACAATTTTTCAGTCAAATAGTGGGGGCTGGAGCACCTAACAATGGATTCCTGGAATATCTCGCACCAGTGCCACCATTACATCCTTTCATAGCCTTTCATAGCCTCCAGCTGCTATCCCACTTACGTTTACGATTATCCACCCTTTGGTGTGAGACAAAAGAAAATCAAAGTACATTATTGTTTATATTTTGTTGCAAACTTTTATCACCAAATTTGAGAAAATACAGTTTTTCAGATATTTCTATCTGTACTCATCCTGAAATGAATTAGTCAATGTGTTTACTTTTCACTCATCAGGACGGACAACCGCCAGCAAATTTTCACTTGTCCTCAAGGATTTTCTACTTGTAAACGATTGGACGAGTGGATTCTTTTGAAAGTGCTCTCATAAATATATGAAGTTAACAACAGTTTATATGAATTTCATGACATGAATCACAGAAATTTTTAGGGATCAAACAGTATGTTTTGAGATTGTTGAGGGTCAAAACTCTGTTTCAGGAGTTAAAAACACGAACCCTGGTTATATTCAGATTCTTAACCTTTATGAGTGACTAGAACTATACTGACCGAAGGACAATCTAAATGACTAGACTCTACAGGTGAATTGTAAACTGTATCTTCAAAACAGGCAAATACAAAATCAAGAAATAACATCAAATTTCACTTAGTTGGTTGTCTATAAATTAAAAGTTCAAGGATTTCTAAATTTCAAAATGCATCATTTTCAAGGAGAAATATTTATGATAAACAATGTGCAATGAATGACACCTCATAGTCTGCCTGAAAGCTTTGGGGTGCTATTTGAAACAGGGTTAAATGTTAAGGGCACATGTTCAAAGTCAAGGTCATCACCTTGTGAATATGAATGACCTAGGATGAAAAATGACCAAGAAACAAATGACTTTGGGTTAAAGTTTTTATAAAGGTAAAGGGTTTATGTCACATGGTCAAGGTCATGCTATCAAATGAAATCCAATCTCCTTATAAAAATGTGTTACAGTGTAAAATATGAGCCCTCTAGAATGAAAAAAGACTTTGACAGAAAAGGATAAAGTTTCCAGTTAAAAGGGTTTTTTTTAAATAAAAGGTTAAAGGTCAAGGTCACAAGGTCATAAGGTCAAGGTTTATGTCTCAAATGAAAGCCCATCTCCTGATAAGTATGTGGAAAACTGACCAGGACAGAAAAGTTAAAAGTTTTGCTTAAAATATTTATTCAGGTTATAGATCAAGGTCACAGAGTCAAGGTCATAGTCCCAAATGAAAGCCTATGTCCTGATGAGTGCACATGTGAAATATGAGTCCCCTAGTACTACTGGTAATTATAACATAGATATAAAAACTTTATAGGGAAGCCTATACTATGGATACGATAATGGCCCTTCTGAGACTTTCATCAATGACCAGGTAACAATTAAAAGCAATTCATTCTTTCTCAAGTATAAGAAGGAATTTCTCCTCTATATAAGAAAAGAGAAGTTTTTGTAATAATAATTTCAAAAAGAAAAAGAAGATGTGATTGTGGAACACTTTTGCCCGTGTAATATTCAGATTTTGAAAATTTGACTTTGATAATTGATTGTGACATTGGCAAATGGCCTCTTACGTATTATCGTCATAGGCTGTCCTCAAATGAAACGAAATAAATATGAGCCTTGCTAAGTGAAATAGTTGTGAAAGAATAGCAAAATGATAATTTCCAGTTTAAGATGAAAAGACATCTGCATACAGAACAAAATAATTGAACAACATAATATTTGAAATATTATCAATTAAACCTCACTTGAGGAATTCATTTTTTATGATCCAAGGGAGGCTATCATTTAGAAGAGAATCTTCCTATCAATCATGAGTTAGCTACCATTGAAATAAATTTTCCCCAAACAACAGCCCTTCTCTTACCAATCCATTCCATCTGAAATTAATTTAACTTTGAGTTTCTTCTATCAAAAACGGGCATTCTGGTTGGTCGAAAAAATTTATTCATAACTAGATGAACAAAATTTTAAGCACGCAGCAAGTTTGTATGCTTCCGCACAAAAAAGTCCCATAGAAAAAGGTATACAAATTTGTAAAATATTTGCCTTTTTTGCACAATGCTATTGAATTATAAGAAAGGAAGAGAAAATTTTTTGTTTTCATGCAGGTATGAACCGAAAAACCTAATCACACTCATGTATGAATTCGCTTCACGTATTCATACAGTGTAATTAGTTTTTTCGGTTCATACCTCCATGAAAACAAAAAATATTCTCCTTATCTCTTAATTGACTTGTAGGCAGCATATAAACTATGTACAAATCAGTTGGAGGGGAGGAGCTAGTCCTAAAGAAAATTGACAATGTATACATGTTGTTTTTTCTGGTCTGAAAAACACATTTCTCTAGTGGAAAACAACAGTGCCTTTACCATTCCTACAAAGTGATGCTTTTGGACACCCCTCAAGAAAAACAATCCAGAAAACATTATGTAAGATGTAGAAAGTGCTTGTAACAAGCAATTTCTTCATTTTACAATGTTTTCTATGCAGAAAGTTGAAAAATCTAAAATTTCATAAACTTTAAAATCTTGTCTGCAACTCCATTTAATTTGGACCAGTCTAAATTTTGTTGTCTGGTAATAGGTTTAAAGATACATCAGATACATGAGGTGTTTATTTCATATCTAACAAGGGAAAGGTTAATTACGTACCTTATCTCTAATGAAACCATTGCCTAGAGGCCTCGAATTACCCTGAAATTTGATTTACAATTTTTTGTAAGTGGCATTTGAAAAAAAACTTGCAAAAAATCAAATTCACTGGCAATTTGTTTTAGTTAGAAATTATACCAGTTTTGATAGAAAAATAAGAAGAGGACCATAATGGTCCTGAACCGCTCACCTGAATCATTTGCTGTTAAAAAATGCAACTGGAGCCAAATAATGTAGACAAAAAAATTATCATACAGGCCCCTTTTCCTGTGTTTTCCAAGAGAACCCTCCCATAACCAAAAGGCTTCATCCTTATGACCTAACAATTATTCTGGCTAAGTTCAATGAAGATTGAGCCAAAATTGTGGCATCTAGAGTGTAAACAAAGAAATTGGCATTAAGGCCCCTTTTCCTGTGTTTTCCAATAGAACCTTCCCATAATCAATAGGGTTCATCCTTATGACCTAACAATTATTCTGGCTAAGTTCAATGAAGATTGAGCCAAAATTGTGGCATCTAGAGTGTAAACAAAGAAATTGTCATTAAGTCTCATTTTCCTGTGTTTTCTGATAGAACCTTTGCATAATCAATAGGGTTCATCCTTATGGCCTAACAACAGTGTTGCATCCAGGATTTCTTCCAAGAGGGGGAGCTCCCCCACTGAATTACTGAAATGGGGGGAGTGACAAATGCTAAGGGGGGAGGGGGTCAAAACCCCTAAGCAAAAGTTGATTTATTGATAAATTTTTCATATGATATTGATATGAAGTAAACAACGAATCTAATAAGTTTTCACCACAATTCAAGATATATCACTGAAAAATTGAGGCAAAAAACTAAGCTCTTGATGAATATGTTGAAACATTTTCACCTACTTTTAAATCCTTCAAGTCTAATCCACTCTATTCTCGTAGAGCCAACATTTCAAAAGGCTTTATCTGTCTTAGTCATATAATAACCAGTTCTCATAGCACAAGTTATTCTTTAACTGAAGTTTATCATGTATATTGGAGGTAGCTCTGACAAACTCACTTTGATGCACACTGTCCTTAGTAAATGTGGTCTGACTAAATGTTTAAATGTGTGCAAGTATGGAAATTTGTAAATGGATAATTCTTACCCGAGATTTATCACAAGACAAATAACAGTCATCCCAGATTTCATTTTCTCCTCGTGTTTCGAACTCTTATAATTTTTCAACCACGATTTCTGCAATTTTGCGTCTGGATGAAACAGAGTCTGTTTATTTTTCGACCTGAGAGCTGACAAGATTGGCTTTCGTGGTCTTTCTTCTAACCTGTCGATTACGATGATATAGCGCCGATATCGAGGCCCATAATAAAGTCGGCGGTGCCTTATGTTGGTATTCAGATTGATTTAAATCAACTTTTTTTGTTAAGTTTGACATGTTTGTCTTTAGCCGGAAACGGAAAGAATCTTCTGCGCACGCTCCACTGTTGGGTTCCCTGACTATTTTATACACATGGATTTGAAATCAGAGACCAGTTTAATTACGATATGTGGTAATGGTTATAAATAGCGATAATCGGAGCTAATTTTATCAGTACGATATTGTCAATAGTTAATCGTCATTAGTCTTTTTCCACTTTTTTTTATAACGCCTCCTTTGGTTAATCGATTCTGCGGGAGACAGAGCATTGTTGTGCGATTACTCCCCCATCAAATTAGTGAGGTTGCGGGAGTGATTAAAAAACACGGGGGAATCCCGCAATCGCGCGGCCTGGATGCAACTCTGAACAATTACTCTGGCCAAGTCTCTTGAAGATTGGGTCAAACCTGTGGCCTCTAGAGTGTAAACACATCAATTGTTGATGCAGCTCGACGCATGACAGACATTCAACAATCACAAAAGCTCACAATGAGCACTTCGTGCTCAGGTGGAAGTGCTCAGGTGAGCTGAAAACATTTTATTTAATGAGTTTTCGTTTTACAGTAAAACCCCTCCTTACGACCACCCCGGTAATACAGGCACCTTACTATTACGACCAAATTTTTACAGAACAGAATTTTTTGTTATTTATTTCAATGGTTGCGAACCCCTATAAAAGGGGCATCCAATTAATCTGAATTATGGCCACACAATTCAGTACCAACTATAGCTGATACACTATTTTGAACCCCACTTAAATGACCAATTACTTCACACATTGAGACTGACCACCCTAATTTCACACTTGATAAGAGCGACACTAATTGGGTACGAATGCATTGTAAATACATTATAGGATTTTTGATTATGTGATATCGAACCCTAATTTTGATAGGCATTATTTCTATTAAATAGATTAATGTAGCTGATCACTTTTAGAAACTAAAGCTTGTATCATTTCTAATATGTCACGGGTTTTGACTCGAGTAATAAAGTTGAAAGTGAAAAAATATCCGTGAAGTTACGATTTGTTTGTTTATGGTGTTCCGAACAGTTAATTTGTAATTAAATTTTTATTTCAACTTAATTGATGTTTGGTATTTGCATTATAGTAGATATGATATCAACAGTTTGACACTTTGAACCTGTACTTAGGTATGAATAATCTCGGGTCGTACTTCTGAATCATATCAAAATGGAGATGAGAGGAAGTAGAACTTATCAAAGATTGTAAATTTGAAAATGACATAAGATTCCGCTGTAATACATGTTTTTATAGTTTTATTTTTTGTATGTATAGTATAAATATATTCAAATAACGAAGATAAAATAAACATGAATTACTTGACAACACGCAACCAAACCTCAGTGTTACGACCACCCCGCTATTATGACCACTTTCAGAAAGTACCCAAAGTGGTTGTATTAGAGGGGTTTTACTGTATTTTGAAGAAACCTTCCCACAAAAACTGAGTAACATTAACCGTGTTACTGACAACAGTTTTAAGTTGATGAAAATTTTAAGA
This sequence comes from Fragum fragum, assembly GCA_946902895.1. NCBI lineage: Eukaryota > Metazoa > Mollusca > Bivalvia > Cardiida > Cardiidae > Fragum > Fragum fragum. The sequence goes on along the minus strand of OX336365.1, from coordinate 72,877,176 downwards.
AAATAAAAGCAACCATGTCTGTCTTGGAATGAAATCTATAGTCAGGAAATAAGCAAAGCTCAGCAGAGCAAAAATTTAAAGATTATATGTGCATTGTCAAGGATGTCCCATTATTCATTGCTACATCATATCTTCCAGTTCTTTCAACCCTTTCATTTTGATGCAGTGATGAAAGAAAATTATCCAGCTTGACAAAGGTTAAAATGTACTAACCTTTGGCAAGGGACTTGGGTGTGAAATCTTATCATAAAGTATAATTAAAAAAGTGACTGATTCACAAAGTTGTCTCTCTGAATCTTAATTTAATGCTAGTCCAGGCAGTGCATAGTGTTAGTGAGATCTCCATATTAAGTTTACAATTTTAAATTGTAATCAATATGTAGAACTGGCTTCCATGTGTGTTTTTAAGCTTCAAACTTATCCATTCTGACATGTAGAAGATAAAAGTTTAACAAAACATAATGCTTAGAAGGTAACACTGAAATACAGGACATTATCTCCGATTTTTTGCGAGAGCTTATAAAGTGATGACTGACCTATGTTTCTGGTTGGAACTGTGAAAGACAACATTTAATTATAACTCAAAATGTTTAGAAATGTCATCATGACCATTTGTATTTCAATTATTGGTGAGAAACAAACGACTGAGCATGTGACAACAGTTAACAAAAGTTTACTGGTATTCAGATCCAAGATATCGATGTGGTAGCTCAACCCATTCCCACACGACAAAATTTTAGACCAGTCTAAATTCAAAGATGTTGCAGACGATAATTTTAATTTGATGAAATCTTTTAAATTCTTGTCATTTAGGGTAGAAAAAATTGTGGATAATGACATTCTCCACAATTTTTTCCAAAGTTTAAATATTGAGGGATTTTAAAAGCATCATTTAGTGGGAATAGGTTAAGGAAAGAACTCACCTAAGATAAAGGCATTTCTTCTTTAAACAGTCTAATTTCATTTTAAGGTTAGGATTATGATACAAGTTGACCATACTTAATACATATATTATAGGCTCAGTACCTGGATATTCCAAAGTCTTAATGACAAATTCAAAGGTTTTAGGACTAATTTGAAAGAACACTTTTTCCTCCCTCTGGATCCATAGGTTATAATTTCAGAAATAAGAAAGAAGTCAATAAACTGATGCTTCATGCAAAATATCAAGACTCTACGCCTTCTGGTCAGGAGGAGAAGATCTTTTAAAGTTTCACTTTTGTTGCCATGTTAAAACGAGAGTTTTTAACAGATTTTTATTCTTTTAGCTGTTTTGAAAGGGGACTACCTGAGGAACATTTCTGCCAAATTTGATTCAAATTGGCCCAATGATTTGGTAGTAGATGTCATTTAAAAATTATTCTTTATTTCTATTTAAACCAGAGAATCATGATTTTTGGTATTTTGAAAGAGGTCAATATACTGATGTTTCATGCAAAATATCAAGGCTCTACACCTTCTGGGTCATCAGAAAATTTTTGAAGATTTTCTTAAAATTTTACTTTTGTTGCCATGGCAACCAGAGTTTAGCAGATTTCAATTCTTTTAGCTATTCTAAAAGGGGACCACCAAAGGAACATTTATGTCAAATTTGGTTCAAATTGGCCCAGTGGTTTGGGAGCTGTTGTTTTAAGAAATTGTTGACGGACAATGCACGACGGACTGAAGGACGAGGGACAAAAGGTGATCACAATAGCTCACTTGAGCACTTTGTGCTCAGGTGAGCTAAAAATGTAAACAAAACAAGATCCAAAGGTAAAATTGTGAACCATGACACTCGTCTTGAAGCTTAAGCATGGTGCAAGAAAGAAACATAATATTAAGCTGAAATAAGTTTTTCTGACGATTTATTTTACTCGCAAAGAAATTTAAGTTGCAGAATCACTTGCAATCTTTATTTCTAACTTGCAAATTGCAAGCACTTGAGATGCTATTTGAACCCTGGCCTATTCTTATTTAAAATGCAGTATATGCAACTGTATGCATAAGTCATTGTACTCAAATTCAATATGACTTCAGAGCTATGTTAGCTCAGTGTAGATGTAGTAATGGTTTCAATAACATGCGGTCTAACAATTATACAGTAAGTAATCTGCCTTCTATTTCAGCGTACATGCTTTATACCACAGGAGTGATACAGCAACATACATTAAAAGAAGTTCCTTGGATTTTTATCATTATTTGGGATTGGTCTTTTTAACCCATTACCACATGACAAAACTTTCGACTAGTCCGAATTGACAGAAGTTACAGACAGCAATTTCGAATTGCTTTGAAGTTGAAAACTAAGGCCGAGACAGTAAACATTCTGGTAAAGGAGAAATTGGTTTTTCAAGCTATTTCTCCTTTTCTCAAAATATTTTCTTTAATGTAAATCCTAGGGGCATATATTAGCTTGATTGTGTGGGAATGGATTAAGCTACAACTGGGTCGTAGAAGGATCAAACAAGAGCGCTGCCTACAGGTGCCTACACTGGGCTATTGGGTGTTGGATAGTGGATAAAAGCACAAAATGCATCCTCCTTGATAGTATAGGTTTCTCTTTTGAGAGTGTGCCAAGTTTCAAGTGAATTCCTTTCGTAGAACCAGAGATATCACAAAATGTCCAAGTATTCGCACAACGACAACAAAAAGGCTATAGCAATACCTTGGGTTTTCTTTGAAAACAGCCAAGCTATTGATATACTTAATCTTGTTTGTCCCAAAAGACAAAGTAATTTAGAATTTCATCAACCTAAAATTGTCCTCTGCATCTCTTTCAATTTGGACAAATCTAAATTTTTCTCATTTGGAATGAGTTAAATCAAGAAGAAATGAAAGTAAAAATTCACAGCAAATAAGTATGTATACTGGTTTTTCTTCATCCCATGATCAAAACTGATCAAAATCAGACGCCAACTAGAACCAGTGAGGTCCAATCTTTTAGAGCAGTTCATTTTGCAGAAGTTATATCAATATTTTGTTAATGCTCTGCCACTACATTTGCAGAATTGCTGAAGGCAAAAGATACTGCACGAGTCCAAAAACTGTGTGGTCCGGATATGCAGCAGTGTGATTTGAGTTTATTTTGAACACAAAGGCTATGTGGGAATGAACTAGGACATAATCAAGACTACATTGAAAACTCTAATTTTGCTACTATTTGCTATTTAATGACAATTTCAACTCAGTATTTCAGGGGACATCAAAAGTTATTTAACCCATTCCCACACTTTGATGCTAAAATTTTTGATGCCCCTCAAGAAAAACATTTAGGAAAACGCGTAAAATGAAGAAATTGCTTGCAACAAGCAGTTTCTTCATTTTCAACAATGTACCTAGTTGAAAAAATCTAAAATTTCATAAACTTAAAATTGTAGTCTACGACTCCTTACATTATGGGCTGGTCTAAAATTTTATCATCTGGTGATGGGTTAAGTCACAGAATCCTTCAAATGGACAAGAAAAATATAACATTGGTTTCTTAGCATATTCCCACACAGTGAAGCTTTTGGATGCCCTTGAAAATAAGCAATTGGGAAAACATTATGTAAAATGAAGAATTTGCTTGTAACAAGCAATTTCTTCATTTTACACAATGTTTTCTTCCCAGAAAAGTGAACAAAAATAAAACCTCATAAACTTGAAATTGTTGTCTGCAACTCCTTAGAATTTGGACCAGTCTAAAATTTTGTTGTTTGGTAATGGGTTAACTATTGTTGTACGATTAAAGGTCCCCTAAGTCTAGGGGCAGGCCATATCCAATTTGATAGCACTCTCAATAGCCATTCAGTAACGCAATCGCATAAAAGCAGCCAATGCTCCTAACCATGGCTTCATGTCATTTCTTTATGCCAATATAAGCAAGACAATCATTCCAAGCCAAAATTCCCACCAAGACACTAGGACAAAATAAAAATTTGCAAAGACTTATAATGTCAATTGTCAAACCATTTACTAGATTACAAAATTTTAGACTAGTCCAAATTTAAAGAAAGTGCAGATGTCAATAGAAGCCCTTCCCACACTTTATGACACCCTTCAGGGGGAAAACATTGTGTAAAATGAAGAAATTGCTTGTTCATTTTCTACTATGTTTTCTATCCAGACAGGTGAAAAAAAAAAATCATTTAAACTTTAAAGTATCGTCTGCAATTACTTTCAATTTGGACCAGTCTAAAAAATTTATGTTTGGTAATGGGTTAACCCTTTACAATACAACAAAATTTTGGACCAGTCCAAATTGAAAGGCATTGCAGACACCTATTTAAAATTTATGAAATATTAGATATTTTCAACTTTCTTGGTAGAAAACATTGTGAAAAATGAAGAAATTGCTTGTCACAAGCAATTTCTTCATTTTTCACAATGTTTTCTGAATCGGTTTTCTTGAGGGGCTTCCAGAAGCGTCGCTGTTTGGTAATTGGTTAAGCAATAAACATGTTTCACAAAGCATAGTGCACAATCCACAAAAGGTAGGACAAACAATACATAATTACCAGTATTAATCTATAGTCATCTAGTAATATATTCATCAAATTCTTTGTTTAATTCATTACCACATGATTAAGTTTTAGACCAATCCAAATTCAAAGAAGTTGCAGAAGACACTTCAAAGTGTGTGTATTTGAAAAATAATGATTGAATATGATAGAAAACATTGTGTGAAAAGGTAAAATGGCTTGTAACAAGCCATTTCTCCTTTTCACACATTGTTTTCTTTAGTATTATTTTACAGAGGCATCAATAGGCGTTACTGAGTGGTAATGGGTTAATGGCTGTAAAAAGAATAAATTTCATGATATACTTATGTCCAGTAAATAGTTATAGCTTAATAATTGAATATAAGTTATGTCGAAGGTTTCAATTGAATGATGACTTTCTCTAGACCATGTGAACAAACCCATTTTGTGAAATAGGTTTTGAATTCCCTTTCACTAGAAATATCTTAGAGCAACTTTAGCTAAAACATGATTCCCTTTTTAATTTGGTTTGAAATGGAGTTTTGCCTTGAGCTTCCATATCTACCTTACTAATCAATCTTTGTTTGTCCTCATGTTTGGGAAGCAAGACTCACAATTTTCTCACAGATTGCTGCTCTTTATAGTTGATAAAATTTTGAAACTCTTTGTCTTGTAGGGCATAACCAATTGGGGCAGTTCTTCATTTTCCACACTGTTTTCCAAATCTTTTTCTTGGGTTGCATAAAAAAGCGAAATTGTGAAAATGGGTTAGAGTTTGGACCACGAGGTAAAGGATCAAAGTAAGACAGATGAAATAAGAAGACTTAGCTTTAATGTGGTGTTGATGTCATTACTTTTTCCTTCTCCATGTTCATCTAGGTATCAAGTATTGGTATCTCTGTTCTTTTAAATTTCAGTATAGTTTTTTATGGTTGAAGTATATGTTGACAGGACTAATTTCCAAACCAGCCTTAAATTTCAAAAACAAAATGAAAGATTACCTAAGATTACTTGATTAACACATACAATGTACTTTGTTGTGGGCATCACTGAAAATCAAAATACTATAAAGTCATTTTAACCAAATGACCAACCAATGAAAGATAAATTTTATTCAAAGTAAATTTACTGCAAAGCAGACTTATACCCCCATCAGCATTTTGTCACTGAGTAGAATAATTGACCTTTGACCTATGTTACCCAAAAATAATAGGGCAATTCCTTAGGTCAAGGATAATATTTGTATAAGTTACAAAGCCCTAGGTCAAATAGCTTTTGAGCTAAAGCATGGATACCGCTTCCAATCAAAGTTCAGTGGTGACCTTGACCTTTGACCTACCTGACCCATAACCATTGAAACATTAGACCATTGACAACAATTGCAGTAGCCCTTATCATGCTGAACACAGAATATTCCATTTCAGGCAGGGTCATAGACAAAAAGCTGTCTGCACATTTGAAGTCTACACTACCTTTTGTCCTTTTAACCCTTTCCTGTTTTTGGAAATTTTAGACTGGTCCAAATTGAGAAAGGTTGCAGACTATAATGAAAACTGAATGCCATTTGAAATGAAACCATCCTATGTGGAAGAAAATATTGTGGAACAAGGTGCCAAACTGGCACAAAATATGCCATCACACTGCTTAATTTTAACTGGGGGTTTGAATAGAACTGAGGTTATTTTGAATGAATATTTTTTGTCAAACAAAGTATGAAAAACAACAAAGGACAATAACTCAAAATATACGCTAGGTAGAGTTATGATTCTTGTACACTGCACTCCCACTTGGTGAGCTCTATCCATCCGTGAAGTTTCATGATTCTAGCTATTATACTTTTAGAGATATAATTTGGACAAGATTCAAGTATGAAAAACAACAAAGGGCAATAACTCAAAAGATGGGCTAGGTAGAGTTATGGTTCTTGTACACTGCACTCCCAATTGGTGAGCTCTATCCATCCATGAAATTTCATGATTCTAGCTATTAAACTTTTAGAGATATACTCCAGACAAGATTCAAGTATGAAAAACAACAAAGGGTAATAACTCAAAAAATAGGACAGGTAGTGTTATTGTTCTTGTGCACTGCACTCCCCCTTGGTGAGATCTATACACCCATGAAGTTTCATGATTCTAGCTATTATACTTCGAGAGATATATTCCGGACAAGATTCAAATATTAAAAACAATAAAGGGCAATAACTAAAAAATTGGCTAGGTAGAGTTATGGTTCTTGTACACTGCACTCCCACTTGGTGAGCTCTATCTATCCATGAAATTTCATGATTCTAGCTATTATACTTTTAGAGATATACTCCGGACAAGATTCAAGTATGAAATACAAACAAGAGGACCATGATGGTCCCAAATCGCTCCCCTGAGTATGATGGTTCTTGGCTTAATGATATAAACAAAATGGCAAAGCCCTCTGTCTAATTATTTTGGAGAAGACGTTTACAGATTTCTCTTTTAATCCTAGGTATATTGATGATCCCACCATATAGCGCTAATTTCCTGAATGTGGTATTGCTTTGAAGTATAGACATCAATACATACCAAGTATATAAGCTGTAAGCCAAATGGTTTAGGAGAAGAAAGTTTTCAAAGATATCATTATTTATTCCTAACTAAAATCAGGGATTGCACAGAAAAGGGCTAATTTTTTAAGTAATTTGGTAGAGGGTCAATGGCTGATGATATGTACCAAATATCAAAGCTCTAGGCTTTATGATTTGGGAGAAGAAGATTTTCAAAATTTCCTTCTTTATTTCTATGTAAAATCAGGGATCACCCAGAAGAGGGCTAATTTTCAGAGTATAATTCTTTGCAGTATTTTGGTAGATGGTCAATATCTTGTGATATGTACAAAATATCAAAGCTCTAGGCCTTATGGTTTGGGAGAAGAAGATTTTTAAAGATTTCCTTCTTTATTTCTATGTAAAATCAGGGATCACCCAGAAGAGGGCTAATTTTCAGAATACAGCAATTCTTGAAGTATTTTGGTAGAGGGTCAATAGATGATGATTTGTACCAAATATCAAAGCTCTAGGCCTTATGGTTTTGGAGAAGAAGATTTTAAAAGATTTCCTTCTTTATTTCTATGTAAAATCAGGGATCACAAGAAAAGGGCTAAGATTCAGAATTCAGTAATTCTTTGAAGTATTTTGGTAGAGGGTCAATAGATGATGATTTGTACCAAATATCAAAGCTCTAGGCCTTATGGTTTTGGAGAAGAAGATTTTAAAAGATTTCCTTCTTTATTTCTATGTAAAATTAGGGATCATTAAGAAAAGGGCTATTTTCAGAATACGGTAATTCTTTGAAGTATTTTGGTAGAGGGTTAATAGATGATGATATACCAAATATCAAAGCTCTAGGCCTTACTGTTTGGGAGGAGAAGATTTTAAAAGTTTTTTCACTCCGTTGCTATGGCAACCAGAGTTCTTCATGGATTTCAATTCTTTGAAGTATTTTGAAAGAGTATGACCTAAGGATCATTTCTGTGAAGTTTTATTGAAATTCCATGGTTAGTTTAGGAGGAGAAGATTTTTTTGTAATTGTGAACGGACAGACGAACAGACGACGGACGATAACCGATCACAATAGCCACCTCAGAGCACTTCATGCTCAGGGATCTAAAAAGGGCAATAACTTAAAAAATAGGCCAGGTAGAGTTATGATTCTTGTGCACTGCACTCCCCCTTGGTGAGATCTGTACATCCATGAAGTTTCATGATCCTAGCTATAATACTTTTAGAGATATACTCTGGACAAGATTCAAGTATGAAAAACAACAAAGGGCAATAACTCAAAAAATAGGCCAGGTAGAGTTATGGTTATTGAGCACTGCACTCCGTATTGATCAGAAGAATATAACTGCCAAGTTTAAAGTCAATCGGACTTACGGTGACAGAGTTATGCTCCGGACAAAGAAGTGGACATCGCCCGGACAACCGGACGCCCGGACACCACAGGTGATCCCATAATACGTCCCGTCTTCTACGAGCGTATAAAAAGGAGAAATTGCTTGTTAAAAGCAATTTCCTCTTTTTCCACAATGTTTTCTCAAGTATAAAATCAATGTAAAATCCCATGTTTGAATAGGAAAGGGTTAAAGCAAGAACTGTATTTGAAATTGATTTTCAAAAAAATATTGAAGCATAATCAAGCTTTCCAATACTGGCAGTCCACTGATTTCAGTGCAATTCAAAAGAACTAATTTTATTCAGCATGACAAGTTTCATGATTGTAGGTAAACTGGTCTTTAAGTAATAGAGCAAAGAAATGAAAAAAAATCAGACAGACAGACAGAGAGACAATATTGGTGAAACTTCATAGGTGGGGGGTATAATGAATAAAGTGTTTTATCATGATCTTAACCCTTGTCAGGCTGAATGAATTAAAGTCAAATGGCTGAAACCACTGGAAGCACTGGTTGTGGGTCAGTATTTCTTGTTACAAATGATTTCATAAACAATTCTGGCTTGAAATGGACAAACAGGTGGTGTAGACTAAGATCAGACTGCACATATTTGCAGGCTAATCTTTGTCTATGCCTATTGCCAAAACATATATAGTCGGGACGCTTTTATAGGGACGTCATTAAACCGGTTTATTCGCAATCTGGAAATATTTTGATGGGAACACACTTTTTTTTTCATAAATTGTACCTTATAATCCAGAAATTCTTGTTCCAGAATAGAAATGATCGGGAAAAATATAAAATCTGAATAAATATGATTCAATTATTCGGATCGAACCCATGCGAACATATTGTTTTGATTGGACTATTGACAAGTGTGATTGATTGATTGAATGGGGTTTAATGCCACATTCAACAGTATTTCAGTAATATGGCAGCGGCTGGAGCACCTAACAATGGATTCCTGGTATTTCTTACACCTGTGCTACCACTTTATCCTTTCCTAGCCTCCAGCTGCTATCCCACTTAGGTTTACAATTATCCACCCATTGGTCAAAGACAGATGTCGGAAAAGAATATTTACCACCGCCATTGACATGTGTAAATAAACAAAGTTGTCGTCTGGTCAAAGTTGATAGCAGACATTCACACTTTATACCCGGGATGCCTGTCAAGGCGACGACCTGACAAGCATGTCGATACCTATTGTACTGATCTTTGGTGCAGTTTATTCTTCCTTGGGGAAAATAGGTGATCAAAGGCGCCGCCAGATGTTTGGCTATCTTGGGGAGAGTTTCCACAGTTGACACATGCAGATGCGTACCCTGTGAGAATTTTTACCCTTGTCATCTATGATTTAATCAGCTGTCTTTTACATTACTGATATAATTCACAAAAAGAAATATTGGATTTGTTTTTTCATTCAACAGGTAGGTTTTACTTCTTTAATTGAAAGCGATAACAAACCATGATTTTTACTCATTGTCAGATTAGTAGTTTTGCATCAACCAAGAAATGTAAAACTGCCCTAATTGTTGAATAAGATCATTACAGTTTTCTCTTACCTGCACTATTATACAAAAGCACATGAAGTCGGATATTCACACAAAATTGCCTATCCGGAAATACACTTAATGCGGACAATGCCATCAGGAATCAAGGTGTCCGGATTAACGGGTCATGACTGTATTCCGGGTTAGGCATGACAAGGGTTATTAATCAGCCTGTCTTTGTCAAGATTTTATGTATCAAAAGATTTAGATTAAAATCTTAAATAGAAAGTTTGTTTGTTTGAATGGGGTATAAAGCCACTTTTCAACAGCAGCGGCTGGAGCACTAACCCACAGACTCCTTGTATTTCTCACACCAGTACTACTATATGTTTCACATTCTCTCCAAGCCTCCAGCATCCCATATTGATTAAAGAATATCCACCCATTGGTGGGAGACTATGTCGGAAAGGATATATGCCACAAGCAATTTCTTCAATTTCCACATTTTCTCAAGTATCAAATCACAGAAAACGTAAAATACCAGGATTGTACAGGAAAGTGTTTTATTTTTCATTTGTTCTTTTTTTCATTTGCATTGCCATGGCAATTAGAATTTTTATTATTTGAGCAACCTGAATATGTGAAGGCATACCGTGAAAATTCACCAGCAAAAAAAAAACAAAATATGAATTACATTATAATTATTCATGAACTACCAAGAAATTGTAAAAGCACTTCATGAATCTTGGAATTAATTAACTGTCAATTTTGTTCATCCAAAGTTCATGATCCTTACCTCAGGTCATGAATTTCGACTATTGGTCAACAATTTTGTAAGTTCATGTAAATTCAATTATCTTGAAATTAATTTTATGATTACCCTGATTTTTATGTATATCTAAAAAAAAGAATGTCTAACAAACTGTATCTTAATTCATCACTTTTTCCTAATAATACTAGTATGAGAGACCAAAATGTCTAAAATCTTCAGAATAAAAAGATTTGAAAAGTTTTTAACTTTGGCTCTCAGCAGTTGTCAGTTATCTAATGGAGGTTGTGGATTTTACAGTATGTAAGAGTCAACCTACAATAAATTTTTTAGGCCAGTCCAAATTCAAAGAAGTTGCAGACGATAAGTTTAAGTTGATGAATCTTTAAAACTGTTGTCTTTTTTGGATGGAGAACATTGAGGATATTAATGAAATTGCTTGTAGAAAGCAATTTCTTCATTTTCCACAATGTTTTTTAAGTTCAATATTGAGATATTTAAAAGTGTCCCTGTCAAGGGAATGGGTTAAAGAACTTATAATAAGTCTAAATTAAAACAGTGGCAGATTTAGAGGGTTTGCTTAAACACTCCTCTGCAACGTAAATATTTCATTTTTGAAATCCCTCAAAAGAAATCCTGCATCCACCAATGTTTGAATGCAGAATATAACTATGATTGGCAGAACTTGGCTCTTGCTACTGAAAACTAGTTGTTGCTGTTTTTCTTTAATCTAGACTGTATGAGATATTAAGTTTCGTGTAAACATTTTTTTTAAGGGGGTGTACTTTTTGTAACTATTTCACAATGGCTACCTTCGCTTGAATTTTTTCCCGACAACGGGTCTTCGCCACATGTACGTCCAATTACATATTCGTCATCTGACTCAGAAGGACTCATTTCAAAGAGAGGTCAGAATAAGTCGAGAAAAAGACGAATTGATACCGTGCTGTGTATTTATGGCGCGAGATTGTAGCAGACAGGAAGAGCACAGTGAGGGCGCGCGCATCTACCGTACATACTTCGGCAACTCACGAATTGTTTCGCAAGTTTCGTAGCAATATTATCCTAAAGTTTGGACGCGCGCAGCCAATAAAAGCTATACTTAGAGCGTATGAGGCGTGGTGGCTTCCGTATTAAAACCAGGGACATAAAATCAGGGATTGTACAGGAAAAGGTTAAACTCACCCGAAATATGTCATCTAGAAAATTGAAGATGATCTGAACCCCGCT